>CM059282.1:12401913-12406913 GCA_030347295.1 Setipinna tenuifilis
GTGTGTGTATGATTAAGTTAGAGTCTGTATGCATGTGTGTGTCATGCATGTGCGTGTGTGTGTGTGTGTGTGTGTGTGTGTGTGTGTGTGTGTGTGTGTGTGTGTGTGCGTGTGCATGTGTGTTGTTTGTGTGTGTGTGTTCTGCGTTAGTGACAGTCTGTTTGTGTGCATGTCAGACTATAAATGTGTGTGTGTGTGTGTGTGTGTGTGTGTGTGCGTGTGTTCTGCCTAAAGGCAGAGTGTATTTATATCCCTGTCTCTGTGTCTCTGGAGAGGCCAAAAAGGATGACGTGCTGGGAGAAAGTAGCGGAAAGTCCCACAGAGGATTGCTGTGTGTGTGTGTCTGTTTTTGTGTGTGTGTGTGTGTGAACGTCTGTGTTTGTGGGTATCTTTCTGTGTGTATGTGTGTGTGCGTGTGTGTGTGTGTACGTGCATGAGAGAGACCAAACATCCTCTCGCTGGCCCAGAGGTCAGTGGCCGAGGGGACTGGTGGCCTGGAGTGCTCCTCCAGAGCAGGCCTGTGGCCCCTCAGGGGACCCGCGTCTGGCCCAGACATCTAGGAGACTAGGAGGCCATTGCATCATTATTGCTTCATGTGTGATGCATTGTGGGATTCTGTTGCCTATTGCAGTGTTTGACGTTTGACTGTATGACTGCGTTTGACTGTATGTTGCACTCCTTGTTGTACAGTTTCCTTTTTCTTCTTGCACTTTGATCTGTGCATAACATCTTTTGGTTCAACTGTATAGTTTCTATACATAGGAATGACAATAAAAGCTTAATTTGACTTATTGTTTGGGAAGACTCTTGGTAAGGTCTACTGCATAGAGACCTGCGAAGACGTCTCCTGTTGTTGATGTTTTACCTGCTTTATTTTTATTTTTCTGTGTTCTTGGTCAATCACTGAGCTAGATATCTTCCATCTTCTCGCAACACTGATCCTACGGTTTGTGAGAACTTGTGAGAACAAAAAACGGTTCCTTCTTAGCTGGATGGGAGCGTGTTGTGGATTTGTGGAGGAGATAATCTGAGTGATCATGCATGCATGAAGTACTTGGATACAACAACGGTAACGAGAACAAAACAGAAAAGAGGGGAAAACGAAATCAAAGAAATACTTTTTAAACTAGGCTACAGTACATGTATTCATGCTGGCTGCAGTTCAAAAGAAAGACCATAATAACTAAAAAAAAATCACGACTAAAAAAAGCGAAAAACAGAACGTGGGACTGATACGACAGCAAGGAACGGGCAGAGGAACCGGCACTGGGCAAGGCTGCAGAACAGACTCTAGAACATCAGCTGATGTGCTGAACAGGGTTACTTTGGGTTGGGTTGGACTGGGTTACTCTGTTAGTGAGAGTGAGGCAGAGAAGAGAAAGAGAAAGAGAGATACTGAAGGCAGAGAGATAGTCGGAGAAAGGACAGTCAGAGAGAGAGAGATAAAGAAAGAGAGAGAGAGAGCGAGAGAGAGACAGAGAGAGAGATAGAAAGCGATGAGGACAGTAATGCAGAAAGAAAAAAAGTGACACTCCAGGCAGAAATGGAGAGATAAACAGATGGTCTGAAAACAGAAGTGGAAGGAGAGATAAAGTGTTGGGAGTAGGGAATGAGAAAGATAGAGGGAGGGAGGGAAGGAAGGAGACCAGAGGGAGGGGAGGAAAGAGACCAGAGATGCAGGACGAGATAAAAAGATGGGACAAAAAAAGATGCATAGATAAGATAAAGGTGGGAGACAAAGTGGGTGAGGGAAAGTGTGCAGTTAGAACAGGCAGGCAGACAGAAAGACAGACAGACAGACAGACAGGCAGACAGACAGAGGGAGGAGAGACAAAGGAGAGGTAGACAGAACACAGAGCACACAAACGGGGCAAAATTTAAATCCTCTGTCATGTGACGAGTATGTCTCCCATAACACGATTGTTATTTACCAAGGCTTGCTTGTTAGTTAGTTACTGTATGAACAATCGCAGACTACTACACATGCCATGTCTCCACATGAACTGAGGGAGAGACAGGGACAAAGGGGGGATCGGGGAAAGGAGCCAATGAGGTGTGAGAGAGAGGCCGAGAGAGGCCACTCTTGTGTTAGTCATGCTAGCTGTTCTGCAGCGCTGCATCGGTGCCTGCACCTCTCCTCCAGGCCCCTATAGGGCGACGACGATGCGATGCGGAACGTGAGGCGAGGTGAGGCGAGGCAGGGCGAGACAATTGGCTCTGCTCTCGCCCACACCAGACCGACCGACCAGACTCACAGACTTCTGCTGGAAGCGCAGCAGCACGCGCCGAGTGCAACGGTCCACGCTGGCGCCCCACTTCCTGTCGGCCTCCAACAGCTTCCTGTCGGCTGCCGCGACTACAGCCGAGGAAGGACTACCGCCACCACCACCACCGCCGCCGCCTCCGCCGCAGTTCTCGTCCTCCTCCAGCAGGAGGCAGCGACGCTCGGCGTTGCTCAGGGCCACGGGCCGCACCAGCTGCGTCCAGCTGAGGTGGCCGTGGAGGCTGCGCTCCACCACGTAGGTGATGTTCAGCTCGCTGACCGCGCTGCGGCCCCGCAGACGCCACCCCAGCGGCCCCACCCGCAGCTCCCCGCGCCCGGAGGACGACGATGACGAGGCCACCTGTTGGTGGTGGCGCGGGCGGGGGGAGGTGGAGGCTCGGGATGGGGGGGACGGCGAGTGGGACTGGGAGCGGGACGGGGACGCGAAGGGGGACGGCAGGGTCCTGCTACGCTGCTGCTGCTGTTGCTGCTGCTGTTGGTGGTAAAGCAGGTGCTTGGTGGAGTAGGCGTAGTTGGGGTCGGGCCTGCACTGTTGCCATGACGACACAGGCTTGGTGACTCCGCCTCCGCAACCGGGGGCGATGAGGTTGTGTCGTCGTGGCGACGCCCTGCGGGGGCGGGTCAGGCCGTAGAGGCCGTGCGGCGAACTGCTACTCACCCCGTGTGCCGCCAGGCCTCCCAGCGCTCGTTTCATCTCGCCCTCCGTCGCCGAACGAGAAACGCCGACTCCGCCGCCGACTCCGACTCCGACTCCTCCTACGCCAGCGTGCTGCTCCAGGTCACCCTCCACTGACGGACTTCCGTCTAGCTCCGAGACGGACGAAGAACTGCCCCCTCCTCCCTCGCTGTGCTTGCGGGGGGGTCGGATGAGGCCGTGGGGGTGGTGGTGGGCGCGTTCCCCTCCTCCCGGTCGGCCGCCGTTGTTCCCGGGACCGCTGAAGGTCTTCACCAGCTTGCGTCCGGCGCCGGAGTGGCCCCAGTGGTCCAGGCTGCTGGAGGACTGCGAGGTGGCCAGGCTGTCCGAGTCTCCGTCCAGGGACAGCTGCTCCTGGGTCAGGGAGGACAGCGAGGAGTCGGCGTCGGCCAGAGGAGGCTTCTTGTGGACGCCCGCGTACAGCGCTGTCGGGTCCTCGCACGACGGAGACGCCTCCAAACTCAGAGAGTCTACGGGAAGCACAGAGGGGACAAACAATGCCAAACGGATTTAGATTTGATCAAAAGGTCTAATAATTGTTTTTAAAATATTATTTACAATACTGGGCACCCATTGGCGAACTATCAGAACATAATGGATTAACAAAGCAAAAAGAAGGTGGTGGTATGTTCTCGTGTGTTATTTGAGAAAATAGTATCTGCCATTATTGTGACAAATTGAGAGAAATCTAGCAGGTGAATTATTAACAAATCAATGCAAAACGTAGTCACAGCCAATACAGAACATACTAACAATCAATACAGAACATACTAGCAATCAATACAGAACTTAGCAACAATCAATAGAGAACATACTTACAATTGGTACATAACATAAACATTTATAAAAAAATAACTGCAGAAATAAATAAAGAAAGGAGATTTTGGGGGGGGAGCGTACCGTCGGAAGCGTGTCGCTTGCTGTCGTCCACCTTGATGAGTTTCTTCCTGACGCGGCGCGTGGAGTTGACCAGCTTGTGCAGACGCTTGAACTTCAGAGAGTCCTCCTGCTCATCGTCAGAGTGCTCACGAGACTACAGGAGAGACACAGCAACAACACAGCACAGGTTAGAGAGAGAGAGAGAGAGAGAGGAGAGAGAGAGGAGAGAGGGAGGAGAGAGAGGAGAGAGGGAGGAGAGAGAGAGAGAGAGAGGAGAGAGGGAGGAGAGAGAGAGAGAGAGAGAGAGAGAGAGAGAGAGAGGAGAGAGGGAGGAGAGAGGGGGCAAGAGGAAGTGGATGAAGACAGCAGAAGAAGGGGAAGAAAGATAAAAGTCAGGAGGCAGGCAGGCAGAGAAGGGGCAAAGGGAGACAAGGAAAAGAAAGATGGAAGGGGAAGGAAAGAAAGAAAGAGGGAGGATGGATGGGAAACCAGAGAGAGAAAGCGAGAGAGAAGGATGGGAGAAGAACTGGGGGGGGGGGGGGGGGGTTGGATAAAAATAGAGGTAGAAGGAGAGAGAGGAAGAGAGAGCGAGAGACATGGGAAATAAGGAGAAAATAATGAGGAGAAAGAAGAAACACACGTGAGACAGGGATAGGGATGAGGAAAGGAGAGGGGTAGGAAGAGACAGACTTAGGGACAGGGTAGCACATTATAATGCCTACTTCCTAATAAGCATTTATTTTGCATTTGTTAACTCTTACTTAACACTTTATCGGTAACCATTTGGTACCCATTGCTTTTACACTATTTCTCATCACTACATCAGTTATAAACACTGACTGACATCTGTCTGGGTGCCGGTTGGCTATCTGTCTGTATGACTGACTGTTGGTCTTTATGATATCTGCTATCTATCTCTCAGCCTGCTGCCTTTTTGACTATCCTTCTGTCTGTCTAACATCTTCTCTGTCTGCTTTAATATTTGTAGATATGTTTATAAATGATTTACTGATGAGAAATAGTATAAAACAATGGCTCACCAAATGATAAACAAAGTGTTGAGTAAGAATTAACAAATGCTAAATAAATTCTTATTCAGAAGTAGTCATTATAAAGTGCTACCAGGGATGGATGAACTAAAGA
>CM059282.1:12424413-12434413 GCA_030347295.1 Setipinna tenuifilis
CGCTCCACCAGCTTTGATGGAAGGCAGGGCTGGTCTGGGCATGTCTGTGATTAGTGTCAAGCAGTGAAGCATTGCTCTCTGGGTGAGTCTGTGGGCCCGGGAGGTCTTTCTCCAACCCAGACAAGCCCCAACAGCCTTAATGGATTGGGGGCATCAACCGGACCTCCGGAGCCTGGGGATTGGAGGTTCAAGTCCCACCTGGGTTGCTGACTTGGTGGTGATGATGGTGTTGATCTCAATATCAATTTGGTGACACTACTATAGTTCATGTAACGTCAAATTGCATGGCATGTGGGGTGATGGTCTGGTGGTCAGCAATCAGGATTTAGCAAATAAACAAACACCAGAACTCCAGTCCTGGGGCCATTATTGTGCCCCTGAACACATGACTTTAAGCACTTAAACTCAAGTTGCCCAAGGGGTACTGCCCCTGTGCTTAGTTCACTCTGTTGCTATCGCTGGTTGCTCTGAAAAAGAGTATCTTATACATGGAAATGTATGGTATTAATATATGTCTCTGTCTAGCCCTATCCACTGTATGAGGCTGGTGGGATGTGATTTGATGTGGCTGCTTCATGCCTGCTATCATCAGGAGAGTCACAGAGCATAGATTGATTCATGGTGCTTTTTGTGGTTAGTCACAAAAACCATAATTGCTTAACTGTCTGCGATTATGTATCAAGAGCACAGGTGGGTTGGCTTTGGGAGCTTATGTTGTCGCTTTGCCCATGGAGCTCCTCTGCATTAGTAAAAAAGGTACATCTCTGATGTCTACAGAGATCAAGAAGAGAGAATATCCCTTACAGTGTCCTTCCACATCTGCAGGCCTTCAGCTGTGCATTTGATTCAGACTTAAGCTGCCTTTGTTAGTGACAGTTATTTGGTTATGAGGATTAGCAAGAGTGTTAGCGTAACCGAGCCTTTTATCAGCATAGTGCCATTCTGTTGCTGTTCAACTGAAACTGAGGTTGTAGCTGGTAAAAAAGAAGTTACTCCCGTGAAAATAGACAAATCCATCTCCCGTAATGTAGCCCCCGGATTACCAGGTAAAACCTCAGTTTAAGTGGAACAGCAGTGGTTAATAATAGGAAATATGCCGCTAATAGGCTTGTTTACGCTACCAAGATTAGCGAGACAGTTACACAGCTACATGGGTTAGCAGGACTACAACTCTGCTAGCAGCGTTAGCAAGAGAAATATTCAGCTACATGGGTTAGCCAGGGAGTTCCTCTTCTTCTTGGGTCAGCGAGAGAGTTATTCTGCTCGGTGAGAAATAAGTCAGTGGCCTCATGAGAGGTTAGTGTGAGAGAATTCGGTTCCATTCCATCACAGATTCTGCTCTGGTCCATATTGTGGCCCCGATGGAGCGTCCTGTCTTGCCTTTAGCCTAAAGCTAAAGCTACTAGCGGTAACTGGCTGCAGAGATTTACTGTTTGGAACTGGGGGCCTCCAGATGCTTTAGGAAAGATGAATTATTTCCCACAAGACAGCAAATATCCTGTGTTTTAGAGCGAGTGTGCGTGTGCGTGTGTGTGTGTGTGTAGGAGTGCTCCCTTGGACTGAAATAAAGCAGTTGATGGTAAATCCAGAGCCTACAACACAGTCCAGCTGCTCAGATGTTCCAAAACATCTGTGTGGTAACACACACACACACACACACACACACACACACACACACACACACACACACACACACACAACCTGTTAGAACATCCTCCCAACAAGATGGAAATGGCTATTACAGACCGAACTCCTATCCTTTCTCCTACTCCTACCTTTCTTTCTCTCTCTCTCTCGCTCGCTCTCTCTCTCTGCATGCATGTCTGCCTGTGTGTCCATGGACTTTGTTGTTAAAGGGAACATCCTTCATTTCCCCATTACCTTGTGTACTCTGAGTAGTTGCTCCTGTCTGTCTAAGCTCAGGATGGCAGAAAGCCTGAGGCTTCACAAGACAAGTGACTTTAACCGCCCCACCTTTAGCCTCCCTCTCTCTCTATCTCTCTCTCTCTCTTATTCTCTCTTTCTCTCCCCCCCTCTCTCTCTTTCTGTCTTGTTCTCTCTCTCTCTCTCTCTCTCTCACACACACACACACACCTTACATTCCACTGCTTCAAACACATGCCTGCATACACACTTACACACATACACACAAAAACACAAAAACACACACCTATACTCTCTAACACAGCTGCCTGAGATTCGGATCTCAGAAAAAGCTGTAGCTCAACTAAAATGCCAGCTGCCCTACTTTCGCCTTTCGCCTGTGTTGCAACCACATGCTCCTCTCTACTGCGGGCCAGTATTTGTGTGTGTGTGTGTGTTTGTGTGTGTGTGTGTGTGTTTATGTGTTTCCTGTTCTTTCCCGTACAGGGAGAGGGCTTGTTTGAGCATGGAAGGAGAGCTTTAGCTGCAGACAATTTCTACACAGGGAGGGGGGAAGAGGAGGAGTGTGTGTGTGTGTGTGTGTGTATGTGTGTGGTGTGTGTGTGGGTGGGATGGGGGGGAGTTAAAGGCGCTGGACAGTGCCCAGTCTAGTCTGGTCGGCACGACAACAGTGCCTTTTTACTTGCGCTAGCATGTTGGCACAGCGCTAAATTGGAATAATCCAGTTAGACGTTGGAAACAGGACCTGTGACTGATCTGAAGGCCATCTGAATACTGTAGGGCTGGTACTGCAGTAAAATAGGACAGTTCAGTGAGGAGATGAAACTCGGTTTAGTCCTTGGGGTCTGTAAGGACCCTTAGAGACAGGCTTTGTTGTAAACAAACACTGTGTACAGTAATTTAATCTTAAAAAATGTACTTCATACAATTGTTCCGCATGACAGCGATTTGACTTGCAATTGGACCCCATGTGAAAATGATATAGATGAGGTGTACAAAGTTTGTAGGAATTTTATCTGAAACTTGCAAGTAAAATATATGACAGTAAATCACATACAATATCCTTAGTGCATTTCTACAAAAACAAAACGTTGTATGTAATTTGTATTACTCATATATTACTCATGTACTACTCATACTTACTTACTCTTTTGCTGTGCGAGAAATATGATAAAGTGGCCATAATCATGGGTTAGCTGTTAATGACACAGTCAACATTCTTGTAAGGGATTTTGTTATATATGGGCCATGTATTTGTTGCTACCACTCTTCTTAAATCACTGCTAGACTACTGTTTTCCCAGTCCACTGTGGGCCACTGACTGACCAGTCAGGTGAAGTGTTGTTTTTTTTAATCTGATTGTAACCTGCTCTCAGGCTTGACCTTAATTCTGTGGCATTAACATGGGGTCACTTATACACATTTACATGCAACACATACATTTCCCACAACACCTAACACACACACACACACTAAGGAAAAGGGAAGTATGACATTTTTGATTAGTGTAAGTCCGAGAATTTGGGTCTAGTTCCTGTTAATACAGCATTTTTACTACCGCTATGTCATGATCATGGGAAAATAGGCCATGGGAATTCAGCTTTGTAACACTGACACACATACAGACACCTGCACACACATGTATCAACATGCATACACACATGAAGGCACACACACAGGCGCACACACACACACAAATCAACACCTGCACACACATGTACCCACATGCAAACACACACACACACACACACACACACACACACACACACACACACACACACACACACACACACACACACACTTTCAACCCACAGGAAACTCTGCTTTTCATTCTGTGCACTAATGGACAGGACATGCAGGCGAGCTTTTAGCTTAATGACGCTTAGTTCACGCTGAAGGAATTCTGAACTTGCAAAGAACTTGGGAATTCTGAGCGCGAGTGAAATTCTAGAACGCTGCAGGGGATTGTGGGATGCTGGACGGAGGCCAAACGCTCACGTCTCCCTCCCGGCCCAGCACAGCTCTGAGGGGGACGGGGAGCATGCTGGGAAAAAAAAATACTTTTAAAAGTCTTAGCATGCCGTCTCTCTGTCTCTCATTCACCCACGCTTTCTCTTTCTCCGTCTTTGTGTCTAGTCTATACACCCCACTCTCTCTCTCCTGATGTCTTTCTCATGCTTTCTGTCTGTCTTTTCTCTCTGTCTACGTGTCTTTGTCTCTGTCGTTCACCCTCTCTGTCTCACTTAGTCTTGCTTTCTCTCCACCTCCGTCTCCCTCTCCCTCTCTCTAACTCTCTAAGTCAATCTATCCCCTTGTTATGTGCCTTTCTTTCTCTGTATCTCTCCCTCTCTCTCTCTCTCTCTCTCTCCCTCCCTCCCTGCCAGGGGCAGCTGCATGTTTTACTGGCTCAGCTAGTTACTTAGCAACCCTGGGTGGCCCACTACCCTATATCACTAGGAGAGGCCCAAAGAACACAGAGGCTTTCATAGCTTTGAGAAACACACACACACATGCACACACACACACACACACACACACACACACACACACACACACATGCACACACACACAAACTTTTTCTCAAACACACACAAACATACACTCCTGCGCACAAATATTTGGGATATGTTCGAGGTGGGCGCAGATATTTTTGGACAGGCATCAGGATAAACAGGAGGCTGTCTAGGATGTGCTGGGGAAGAGGAGTTATGCGTGTGTGTGTGTGTGTGTGCGTGTGTGTGTGTCTGCATGTGTGTGTCGGTTAACCTCTATGGGCCTTGCCTCAATAGGCTCTCAGATGCAGTGTACCACACGCATGCCAATCGATGCCAAGAGAGGCCAGGCCATGCCAAGCCTGTGCCACAAGACATACTGGGTTGCCAGGTTTGCGCCTACACACAGAAGACACACAGAGTTGCCAGGTCTATACTACCACAGGAGACACACAGGGTTGCCAGGTCAGTGCCCCCACATACAAGATACATGGGATTGTGTGGTCTGTACTACACAGAGAGGACACAAAGGGTTGCCAGGTATGTGTAAACACACACTATATACACAGGGTTGCCTGGTCTATACCAACCACATACTGCATAAACAAGGCTGGTAGGTTTATTCCAACACACAACAGTTTCACAAGGTTGCTTGGTCTGTGGTCCTACGCAGATTCCCAGCTGTGTCAAGTTCATGTCGCAGCAATCGGAGACACACTAGGGTTCCCAATTACGGATGGTACAGGGTTGCCAGATCTTACATATATACAGATAGATACTGTGCATGTGTGGCCTACAGACTAACTCCAGATTGACCGACCTTGACATACAACCCAAAGCTAAAGCTACAGCTGACGTTGCCAGGTTTGTGGACATATACATGGTTGCCAAGTTTGTGGACATATAAACGGCTGCCAGGCCCCTGCACAGCCACAAGCCTGTGTCAAGGTTGCCAGATCAGCCTGTAGGTACACATACAGATGTCAGTTCTGCCGCTGCTGCAGCCGGTAGATATGGGTCACGTTGCCAAATTTTCTCAATAGCCCCCCTATCCCTTGAAAAAAAAAAATAAATAAAAAAAATAAAATTCAAATGCAGACACCGTTTGCACACACCACCCAGACTGGGTCGTTGGATGATGGCTGGGGCTGAGCAGAGAGAGGAGCAGAGAGAAGAGCTGTCGGAGGGGCTTTTATCTCTGGGGCCCTGTGCTGGGTGACTGTATGTATGAAGCCTGGGCATGTGGATCTGGGTCAAGTTGGGTAAACAAACATCAGAGGATCAGAGAGAGGGGTGGCGTTCCATAGTGTACCAGCATGATGGAAAGAATTGGTGTATGTGTGTGTGTGTGTGTGTGTATGAGAGAGAGAGAGAGAGAGAGAGAGAGAGAGAGAGAGAGAGAGAGAGAGAGAGAGAGAGAGAGAGAGAGAGTTTGTGTGTAAATGTGAAGGAAACTTCCAAAGCCAAGAGGGAGAGTGTGTGATTTTGCATTTATACATGTGTGTTTGTGTGTGTGTGCGCATTTGTGTGTGTGTGTCAAAAGGCTGACAGTAAGTTAGATGACGATGTTTGTGAGAGAGAGTGATGATATGTTTGTGTGTGTGTTTGTGTGTGTGAGAGAGACAAAGAGGGTGTGTGAGTGTGTGACTGAGTGAGCATGCCAGTCTATAAAGAACATTACTTGCTTGTGTGAGCATGAGAGAGAATGAGCGAGACACCACTTGTTTGTTTGTGTGTGTTTGCGTGTAGTGTGTGTGAGGTGAAGAAAGACATCATTTATGTGTGAGTGCCTATGAGAAAGACATATTGTTTGCTTCTACATGTGTATGAATGAATGGTTTAGTAAGTGTCTTTGTGTGTGTGCGTGTGTGTGTGTGTGTGTGTGTGCGCGCGCAAGTCTGTCTGTATGAGCGAGAGTAAGATAGAGAGCTCATTTGCTTATACATTTACTACAGATGCAAATTTTTTGGCAAATTCTTCTAACTGTTAACAGACCATCCAGCATCACCAAGCTTAATAATAAACTAGCAAACCAAACTAGTCAAACCACACAGCATGAAATAGACCCCCAATACAAACACACAAAACTAACATACAAATAAATAACTGAATATCTTGTAAAGCTGTACAGTCATTGTCAACAGCCAAACGCGTGAGATGCATTAGGCCCATATGTTTTCATTGTTTGTGCCATCACCACAAGTCCGTAAGGTGACCTTGGGTAGTGGACAGATTGTCCAGCAGATGTTTAGTGTAGAACAGCTGCGTAACAATAACCTATAAACACACACACACACACGCACACACACACACACGCACACACAGACACACACACACACACACACACATATATACACACGCACGCACGCACACACACAGACACACAGACACACAGGCACACAGGCACACACACACACACACACCTTCGATACAGCTGGAACATGGGGCAAAGCAGTCTACTGATAAGCAGAGATGGTGCCCTTGATGGTGATGGGTTTTATTATGACCGAGAAGAGCAAACTTATCAACGGTTTCTACAGAACAGTTGCCCTTGTGTGTGTGTGTGTGTGTGTGTGTGCATGCAAAAACAGCAAGAGAAGGCAATATGTCTGTGAAGATTCTCATTCAGAAAAAAACAGCAAGACAAGGCAAACCGGTGTGTAAATGTGTGTGTAAAACAGAAGAGAAACAGGGAGAGACAGCGATAGAGAGGCAGAGAGAGACAAAGGGACAGACAAAGAGAGAGAAAGAGAACAAAAAAATGTGTTGTGTGTGTGTGTGTGTGTGTGTGTGTGAGTGTGTGTGTGTGTGTGTGTGTGTGTGTGTGTGTGTATTGGAGTAATACACACCATGTCCAGCTCTTGTGAGACCCTGCGCTTGCGAAGCTCCTCGAGTCGTTCGGTGACGTCGCTGAAGCAGGTGTTGTAGTACTCAGAGTACTCCTGGGCCAGGTCATCTATAGTGCCCAACGAACCATCCTGCAGGTGGGGAGAGAGAGAGGGAGGGGGAGGGAGAGAGGGAGAGGGAGAGGGGGAGAGAGAGAGAGAGAGGTCTTAAATATACATGAAAAATAAATACATAAACAAATAAATAGACAAACAAACAAAGAAATAAATAGAAATAAAAACTGCTCAATAAAACGTCATCTTACATACCCAACATACCCAACAATACTAGCATTATTACCAGCATCACACTTCTTTGTAGGCCCATACATTCACAAGTCCATCAAAATATTTTATTGCTGAATAAAATTGAGAGTCAGAGAGTCAGAGAGCAAGAGAGAAAGAGAGAGCCAGAGCGATAGAGAGACAGATAGAGATTGGGGGGGGGGGGGTGGCTGAAATAAAGAAAGAAAGGGTGGGGGGGGAGGAGAGAGAGACAGAGAGAGATGAAGAGAGGGGCAGAGATAAAAAGAAAAAGGGAGAGAGGGAGAGAAAGGAGAGAAAGAGACAGACAGAGTGAGTGAGAGAGAGAGAGACAGGGAGAGAGAGAGAAAATTAGTGCCTTCCTTTTCTTGCTTGATCTAATAAGAGGGGATTAAATAAGGGGAACACAGACACAACAAACAGCACAAATGCCTCTGGGGAGTACACACACACACATACACACACACACACACACACACACACACACACACACACACACACACACAGCACTAGACAACAAACGCCACTGGGGAAATACACACACACACACACACACACATACACACACACACACACACACACAATTCATTAAAAGGCTGTCACCCACAATCCTAATTAAGTGCTAAAGCTATGGCACCAGTTCACAAGACTTCCCTAGACACACTTCTCACTCTCACAAACACACACACACACACACACACACACACACACACACACACACAAACACACAAACACACACACACACACACACACACACACACACACACACACACACACACACACACACACACACACACACACACACACCTTGAACCAACTGCTAGGGCCATCACTGTTTTTTCCAAACTTCCCCTCCCTGCCTCCCATTTTAGCTTCTTAAAAATGTGTGTGATCTAGAAATCTAGATCTAGAAAAACATGCACACGCATATACACACACACACAATTACAAAATCACACACACAACCTTTCTCATTCAGTCATTTCCTAACATTAGTGTCCATAAATCAGCGTGAAGCAAATTGCAGAACACAAACACACACACACACACACATACACACACACCCACACACACTGCCCTGCGCTGACCTCTGCAGCTGCCATAGAATGAGTGAAAGCACACAGTCCTCAGCTTATGAGCTCACTGTGTGTGTGTGTGTGTGTGTGTGTGTGTGTGTGTGCCTGTGTGTGTGTGTGACAGCCTGTGGTCATCACAAACCAGTGTGACAATGACCTCAGACAAAAAGAGAGGACAGACAGACAATAGACAGCCTTTCACGAAGAAAGACGCAGAGGTAGCTAGAGAAAAAGAAAAAGAGAGAGAGAGAGACAGAGAGAGACGGAGAGAGAGCGCGAGAGAGAGAGAGAAATAGAGAGAGAAACTTCTGTAATGTTATCTTGGAGATAACAAAGCAAGAGACCCCACCTACCCACCCTCCACTGCAACAATTGATGCAGCCATATTTCCTCCCACGCTATCCCACGATGCACTGGGCCAGCACAATACCCTCAGCGTAACTGACACTATATCTTTCCTTTTGTACGCACAGACATTGTGACAAGAGCCTCAACAAATCTCATCCAGGCTGAGAAAAGCAGTGGCAAAATTGAGAATAATAACAGACACACAAAAGACATAGTCATCGTAAAAAAAGGAAAATAAATTAAATACAAACTAAACTAAAGGGTATCAGTGATGGGTAATGGGTCACATTATGTGTGCTACGTTACTAACCAGCACACTTAAGTGTGGAGAAACACAATTTTTTGTTCTGCTATGCTAACGTTTTGTTGTTTTGGTCTGAATGGCAATAAAGCTAACGTTCACTCTGACTTTGTGAGCAAAAGCTAGCGACTGTGCAGTGCATTCCTAAAAGGGAGACTGTGTGTTTCTCCTCCTCTGCCCTCCTTCCTTCATCCAGTTAGGGTTTATGTCACGGGTGTACTTTCCCCTGCCCCAGAGCCAAGCTGCGGCTCAGACCTTCTGCTAACCATCTGGGAATTTTACAGTGAAAAAAAAAGGGGGCCAGTGGAAATGTGGCACGGGGGCAACCAAGCACTTTCCCTGGGTTTGTGGGAAAGCATAGCATAGCACATAACACAGTCTTACCTGAAGCATTTCCCCTTTCAAATGTGCAATAAAGGAAAACCCATTTGTGTGACTGCTGGGTCGTTTACTACTCCCACACAGTGAACCAGGGAGTGGTTTTGAACACATACATAACTAGAATAAGACATGAGTTCAAATGCCCAATGTAATCCAGGCCATTCCCCACTCCCTAGACTTCTGGCTTCAGTAAATGGGTTTTCCCATGATTTTCCCAGCAGTGGCTTTGGGATTGAGAGCAATAAGGTGGGGCATCACCAAGTGTAGTCCCTTGTATTCATCTTGAGGCGGATGTTGGGCCAACCAGAAGCCATCCCTGAGTGCGTGGGGGGCAGGGGGTTTGAAGGAGGCTTTTGGGGGGAGGGGGCA
>CM059282.1:12446913-12449413 GCA_030347295.1 Setipinna tenuifilis
AAAACAAAACAAAACAAAAATCACTCTAAAGATGTAAAACAATCGCCTTCAAATATTAAAAGGCAGTCTAAAACTCAGTCGTAAAATGTATGACTTCCATTATGTAAAGTTGCATCCAATTACATTTACGCACCACACATGGGGACTGGCGAAATCTCGGGGACACAAGTGACATTCCGTCAGTGGAGCTGACTTGTTGCGCTCGGCGCTGTTGCACAGCGTTCCGCTGGCTCGAACCAACACTAACCCGAAGGGAGATATCTCTAACGAGCGCAGTGAACGTCGTAGAAATCAATATCCAGCAGGTGTGTAGCCAACAACCCCAGAAAAAAGTTCACCCCAAAAGTAAGTAATCTCCTTACAGTCGTCTGAAACGAGACAGTTGAACAACAAAGGCTTGCTCAAGCGCCTCGAGCGTCTTCAACTCTGTTGTTGAACTCTTCACGCTTCCCTCCTCCCTCGCGAGTGAGCTCCCCCTTGCTTTCACGGGACTGCACACTCCTCCCTCAAACACACATGAACGAATTAGCTACACTGAGAACACACATACACACACACACACACAGGCACACACACACACAGGCACGCACAGGAACGAGCCCAGTTCTCACAACAGACGCTGGTAGAGGCGATGTGAAGCTGCAGTAACATAACCACAGCCCAAGAGAAAATGCCATCGGGTTTCAAGTAATGATTTCTTAAAACCCGCCTAAAGACAAGTCTTAAGCGAGTCGGGTCCCATTTCGAAGGAAAAGTTTTCCGACAGTAATAGTAGACATCTCAGGGTTGTTGTTGTTGGCAATATAAATATGGACCAACTTCAGTGTCTGTTAAACTCTGTTCCTGTCAGAAGCTATAGCAGGGCCGGTCCGGGGCCGCTGCTATCCGGGTCTGCCGTGGCCTTTACAGAAGCGTCCCCGGGGAACAAAGCGGCTCCCCGGGCACAATAGCCTGACGATAGCGGTGCACCCAGCCTCACGCACCGGGGGGCATGACGCAAACAATGCCCAATTCAAACCGCTTTCAAAATACACTGTTTGTCTTTTTTTTCTTTCTTTCTTTCAGGAAGGCATAAAAAGGGCACATGATCTGAAATAGTAAAGGCGAGCTAATAATGAAAAGGTGTGTGGTTTGTGAATGTGCGCTTGTTGTGTGTGTCCCCGAGGGGCACTAAATGAAGCTGTTTTGTGTCACCAGCCGGGTGACAGCACAGCACAGCCCGCCGAACAGAGAAGTGCAACAGCGCTGCATTTGTGGTGAACTGCAGAGCAACGCATGACACTGTACACAATACTGTATCTGCATGTCTAAGCACCAGTACAATAGGAACTCACAATGGAGATGAATTTAATTCGTTCTGTCATAACGGGTGATGCAAGACGGCAGAAGGTTAGCGGTTCCAAAGGAATCTACACCAGCAGGTGACCCTTATGGAACATAATGACCACAATTTATATTACTGGGGGCCCCCTTTTAGACTGGGGCCCGAGGACAACTGGGGCCCCTCCCCACCTAACCCCCAAACTGTCATCACCACCTTTCTCCTATCATATTTTTCATAGTAAATGAATTGTTTCTTTTTCATTTTAGGAGACTTTAGGAGACTAGGATATAATGTTGCCAACACTAGATTTTGGAAAGATGGAGTATGATCACAAGAGCAGTAAAGAAAAAATAGTAAATGCAAATATAACACAAACAAAGTACAAATCCCTGCTTTTCAATTGTATTTGTTTCAGCAAGATTAACTGTCTTGAGCACACATAACATAATTGCCAATGTCTTGTGTAAATTCATAAAGAGAAAATAATGTTATGTCATGATTATGATGACGAGAGTGGAAATGTTATCACAAACTAAGACGCTTTTAATAATCACCAAACAAAAACTCAGTTGGTGTTATAACAAGGGTCATCTCCCACTGTGATTATCTGTCTGTCTGTCTATCTATCTCTGTCTATCTTTCTGCCTGTCTGTCTCTCACACTGGTCCACAAACAGATTAGCTTGGTTCGCTTCTGCTCTGGCTGAGTGCTGGCCTACACTCGTTAGAGTGTCAGCTATCTGTGCACGCCCCAAAAACAACTACAGCTGCCGAGTCTCATGACACATGCCAGGACTGAAAGAGAGAGGGAGAGAGGAGAGAGGAGAGAGGGAGGGAGAGGGAGAGGGAGAGGGAGGGAGAGAAAGAGGGAGGGAGAGAAAGAGGGAGGGAGAGGGAAGGGGGTGAGAGAGAGAGGGAGGGGAGCAAGAGGGAGAGGGAGGGGGAGAACAGCAAACAGAAAGAGCGAAAGAGGGAATGAGGGGGGAGGAAGGAAAAGAGGAAAAGGGGAAGATGTAAACAAGTCAGAAGCCCTGCAGATAGAAACACAAACAAACAAACAGACAAACAGACAGACGGACAGACAGACAGACAGACAGACAGACAGACAGACAGACAGACAGACAGATAGATAGATAGATAGATAGATAGATAGATAGACAGACAGACAGACAGACTA
>CM059282.1:12451913-12454413 GCA_030347295.1 Setipinna tenuifilis
ATACGTGTGTGCCTGTGTTTGTGTTTATGTGTGTGTGCCTGTGTTTGTGTGCACGTGCCAGTATGTATGTGGTGTGTGTACGAGACTGAGCTTGTGTGTGTGTGTGTGTACCTCTGCAGTGCCCCATGGTATGAGGTATGAGCCCTAGTGAACAGATAAAAAGGAGGCCTTCATGCCAGACAGACCATAATGCAGGTGAGAGGAGGATAAAAGGAAAGACAGAAAGACGGAAAGAAAAGGAGTGGTGAGGAGGAGAACAAGAACAAATGAGAGACGGGGCAGGTGATAACAAGACAGGCAGAGAAGAAGAATTGAAGGAGGGATAGAGAACATAGAGCTGGGAGGAGGAGAGAGAGGGATAGGGATATACAAGAAGGGGGAGGGGATAGAGGGATAGGGAGACAAAAGATAGAGGAGGAGAGGAATAGCTCGAGAGGTGAGGAAAAGAAACAAACACATAAACAGAGACAGGGAGAGAGAAAGAGAGAGAAAGAGAATGACAGAGTGAAAGTGCACAAAGAAAGTTATAGAGAAAGGAAAGTAAATATAAGAGACAGTCAGAGGGTTGGAGAGTGAGAGATAGAGAGAGAAAGAGTGGTTTAACCCTCTTTTAAATCATTAAATTAAATCATTAAATCATTGTCAGGCAATTTCACAATACCACATCATCAACCACACAGCTTACATACTTGTGTGAATTTTTAAGGTAGCCCCACCCTCATCACACATTTAAAACCACCACCCCCTCAGCAGTGACATGGCACAAGATTTGCCCCACCCACCCCCCACCACAGCCACAAAACAATCAATTAACTAAGCATATTGCATTTTTAACCAGGCAGCCACCATCTCCCCATAAAACCTCAACTGGGCCAAAGAAACATGCACCAAGTAACTTGTTTTTACAGGTCTTTCAGACAGCCATCTTGACTAAGCCTATAAAAAACTTTACGAAGAACACCTCATTCTTCCTCCTTATCTTATACAGAAGTCCACTAATAAAGAAATTATCAGAAAATAAGCCCCAAAGTTTCAGAACCCACACTCTGAGACAATCATAAAGTCCCTCCAGCCTCCGACAGTTCAAGCACAGGTAAACGACAGTGTGCCACAAGTCTGTTTGCAGCTATAGCCCCATATAGCCTCTACTGCAGATTGGCCACACGCTTTTCAATTGGAGGCTTATAAAAAGACCTCCAACAACCTCCTTACTGAGGAGTCTGGTCCAAACACTTCTGACCACCTCCACCCTGCTTCTCTCCTCAGCACAGACTAATGCAGAACTTTCACACATGTCGTATAGAGAACTTCTTTTCTTCATGTCCTAAAAGGGCCTTGCTTCTAAAAAAAAAAACAGAGGCACCCAGGCCCTCTCCACGGTCCTCCTCTCTCTCCTCCCCAGCAGGTAAAACCAACAGTAAAGGACAGTGATAATTCACTTCCCAGCATGCCGCTGACTGTATCTCCATGGCTTCTCTGCAGGCCCCAGGCAGCACTGATGTAACCTTCTCCAGTCTCCAGAATGCCACTCACACCATCAGATATGCTGACACCCAAAGAGTGGTCCCTATACGATCCCCAGGCACCACAACACCAGAGGACGACATCCCAGGTTCAAAAAGTAAATGTCCTGCCACGTATTTGTTCCAGCCAATTCACTGAACCAGCTAATTCTAGGTAAATGAAAGAATTAGTGAAATCACCTGTGTTGAGAGCGCAGGCAGAAGAAATACATGGCAAGACTCTTACTTTATCAATCTTCTTCTGCCACTGAACGACACCTTTTAATTTTTTTCTTAATAAGCATAACAGTGGTTCAGTAGCAAGGCTATAGAGATGTCCAGAGAGTGGACAACTTTGTCTAATACCTCTTTCCACAGGTACAGGATAGCTAAGGCCGACCCCTACTTTAACCAACACTGAAGCAGACAACAGTAATCTTATGGCAGAAACAAAAGTGACCCCCAAACCAAAAAAACCTTCAACAACATATTAAAAAGATAACCATGGCCCAAAAAAGCCTAGTCCTGGTCAATAAATAAATCTAGCTTATTTTCACTGACACAGTAATTACATCTCTTAATAAAAATAAATCGTCCATGATTGTCTGACCCGGGAGGACAGTAAGACTGTTCCTTCTGAACAATAGTGTTTAAAACCCCTTTTAGTCTATTAGCTAGACATTTTAATCAAATTTGGTAGTCCACACACATCAATGACATGACACAAGACACATCCCCAGTTTTTAAGCAGGACTAAATCTCCTTATTTGGTGTAGCAATGATAACACAGCACACTGACAACTTCATCCTTTCTGAAGCATTCCTCCAATATTTCATAGCAGTCCTCACTAAATATGTCCCAAAAACTGCTAATAGAATTCCGTAGATGAGACATTCCCATTCCTCGGAAAAGATCCCTAGAGGGATGATGAATGACCTCAGAGAGTTCCTGCAGACTAATTGGGTGGTCCAGTGACCTCCTGTCGTCCAGCTCCAGT
>CM059282.1:12469413-12476913 GCA_030347295.1 Setipinna tenuifilis
ATGAAATTCTGCCGGAATTTTCATGCTAAGATGAAAGACCCATTTAATACGCGCGCTACTCCAGGGGAGAGGGAGTGTGTCTGTGCTTTTCCGTGTGTGTGTGTGTGTGTGTGTGTGTGTGTCTGTGTCTGTAGTGTAGTACAGTGTGTGAATATGTCTGTCTCTCTTCTTCCCTCTCGCTTCTCTGTGTATGTGCATGCACCTTTACCTGTGACTATGTGTGTGTGTGTGTATGTGTAGTGTAGTGTAGTGTAGTGTACTGTAGTGTGTGCATATGTCTGTCTCTCTTCCTCTCTCTTTCTCTCTCTGTGTATGTGCATGCGCCTTTCTCTCTGACTCTGTGTGTGTGTGTGTGTGTGTGTGTGTGTGTGTCTTTTTTCTCTCTCTATAAAGGCAAACCTGAGACCGCAGGCGTGATGAACTTGAGCTGAAATGAGAAGTAAATGTGTTCTTTGTGGAATAAATGGCCACCTTGCACACACACACACACACACCTTGCACACATTTGCATGTTTGCTGTGTAACTGATACACACTTACACCACACTCATTCATTCCATTAGGAACACTGTACTCACTCTCTTCTTATCCGTGTGTGTGTGTGTGTGTGTGTGTGTGTGTGTGTGTGTGTGGGTGTGTGGGGGGGCATGTTCACTCTAGGTAGTGTGTAAAGTATTAATCAAAGAGTTTTAAAAACAATCAGATTCGAAACGATTATCTACAATATTCTCCCTCTCTAATGAACATGCACACACACACATACACACACACACACACACACGCACACACACACTCAGACACAATATATTGACTTATACAAGTCCCTTGTGTCCAATCATGGGCTTTAACTGTGTTTGCATCAAAGCATTATGGGAAAGATAACCCAATCTTCAGACAATAGCATACAATCCCATGGGCCATTTCTCTCTCTTCCCATCCTTCTCTCTCTTCCTTTCTTCCTCTGTCTTTGTCTGCTTGGCCTTTCTCTTGGCCTGTTTTCTCTTTCTTCTTTCTCGCTCTCTCTCTTTCTTTTGTTGGTGTCCACTATAGGTGCCAGCATGGTATATGCATATATATATGTGTGTGTGTGTGTGTGTGTGTGTGTGTGTGTCCAGAATGGTATATATATATATATGTGTGTGTGTGTGTGTGTGTGTGTGTGTGTGTCCAGAATGGTATATATATATATGTGTGTGTGTGTGTGTGTGTGTGTGTGTGTGTGTGTGTGTGTGTGTGTGTGTTGGTGAGAATGAGAATGGGTGTGAAAATTTGCGCCAATGAATTTAAAATTGTATGTATAAGCATGTGTAATTGTAGCTCTGTTTGAGTGTGTGTGTGTGTGTGTGTGTGTGAATGGCGCTCTTGAGCTCTTTCTCTGATAACAGGAGATTCCAATCTCCGTCAATCCTCCTCTCTGTCTGTCATGGGAACGTTTTTTGTCGTATTTCCAGAATAGCAACTCATTAAAACGGTAAATATTGTGACCTCATTCCCCACATATTAATCAAGATAATCTGAGATACTGAGTAAGGCTCCCTATTGCTCTCTCTCTCTCTCTCTCTCTCTCTCTCTCTCTGTGAAAGGGAGAGAGAGAGAGAGAGAGAGAGAGAGAAAGAGTGATAGATGGTAGGGTGAGAGAGTGAGAGAGAGGGAGAGAGAAAGAAATAGAGGGCGAGGGTGAAAGAGTGAGACAGAGGGTAAGAGAGAGAGAGAGAGAGAGAGAGAAATAGAGAGTGAAAAAAGAGAGAGATATAGGTGTAGTACAGTATGTGAGTGTGGCAAAAAACAGCAAAAGATTGAATGGTTAGAGATTATTCCTGTGTTTGTGCATGTGTGTGTGTGCGTGTGTGTGTGTGTGTGCGCGCAAAAGTGCTTACTCTTTACTATTGTCTGACATAAACAGGACACATCATCATTATTTTTGTGCATTATCTTCTTAGTGTAGTATGTGTGTGACTTTTGAAAGCATGCTTGAGTGTGCAGTCTTTCCTTTTCTCCTTTTCTCTAACCACACACACTTCCCAGGTCTCCAACTATAGAAACTCCGTCACCAGCTACATCTAATGATCACTCTCCCAGGTCTTCACTCCTAAAAAATAGGTCCATGTCAGACCAAACACTATGTCAGACAGAAGAATGAAACTCCTATACGACATAGTTGTGAATTATGCAACATCTAAAGAAAATGTCTGGCTGATGCAACATCTATATGATATGGATGAGAATATATCTTAACTACACAAAATGGACGGATGATGCAACATATGTTATGGATGTAACATATCAAATCTCCATACAACATGGATGGGTGTGACATGTAAAAGATCTATGTGACATAGATGAATTATGCAATATCTCTCAGACATGGATGTCAAATTTGCAACATCTATACAAAATGCATGGAAGTTATGCAACATCTATACAACATGGAAGTGTGCGTGTCTGTCGTGTCCCTGCTCTGGGAAACTTACTTAGACTCATGCATCTCCTTGTATGTATAAAGGTAGTCTGCTCTACACCTCTGTTAGCTTATGTCCTCCTTTTTGTAAGTCGCTTTGGATAAAAGTGTCTGCTAAGTGTAATGTATTGTAGCGGAAAATGGACGTCTGATGTCGGATGTCTGAAAGATCTACATGAGCTGCCTATGAAACATGCAATATCTGTATTGCATGGATGTGATATATCTTAAACATCCAAATGACATGGTTGTGTAATATGTCACTATATGACATGAATGTGACATATGCGACATCAATATGACATATGACAATGTGATGTTTTTTTCAGCGATCTCTATAACATGTATGAAACATGCATTGTCTTTATGACATTGATGTAATGCATGCAACATTTCTATAACATAGATGTAACTTATGCAAAATCCCTCACAGCAATCCTGCACATTTTATACTGGGGAAATATGTAACTATGCATATCAACACATCTTCCACCCATGCATTCATTCAAGGAACAATTTACTAACTCTACTTCCTGTTGTGGGGATTCACACAGGAAGTGAGGTCGTGATGAACAGGACTATCTATTTGAGTCTGGATCACCCTGTGGGCCGGCCTGACTTCACACACTGTGTGTGTGTGTCTGCTTCTCCTGATATGTATCTGTGTGTGTGTGTGTATGTGTGTGTGTCTGCCTCTTTCTCCTGACATGTCTGTGTGTGTTTTGGGTTTTGACTGAGCCTGAGGTAGACACTGAGTTAAGGACACACACGTTCCATCTTTCATCTCCAACAAGGCGAGAGTGAGTGTGTGTGCATGCATTCATATAGATGACTTACTGTCTGCTAGTAAATGTGTGTGTGTGGGTGTGTGCACACACTTGTTGTGCAGATTTCATATATGAATGTGTGTGTGTGTGTGTGTGTCTGTGTGAATGTGTGTGTGTGCATCTGCGTCTGTGGCTCTGTGTGGGTGTGTGTGCATGTTTGTGTGTGTTTTTGTTGTGGACATCTACATATGTGTGTGTGTGTGTGTGTGTGTGTGTGTGTGTGTGTGTGTGTGAATGTTTCCGTCTGCATCTGCGGCTGTGTGTGTGTGTGTGTGTGTGTGTGTGTGTGTGTGTGACTTTGATGAGTGGCTCTGTGGAGACAGCAGTAATGGAAGTGACACAGCATCTCCATCTTATCCTATCAGAACATCATCTCACAACCTGCCATGGGCCATTCGCCTATTGATCAGAGCAGAGAGAGAGAGAGAGAGAGGGAGAGAGAGAGAGAGAGAGAGAGGGGGGGGGGGGGGGGGGGGGGACAGAGAGGGAAAAAGCATGGGAAAAACAGAGGAAGCCAGAGGGAGAAAGGTGGGGAGAGACAGAGGTGAGAGAGAGAGAGAGAGAGGGAGGGAGAGAGAAAGGGAGGGAGAGAGAGAGAGAGAGAGAGAGAGAAAGAGAGAGAGAGAGAAACATCAAAGTAAAGAAGGGAAACAGATAGAAAAAAGCAGCTGGGAAGAGACTGATAGCCTTGTGGGTGACTTTGATGCACTACCAGCTCACAAACAAGAGAAAAGTGGAAAAATCACAACACCTACGAACACACACACATACACACCCACCCACCAACACACACACACAAACACATACACACAGAAACACACACACACAAACACACACACACACACACACACACAAACACACACACACACAAAAACACATAGACACCCACACAAACACACACAAACACACACAAAATACCACTGCAACACATACCAACAAACATTTAAGGCACCAAAATCAAATACGAACATTCAACACAAGCAGGCACACACATCAAACTCACACACGTCAAGCACGCAGCACAAACAGCAAGCAGTTATTAATTGAAGAGTGTGTGAGTGTGAGCTTTGGGAGTGTTTTAGACTCCGCAGCCTTGAGTGCTCTGGCAGGCTAGCGGTGGAGCTGCTCTGATGACCCTCTAACGAAGGCCAATCAGCCAGGCGGATCAGTCGCCCACACACACACACACACACACCGCCTAATCAGTACACATAGCTTTTGCTGCGGCTTTTGTGTGTGTGTGTATGTGTGTCTTTGAGGAAGACTGAGAGAGAGAGAGAGAGACAGAGAGAGAGAGAGAGAGAGAGAGAGAGAGAGAGAGAGAGAGAGAGAGTATGTGTGTATGTGCGAGTGTGTGTGTGAGTATGAGTATGCGTGCGTGTGTGTGTGTATGTGTGTGTGTGTGTGTGTGTGTGTGTGTGTGTGTGTGTATGTGCATGAGTATGTGTGTCTGTGTGAGCACCATGGCAAACCACTTACACACTGTAGAGCACCAGTAATGGCTCTGCCAATCACACACACACACACACACACACACACACACACACACACACCACCTCGTCACAAAGACGAGTGGCACTTACCTTTCCCCCAACACACTGTGCCTCTTTCCCCCTGACGCTAGTGAACACAGCTATAGCCGTGTGCTACACTCCCAGCCCAGCTGGGGGCCATGACTGTGGAGCAGGGAGCAGAACTAGAGGGGGGGGGGGGGGGTCTAGAGGGGGGGGGGGGGGGGGGGGGGGGGGCGGAGGCCTATGAGGAGGTGTGATTACGTGTCTGTTCTCTTTCCCCTGGTGCTTTCTTAGTCCCCAGTGGAGTAAGTGCATTAAGATGTTGAGCCATTTTAATAAATTATTATGCCAGTTCATCCTGGTTGTTGTACTCAATCAACCCCCCCTCAATTCTATCCTTTTCTCCTCACCTATTTCAGGCTCATTATATCAGTCTGAGGGGCTGGAAACTGACACTGATGTCTCTGACTAAGCTCTTAAAGGTCAAGTTCATTTTGTTACCGTGTGTGACTTTGAGCCTCATACACTTGTGATCAGGAAATGTTTGGATTGATATATTTCAGTTGTGTTTCCCTATATTTCAATCATTCATTGTGCTTACATTCATAGTTAAATGATGATTGTCTGACTAAAACCCCACTTTTAAACTACATGTGAACATGCTGGTCTGACTTAAACTGTACCAAAGGAAATGTCTTAAACTTGGATTAGGACAACCTTAGGATAATGTAATGTAAGGTTGAACTACTATTAAATGAATAACTTTAGTTGCAGTTTAACTAGATTAGGTGCTCTGTCCATGCCCTCTCTGTGTAGCCTACAGTAAGCCTCCATTTGAGTTGGTGGGTATGGGTGTGTGTGAGTACCTGTGTATGCGTGTACCTGTGTATATTTTAGTGGAAATGTGTGTGTGTGTTTATAAGCATGTCTACCCGAAATAAAGATTACCTGGGTACAACATTAACTTGTGATCATTACCCACAATCCTTTTGGGTCATTGTAACTCGTGAGGCAATCTCACATTTAAATCTCAAATTTAATGTAACATTGAGCAACAGTACTATTGCATAAATACCAATGAACGAAAGGCTGAAAACTTTACCGTTTCGACCAAAAAATGTTGTCGTATGGACACCACCTCAGTTGCAGCCTAACTAGACTAGGTACTGTGTCTGTGCTCGTCTTTGTAGACTACAGTGAGCCTCTGGTCCGTTTAAGTCAGTGAAAGAGTGGGGGGATGTCACAGACACCAAGGTCTCACTGATCAGCCTCTGTGCTCTCTAAGGTGCCTTAAGGCTCCTCCAGTGGTTATTACTGCCATATGAATGACCATTAAACAGAAAGCAATGAACACATACGTATCTCAATGGGGAACATTTATTCAAGTACAACTAGCAGGGCCCTTACTCCCTCCCTCCTTCTCTCTGTCCCTTCCTCCCTCCTTCTCGCTCTCTCTCTCTTACTCACTCTCTCTCTCTCCTTTCCTCTCTCACTCTTACACACAGAACACCAAGGCCATGGCTTTGACAAGCCTTTGACAGAGGCAGTGCACATACCAAAGAGATGGATACGATATGGCTTTGACACCTATGTATAGAAGGAGGTAACACACACCAAAGAATGCTATTGAGGTGCTGGCTACTGGCGTATACTTTTTCAAAAACACACACTAAAGGCACCAGGTACACGCTGGCTCTGTATACAGATAATGACATTTCAGGGCCAAAACCTCCTAAATAAAAATCAATATACAGAGCCATAGTGTGCAGTGCTTTTATTTTGTACCGGGCGGAAAAGATCCACTTATTAAGTCTCTGTTAGGCAGGTACTGCAGGTGTAAACACCAGTACTTGGCATGGAGCTCTGGCCAAACTGACTGCAGTGCATTAGCACCATGTGTGTGTGTGTGTGTGTGTGTGTGTGTGTGTGTGTGTGTGTAAGTAATAAAGTGGACACCAGGTAGCTCTGCCAGCTTCATGTGCATTCAGGCGATACACTCATAGACACAAATCCACACACACACACACACACACACACACACACACACACACACACACACACACACACACACACACTCACAGTGAGTGAAAAAGAAAGAGAAATACAAACAATATCCTACTAATACAGACACCAAAAACAACACCTACTGCACACACACAGCACAATCACCCCCACCCGATACGCACATCCACATACCTACACACACACACACACACAATTTGTTGATGGCTTTGACCTCTTTGTCTTCTTAGAACAACACTCTCTACCGTACCTGCTACCGCATGTGTGTATGTGTGTGTGTGTGCGTGTGTGTGTGTGTGTGTTTGTGTGTGTGTGTGTATGTGTGTGTAGTGTGTGTGTCTGCAGGTAGATTTATGAGTCCATCCCCTGTCTGTCGGAGCATGGAGGGGTGACCCTTAATGGAGAACGGGAAAACGCCCAGATTGAATCCTGCCACTTCCTTGATTGCTCCCACCCACTCACCTAATCCACACTCCCCACCACCTCCCACACACAGACGCCTCATCTTATTGGACGCTTGGTGCGCTCGTCATGTCTGCCTCGCGCCTGATTGGATAATGGCCGTGTGGTCCTTGCGGGGTGGCTGTGTGTAATGGTGTGGGTAATTACCCTGTCCGCGAACAGTGATTGGCATTTGAGGGTGTCCGTTACAGTCCAGTGACTAATGATGGAGTTCCCTC
>CM059282.1:12481913-12486913 GCA_030347295.1 Setipinna tenuifilis
GCACAGGATCCAGCCTGTAGATGGTGCTCTTACGACTCAATCCAGTGGTAGCAGCAGCAGATGTGTTCAGCTTTGCTATTTCTTCTGGATACCTTTGATGTTGACAGAACACCACAATGGCCTTCTCTGCCTTCTGCAGGTCCTCCATGGAAATGCAGCATCCCGCCAGTGTCTTCCTCTCACCGTCCAGCATCTTGCTTTGGCTTCGTGTCTTGGGCATCACAACCTGCTGTGACTGCTTTTTTCTTTTCATTTTCAATGTGAGGTAATCCTTCAGTTTCATATACCACACCACAGCTCTCTTCAGTTTGTTCCAGCTAGAGTAGTGATGTAGCAGGCGCCATGTGGGGCTGTGACATGTCTGTACTGCGACAATGCATACGGTTGTTCTCACCTCTAGATCGTCTTCTGCAAGTGACAGTGACTGCATTGTATTCTGTGGCCATTCACTCTCTGATGCCCACAGGAAGTCAGGTCCGTTCAGCCACTCACTGCATTGCACAAAGGTGGTTGCCTTCACTCCTCTGCTTGCCATGTCAGCTGGGTTGAGTTTAGTTCCAACGTATCTCCATTGTGAAACATCTGTATTTTCTTTTATGACAGCAATTCTATTTGCTACAAATGTTCGGAATCTTGAATGTTCGTTTCCAATATATTTCAGCACCGACTGGCTGTCAGTCCAGAATGTTGAGCTGTTGAGCTCCATCTCCAGTTCTCTTCTGAGCATCACGTCCACTCTCACTGCCAAGACGGCCGCCACCAGCTCCATGCGAGGGATGGTCATCTGCTTCAATGGAGCCACCCTGGCCTTGCCGAGCATGAAGGCAACATGCACAGTGCGTGTTCCTGAATGTAGACGCAGGTAGCTCACTGTGCCATAGCCTTGTTCACTTGCGTCTGAGAAGTGATGTAGTTCGGCCTTCACAGATGTTCCAGCCTCACTTGGCTTCACACAGCGTGACACACTGAAGTCTTTCAGTTCTTCCAGACCCACCATCCATCTTCTCCACCTTTCTGCTGAGGCCTGGGGTATTGAATGGTCCCAGCTGCACTTTTGTCTGCAAAGATCCTGCAGGAGCAACTTGGCAGGTAGAGTTAGAGGAGACAAGAAACCAAGTGGGTCGTATATAGAACTAACCATTGATAGAATGTTTCTCCTAGTGGGTGCTTTGTCTGGAATAGAGATGTTAAACTGGAACATGTCTTTTTCCACACACCATAACAGGCCTAATGCTCTTTCAATGGGCAGTCTTTCTCTGTCCAAATCTAGTTCTCTCATGTTAGTGGCTCTATCTTCTTTAGGGACATGTGCAAGCAGAGTACGGCTGTTACTCACCCACTTGGTTAGGTGAAACCCTCCCTTGTGGCAGACACAGGCCAGGTCTTTCATCAACTCCACTGCTTGCTCCTCTGTTTCAATAGATTTTAAACAGTCATCGACATAAAAATTTGTCTCAATAGTGCTCACTACATCTGGACTACAAGTGCCTCTGTTGTCTTTTGCTGTCTGTCTCAATGCAAAGTTTGCACAGCTTGGAGAGGACACCGCTCCAAAGATATGCACGGTCATTCTATATTCAATAGGGGGCAGAGATACGTCACCTTTAGGCCACCACAGAAAGCGAAGAAAGTCAACGTCACCTCTTGACACTCTGACTTGGTGAAACATTGACTTGATGTCAGCCATGAAGGCTATTGCATGTTGTCTGAATCTAGTCAACACACCAATGAGCGTGCTCGTCAGATCCGGGCCTTGGAGGAGTGCAGCATTGAGGGATGTTCCATGATAGGTGGCACCACAGTCAAACACCACTCTGATGGTGCCCTTCTTGGGATGGAAAACTCCATGATGTGGGATGTACCACAGCTTGCCATCTGCTCGTTGGATTTCATCTTGAGGTACCACTTCTGCATGTCCTTTGCTTATCACATCCTCCATGAACTCTGTGTAGTCAAGCCTGAATTGTTCATTTCTTTTGAATTTCTTTCTGAGGCCTATTAGACGCTGCTCTGCTACCTGATAGTTTTTAGGCATAACTACACAGTCATTTCTAAAAGGTAAGTCTATGCTGTAATGTCCATTTTGCAGCTTGATTGATTGTTCAGCAATTTTCAAAAATCTTTTGTCTTCCATTGACATTTCTTTATTATCCACTGTTTCATTAAAATCATGATTGTACTGCTGTACAAGCAGCCTTTCTAACCCTTCAACAGATATTCTGTTTACATTTATGGCATGACACTCACCAGCATCTGCAGTGGGCGTGGCTTCCAGGGGACCGTTGATAACCCACCCCAATAGGGTTTTCACAGCATATGGTCCATTTCCACGGCTGTTTATTATGTTCCATGGTTCTAGGGCCTTAGGAGCATTGTTCCCTATCAACAACTCCACGTCAGCGTTCAACGTTGGAATTTGCACTTCACTCAGGTAAGTCCATTTTGTTATTTCCTCTGGTTTGGGTATGGTCTTGTTATCCACAGGCATGGAGGTCTGGGTGTATGTATCTGGGAGTGCAATGAAGTTGTTCTCAGACAAGGCACTGACCTCCAGACCTTTCACCAGATATGTGTCCACAGGTTTTTCTTGGTTCATTGTTCTTAACAATATGTTGGTTCTTTTTCCAGGGATGTTCAATTTGTTCATGAGTTTCTCTGTGCAGAATGTTGCAGAGCTGCCAGAATCTAGGAAGGCATAGGTGTTTATGACTCTGTTTCCCTTAGAGCATTTCACCTGCACAGGAACAATTGACATGGCACAGCTGGAGACTTTGCTGGAAGATGGAGTTTTGAGAGTGGGGGGAAGACTGAAGAGGGCAGCAATGCCTGAAGAGGCCAAGCGGCCAATGATACTCCCCAAAAACCTTCATGTCTCCACACTCCTTCTCCAACACATCCATGAGCAACTTGGACATGCAGGAAGAAACCATGTGCTCTCTCAACTCAGGAAAAGATATTGGATCGTGAACGCCAACTCAGCTACTCGCAAAGTCCTGTCACAATGTGTAACTTGCAGACGTGTGAGAGGGAAGAGAGGTGAGCAAAAGATGGCTGATCTACCGAAGGAAAGACTTGAAGCCGACCTTCCACCATTCAGCAATGTTGGTGTTGACTACTTTGGACCCTTTGAAACCAAGAGAGGGAGGAGTCTCACTAAGCGCTATGGTGTCATATTCACCTGCATGTCGAGCAGAGCTGTGCATCTGGAGATGGCGCACGCATTGGACACCGATTCATGCATTAATGCTCTGAGACGATTCATCAGCAGGAGAGGTCAGGTGACACACATGCGCTCTGACAATGGAACCAATCTGGTTGGAGCCAAGAAGGAGCTGCAGAGTGCCATCTCAGCCTGGAATTCTGAACAGATCCACAATGCAATGCTCCAGAAAGGCATCCAATGGTCTTTTAACCCACCTGCAGCCTCACATCATGGTGGAGTATGGGAGAGACTGATCCGAATGGTGAGACAAGTCATTCTCTCTACTGTACAGGAACAGACACTTGATGATGAATGCCTACAAACACTGTTCTGTGAAGTGGAAGCAATTCTAAACAGTCGCCCCATCACCACAGTCTCTGACGACAAGAATGACCTAGAAGCTCTAACACCTAATCACATCTTGCTTCTCAAAACCCATCCTACGTTGCCTCCTGGGCTGTTCAAACAGTCAGACATGTACATAAGACGTTGTTGGAAGCAAGTCCAATATCTTGCCAACCTGTTCTGGAGAAGATGGACAAAAGAATACCTACCTTTACTGCAGGAAAGACAGAAGTGGACAAGAGTGAGAAGAGGATTTGAAGTGGGAGACGTTGTGATGGTGGTGGACAGCACAGCCCCCCGTGGATCCTGGGTTCTAGGAAGAATTCAAAACGTCCTGCCAGACTCTGCAGGGCTTGTTAGAACGGTGACGATCAAGACAAAGACTGGTGTTTACGAAAGACCAGTAACAAAACTCTGTCTGCTATTGGAAGGTGCAGAAGGATGAGTATCGCACATTTAGATTTTGATTGTAAGATAATGGATGCAGTTATAAATAACAATGCACTGGTAAATAGGCTCCTTTAAATATTTGTTTGATAATTGTTGCCTACGCACACAATTAGGGGCCGGTGTGTAGGAGCCATATAAGGCTTTTATGTTTGCATATTTTGTTATCTTTAAATATTTAGTTTTGTGATTTCATTTTGTCGCTCGTTTCTTGGATGTCACCAAATACTGGGTCAGACACAATTGTGGCTTGCCTTTCAATAAAGTTGACCAAGTCCTTCATTCTGACTCTGATATTTTGTTCTTGTATCTTGCAGGCTTCAACACGCCATCTCTCTCTCCATTTATATGGTAGTTTGAGCACTATGCTTCTCATGTTCGTAACGGTATCCATTTCCTCCATATACTCCACATTTTCCATGGCATTACAGCAACTTCTTAAAAATAGTGCAAAGTCCTGAAGAGCCTTTACATCCTCTGATTTGATTGCTGGCCATGACAGTGCCCTTTCAATATAAGCACAGGATATCCTATACTCATTGCCAAAATGTTTTTCAAGCAGCTGTCTAGCCTTTCTATAGCCTCTACTGGCATCATCTATCAGCTGACAGCTTTTAACCAGCTCTTGTGCCTTCCCCCTAGTGTACTGAATAAGGTACAGTAGCCTATCATGGTAATTGTCAGTTTTGGACTCGATAATGTGGTCAAACCAGTGAATAAATGATTTATATTGTAAAATGTTACCTTCAAAGATTTCTATGTTTCCTTTGGGCAGAGTTGTTAATAACTGCTGTTTTATGAGCAGGCTTGTTAATTGATTTTGTGTTTCCAAAATCCTACTTATGGCATCAGTGCCCTGGTTGCCTCTTGCTTGGGTTAATGGGGCTTGAGGAAAGGGGGTGTGAGGTGTATAAGGCCTACCACCACCATTGGCTGTATGAGCTGTGGCTGCTTGTATTTTACTGGTGGGTCTAGCTGCAGCAGGGGTGAAGGGAAACTGGACAGT
>CM059282.1:12509413-12512568 GCA_030347295.1 Setipinna tenuifilis
TCCATAATACATACAGTAAATGTATTAAAACAGCATCTGGAAGGGCTATTTTAAGGCCTAAACTATAAAAAATGTTTTCCATATGGTCTTGCTATGTCGCGAATTTTCACCTATGGCAGGGGTTTTTGGAATGTGACTACTGTGATAGACGGGGTAACACTCACTGCGTTCACATGGTGGGATTGGTTTGGTTTGGGATTGGTTCACAACGGGTGGTCTGTCCCCCAAGTCCCTGTTCACATGCAGTTCGTCTAAGCGGATTCGGCGAGAGTTCCGGCCCTTTCCGCTACGCTAGGTGGGGGCGCTGTAGTCAACTTCTACCTTTCTATTATTATCTTTTAATACAAGGAACGTCTCTTCCACGCATAACTCTTGAACCTCTCATCCGCTTGATCTCAAATTTGGACGGCGTCATCATAATGTTACCAGTGTGTGCAGTACCAAGTTTCGTGTTGTTTGGGCAAAAAATGCCAAAGATATCGGTCAAACCATGCCGACCCAGCCATGACGACCCAGGCTGATAAGATTTACAATGCTAGCTGCTACAATGTTGGACATAACGCGACTAACGACACATAACTAAAATAATGGACATAACACGAGTAAACATCTGCCCACAACAAAGCTGCTACGAAGGTAAGATGTATCTTATCGTATACGCAACAGCGACTACAGCACTGCACACATATGCCTACAGTGCATACAGACGACAGGTAAAGGAGACTGAACTTTTCACCTCTCATTCCGGTTATTCCACGTCGCAAAACAGTGGCTAAAGAAAATCTTACAAGTCAGTCAGTGCAAATGTATTTACATAGCCTCCTCCTTTCACCTGATATTATTACCCACTTAAACAATAAGGTGGTCTAAACAAAAACGTAATACTAAAGACAATAAACAAACTTTCTGGCGGCATACAAACATGGTGTTCCAGGAGTTTGACGCATTCGCGTACGTGTTGTGCATTCTGCTGTGTTAGAAAGTCCGTATGAAGGAACAAACTGCGTTTTTTATTTCGTTGATACATGCGCAATATCCAAAATCAATCCGATCCCCGTTCACATGGCAGTCGAAGTGGTTTCGAAACAGCCCAGGCCTGGAGTCGCAGCTGGATAACCAAAACCAATTCCAAACCAAACCAATCTCCGTTCACATGAAGCTGGTACGATCCCAAACCACTTCCAAGTGGTTTCGACTTGTCCATGTGAACGCACTCACTGTAATTGCATAAACAGAAAGCTGGGCTCTGTATGCTGGTGCTGATTTAAGGGTTGGTTGGTTCTGGAAGTAGGTGCTGGGTAGTGGTGGTTCTGGGAGCTTGTGCTAGGTACTGGTGGTTCTCTATCAGTCGAACAACTTTGGCGTTTACCAATGTGTTAACGCCTCATGTTCTCCTTCAGAGAAATGGGGTTCTATGCATAACCCATTCATTTTGTACATAAGTGAGTGCTGGATAATTGGGTGGGGAGGGGGGCAGTGAAATGGTTGGGAGTGTAATTGTGTGGGGGTGGGAGCTCAGTAAGCGGGTTGGAGGGGTGGCTTGGGTTGCGTGTCTCTGTAAGCTGGCTGTGGTGGGGGCTACAGAGCTGGACTGGCTAATCTGGCTGTGTGTGTGTGTGTGTGTGTGTGTGTGTGTTTGGCGGGGGGGGGGGGCTACAGAGCTGGACTGGCTAATCCAGCTGGTGCGTAGCTGTGCTCTGGGGGCTCCTCTACTGGGGGGGCTTCCATTAGCCAGCTTTTGTTCCGCTCTGAAATAAACCCGCCACGCTGATTACAGCAGAGCAAAGTCTCTCTCTCTCTGTCTCTCTCTCTTTCTCTCTCTCTCTATACATTTCACTCTCACTCTCTTTCCCTGTGGAAGAGATGTTCCCTTCTGATTTTCTCTCCCCTTCTCTTTTTCCAGTCTTATACTTCACTCCTCTTCCTATATATACCACTTCCCTCTTTCTGACTCTCTCTTTCTCAGCCACTCTTTCTCTCTCTCGGTCTCTCTTTCTCTACCTCTCGTTCTCCCTCTCTCTCTCCCTCTCCTTTATTAGCACTGCCATAATGTTTTACTGCAGTATCACTACAGCTGTTGGGTGGAGGGTGGACACAGACACATCAGGCAACTCTTCAGAGAAGAGAAGAGTTGAAGAGAGACATCAAGATAATAAGAACAGTTTCTCTTTCTCCCTCTCTCTGACCCCTGCCTCTCTCTCATTCTCTCTCTCTTTTTATGTGTATGTGTATTGGATTAATTTATTGTATAATTGATTAAGATCAGTTTTTTGTTTGTTTGTTCTGTGAGTAAATAGTTACGTAATTAAAGTGATATTTAAAATAACAAAAATCTCTCTCTCTCTCCCTCTCCCTCTCTCCTTGTCCTTGATCTTCCCTCTACTCCTCTCTCTCTCCTCTGTTATGTCCCACTCTCTCTTTGGCTCTGCTCATTTCACACTTCCTGTTTTTTTTTCAGTTTCTCTTCTTCTAATTTCCCATCTCTCACACCTTCTTTCACACCTCCCTCTTTCCCTCCTCCGCCTCAGTCTCTCTATTTTTTCTCTTTCTCCCTCCACCCTCCCTCTCTCTATGTTTCTGGCCGCTGTACTTTTTTTTAACCACCTTCATTCCATTTCCCTGTATTATCATGTGGCTCTCTCCTCTGTAGGTGACAGTGTGTGTGTGTGTGTGTGTGTGTGTGTGTGTGTGTGTGTGTGAGAGAGAGAGAGAGAGAGAGAGTGAGAGAGAGAGACTGTCCGTATGTGTGTGTATGTGTGGGTGTGTAATTGCATGTGTGTATGTATGCGTATGTGTGTGTCTCTGAGTTTATGTATATGTGGGTATGTGTCTGTGTATGTGTGGGTGTGTGCCTGTGTGTGTGCATGTGTGTGCCTGTGTATGTGTCTGTGTGTGTGTGTTCATGCTGAGGGGCTCCCTTAACCACGCACACACACACACACACACACACACACACATACACACACACACACACACACACTGCGGAGTGACAGGAGAGGACATCGTAAATCGCAAACGCAGCAGAGCTCCCAGAGGACCTTGAGAATTCCTGAGGGTCTGGCCCGCTCGCGGATGCTGATCACTGTTTGGGAATGCCGCGGTCGGATGGGGGGAAAAATAAAAAAAGCTTCCCGCCACAGCGCTCTCAGGGAGAG
>CM059282.1:12512668-12522668 GCA_030347295.1 Setipinna tenuifilis
CGATTGCCTCTCACACAGAAAAATAGACTTGATTTCTATTTTGTAGTGACAGGGCGGTGGCTGTGTGGTTGAGCTGCTTTAACATGCCCCTGTACCGCATGTGGCGTGCAATTCTCTAATCTTTTAACATGCATTCTGAACAAAAATGGACACAAACCAACACAACACAAATGCTCCACGAACACACAGGTTTTGGTCTGAAAGAGCATTTGACTGGTAGTCACTCTACCAGCAGCAGAGAATCCAGAAGCAGAGAAGAGATGAAGTGATGGTATGTTAGCTGCTAAATGAACATCATTGCACTGATGGGTTCCCCCACCCCCACTATCATCATCATCTTCCATACACTGACACACACAAACACACACGCACGCACACACACACACACACGCACGCACACACACACGCACGCACGCACGCACGCACGCACGCACGCACGCACGCACGCACGCACGCACGCACGCACACACACATCCTCAGGCTCCTGTTCACTCAGCCACACAAAGCCCTGCAGTGTTGCTGCGCTAAAGATCTGCCATCTTCAATTCAGCCATCAGCAGCTTTGCAAACAGCAAAGCAGGGGGTACTACCCCTCAGAGAATCCGCAAAGGCGTGCACTGTATATGTGTGTCAGTGAGCCTGAGCGTGTGTGTGTGTGTGTGTGTGTGTGGGTCGGTGTGTGTGCGTGTGTGTAGTGGGTGTACTGTGTGTGTGTGTGTATGTGTGTGTGTGTGTGTGCATGTGTATGTATGAGGGTGTGTGTGCGTGTCTGTGTGGGTCTGCATCTTTGTGCATGTTTTGCTTGTGTAGCGCATGAGGTAAATGCACTGTACTTACACAACATTCCCCCTCTCTGCTTTGGTGTCTATGGCGACAGACTGAGGTTTCCACGGCAACAGACGGTAGTCTGTTCATGTTCACACAAGCTAAGTGACTGGCTGTGCTGCGTGGTTCACAAAGCCATAATAGTTCATAACCCTTCCACCACCTAACAAGGCCTGTTGGCCCAGACTGTTGCCGTCTGTTGCCATGGAGACCCAGTCAGTTACCAGAGACAACCATTCCGCTACAGAGAAAACTGTAATGCGGTAACCATAGCAACCTGGTCTTGCAGGCTCAGACTGGGCAGCGTGTCCCTGAGTTGGTGCCTACGTGAGCTGATTTTTTTGTAACGTGTGCCCACTGTGTGTGTGTGTGTGTGTATGTGTGTGTGTGTGTATGTGTGTGTGTGTGTAGCTGGGAGACTCTTTGTCTGGTGTCATCTTTTACATGATGTGCCTGCTGATGAGACTACTGCTTTGTTACATTATGAACCTCTATTAAACCAATATTTGGAGAGAGAGAGAGAGAGAGAGAGAGAGAGAGAGAGAGAGAGAGAGATGCATTGTGAATTCACTGAACAAATATGTGGTAGGACAGGACTGACCAAAAAGTCTGGTTTTAAAAGGAAAAAAAACAACTATCTGAATCAGTTAATTAACATCAATCAACCCTAAGTCAGGTTGATGGGCCAATACATGAAATCACCAGGACAAACCCAAAATGCATGGTAGGACATTTGGTTGCTGAGACTAGAGGTTTTCTGAAACAGGCTGTTATTATCATTGGCTGTGGACACTAGTAGTCTGATGAAGCCCCTTAAAGAAAGCGAGTCCCCCCCACCTTCTAGTATAGGACTACAGAAGGTGTTATAATGGCTTCTGGCAAATCCACTTTCACCTTTTGCTGGAAAATAACAAGAGAGACAGTGAGTAAAAAAATAGAAAGGCAGAGAGAGAGAGAGAGAGAGAGAGACGTATGGGGAGATAGGTATGGGGAAGAAAGAACAGTGAGAGAGAGAGAGAGACAGAGAGAGAGAGAGATAAAAGGAGAAAGAGGTATGGGGAGAGGTAAATGGAAAGAAAGAACAGTGAGAGAGGGAAAAAGAAAGAGAGAGAGACCGAGAGAGAGAGAGAGAGAGAGACGTGTGCGTGTTCCCAGAGGAGTGAGCAGAATGATTAAACCGTTTCCACACATGAAGAGGAAACAGGGAGCCGTCACCACGGTGACACTCTCCCTAATCTGCACAGCCAGGGGGCGGGGTTAAGTGGATTGATGTGGTCGCCACGGTGATGGATGCACGTGAGATAGAGAATGTGTCTGTGTGCCAGCAAGTAGACTGTGTGTGTGTGTGCGTGTGTGCGTGTGTGTGTGTGTGCGTGTGTGTGCGCGCGTGTATGTGTGCGTGTGTCTGTCTGTGTGTCTGTGTATGTGTGTGTGTGTGTGTGTGTATGTATGTATGTATGTCAGTAGGCTGTATCTGTGTGCCAGGAGGTTATGTTTGTGTGTGCGTGTGTGTGTCTGTGTGCGTGCGCATACACATCATAGATTTGCTGCCCTACATGAAGATTTGATTAATCCTGCTTAACTTTTGCTGCCTCCTCCATTCAGTCATGAACAATCAAAGGCAGACCTGAGCAGTGGCCTTCTTAATGTGATTATATTACAAGCTGGAACACTTTCTAAGGAAACATTTAACAGGCCTCTACCTTGCCTCGTTTCACACAACCTTCTAAGGCACACTTCTAGCAGAAGTTAATAAGTCTCTCTTTTTTTCTTCTCTTACTCTCTCGCTCTGTGTGTGTGCGTGTGTGTATATGTGTGTTTGTGTGTGTGTGTGTGCAAGCACATGTGTGTTAAAACTTTGTTGCTGTGCTCTCAGTAAGATAAACAGCTAATTAAAAGTAAATAAGCTGAAGATCTACAAACACACAGGCACACACATTCATGGCAACTCAGGCACAAACACACACACGCACACATACACAAATACACACACGCACACAGAAACTCTGACAAAATCTATTTTCTTGTGTTTGTGTGTGTGTGTGTGTGTGTGTGTGTGTAAGTAAGTGTGTGTGTGTGTGTGTGTGTGTGTGTGTGTGTGTGTGTGTGTGTGTTTCACTGCATCAGGCCCAGTAGTAAATGGATTTGCTGATTAAATATCACTAGCACTGATGGGGGGCACCTGACTTGGATGTTCTCTGTCTATGAATGTGTGTTCTGTCTATGTATGTGTGTGTATGTTTTCTACTGTATGTGTGCGTATGTGTGTTTGTGTGTGTGTGTGTGTGTGTTTGTGTGTGCGTGTGTGTGTGTTTCTATGTGTGTGTATGCACAGGTATGTGTGTGTGTGTGTTTAGACAATTTCTATGTCCTGGCAGTCTTGTGGTTGTGTGTGGATATGCATACAGAAGAAGAACGGGAAACACCCTTTTGAACTAACCACTGGTTACGGCTAAGACTGATACAGTCGTGTTGTTCATTTCAAACAGTTTAGTTAAATGTATTATTATTATTGTCGCTATTAGTAAAGTCCCACTGCAGCCAAGCAGTTCAATTAAGTGGTGAAACGGGCTGTTCCTTCCTATTTTTAACAAGACGACCAATTTTCAACCAGGGACTTTCCAGATCAACCCACATCGTGGACGAACAAGGCTCTCTACATCTGATTGAAGTCTTACCAACATACTCTTCAAGGATCATCAGCAAGGGATGACAAAAGTCATAGGAAGGACGTCTTTTCTTCCACAAAAGCTGTCAGAAGTAAGGCTGGCATTTGGGCACTTTAGAGTTAGTAAATGAGCTCACTCAGGGAATAAGTTAAGTTAAGCCACACAGAATGTTGGGTTGATTATATGTAGTCTTTTGTGTTATCTCTGTTCTTATTTTGTATAAATCTTGCATGCTCTATTCATATTTCTTCTCCTAACACTCTGACTGGATATCATTGCACACATTTTGCATCATCCAGATTTCAGTGAACTTTGGTGGTGGCTAGCAATCACTGGAAGCAGGCTAGTCCTTGGTCCTTGCTTCTTTGTTTTTGGGTAACCACACATCGTAATTGTTTCTTGCCCAAACATTCCTAGCAGGCATTCCAATCACTGACAGAACCTTTTTTGTACGTTTTTTCATCCAAAGTTCATTCAGACACATTCACATTCACACATTCACACTGCACAGCTTTGGACACTCATTCAAACTGCTTTCGCCACTCCTCTCTATTGAGCTGAGGTTCATTAGCTTAACTGCCACAGACACACTTTCTTTCTGTCTCTCTCTCTGACTCTGTCTGTCACACACACACACACACACACACACACACACACACACACACACACACACACACCTCCTTACTCCTCTATGCACTTACACATGTAGTAATGCTACCTCACCTTACCATTGGTGCTTCAATTCAAGATGTACTCAACCAGTATTACCCGCTTAGTATTTCTGTTATACATTTGCTTAGGCATAGACTTGCAGTCCAGTAATCAGGGATGGAAATTTGCACCAGCCACTAGCCAAATGCTGGCAAAATATGAAAGTGGCTGCTAGATTTAGGACAAAAAAACAATAATTTACTATTGAGTGGCTGGTGAATTTTACAATATATTTGTCAGTGGCTGGTAAAGGTCCACATTTTGCAAAGTTAATTTCCACACCTGCCAGTAATACAGCATTAGTTGACTATGACTATAGCAAGTGTAAAAATATATACCAACAATTGATTCGTTGACATGGATTTGCAGTAATGTCATTGATTAAATGAGACTGATTTATCAATGTTATTGCACCATTTTTTAATTGTTGCCACTGCATGAGGAATTGGCACTCTTGACTTCTAGAATACGGTTGGAATTATGGACAAATAGTAAGTTTGCTGAGCGACTCCAGGTATCCCAAAACTGTCAAGACACACTGCCAAGTGTGCTTTTGAGTCAGTGACAGTACTGCAGTAATAACAATCACAAGATACTGAACACCTAACACTGGTTATAAGTCAGAGAGAGCATCTCAAAAACCTCACATGAATGGTTTTGTGCTCGAAATAGGCAAAATGAACCGTTCCTCCTCACAACTCTCATTGACTGCAGATACTTCTCAAAATGCTCAGAAGCACATTGCCCTTTTTGATCTGGTCGCAGACCTTCTCCATTGCTCGTCACCCACCAGGTCAGAGTTCCGGAAAATGACCCGAGAGCAATGCCAGGCAGAAATAGACAGCACAATAACGTACATAAGAGACCCAAGAAACAAACCTCTTAGTGTCCAAGAGGCGGTAGGTAGGTTGTTCCTTCTCCACTACCAGGAAACTCACCTGGAAATAGAACTCCTTCACCAGGAAAACGCAAAACTTAGCGAAAACTGTGACCGACTAGAGGTATCTAACCAAGAACTGCAGAAGGAACTTAGGTTGACGAACGACTCTCTAATGGAGTGTGTCAGCAGGCTCGCAATAGCCAAACAAGCTGACGTTGAGACAGCTGGTGAACAGGCTCTCCTAGAGTGTCGTGTAGGGCGTGCAAAAGCTCAAGCCATTCTTGCAGCATTTTCTAAAGAGGCAGAGGACAAATCCCAGTTAACCCTCGGCAGAGAAGATGAGTCTGACCGGGAGTCAGTGAAACACCTGGACCTAAACCAGGCATCCCGCTGTGTAAAGCCAGACCACTGTGCAGTAATCCCTAATACTAGCCAAGGTGGAGCTACACTACGCTCACCTGGGGAGCTCTTACAGCCTCTGATCAGCAGCACATCTAGACCTGTGAGCTGCAATATTCCCGCCTTTTCTTCAGAAGAACCGGAAGTCAGGCGACGCTCAATAATAAGAGATTCGTATCCGAGCAGCTCAGATAGTGACCCTGAAAAGCCCCGGAGGGTGCACAGGGACAGGCCCCGAGATGGCCGCATACGTCGTATCGAATTGCTGGCGAAGGACGTTGAACCTTTCGACCCAGATAACAATAAGATAAACGTTAGTGATTATCTTCGGGAGATTGACCGTTGTCTTGTAGACCTGCCCAATGCTACGTCGCGTGAGAAGCTAAGGCTTATCTTGAAAACCTCCAGCAGTAGTGTTCACACTTTCCTTGAAACACTGTCGCCAGAAGTTTGTGACAACTACTCAAAACTCCGGGAAGTTCTGAGTGAGGAATATGCTGCTTACACGAAACCTCGGCAACGCTCAGTGAGATTCAGATTAAGCCAAAAAGGTCAGAATTCCCGCGACAGTACTCTCGAGCGCTATAGCTCCAGAACACAGAATGTCCCCCAGTAAGACTTATAAAGTTGGGGAGACTGTGACCGAGGCTCACCACTTGAAAGCAAGGCCCAGGAGGTAAAGAAATGGCCAACCCTGGCCAACCTGTTTGGGTCTTACCGGGGTTAGATTCCTTGGAAGCAGCAGCTACTGGCTGAAGGGACCAAAACATTGAAGTACAGTCTAAACCCAACTGGGCTTATAGCCATGTTGTCCTTTCATAAAGCCAGGGAGCCGCTTGTTCTAGAAAACTTTTGGGAGTCCTCCTCATTGGCTGGGTCGTGACCGCTGGCCCCACATACATGTCACACAAACACATAAGGACACTTCACAGATACCTGAATACTGAGGCAGATATACCCAACCGTTTTAGTCACAACAGTGCTCGCTTTTTTTCAGACCACAAGCTGCTATTAACTTTCCAGAAGATGAGGCTTGTTAACCTATGTACTAACATTACTATCCATTCTTCCTTTTGTTTGTTTTCCTTTACACATAATGGTAAAGAAGTTGACAATACTGCATAGTACTGTATGTTGATATGTTACTGCGATTTAGTTATTTAGGTATAACACAGAATATTTATGTGCCCAAATGCTTACAGCCTTGTATCCGCCCAAATGCCTGTGCTTTGAACTGGCTTCACCATGACCAAAGACTCTGCAGGACTCTGGACATATGAGCTGTACAGACTGCGTGACCCTCAAGCACTATGAGTCCTCAGCCCGAGACCGAAAGGGGGAATGTAGGTACACTACATCTGCTGTGAACTACAAATCCCATCACATCAGTGCTGTGAACTACAAATCCCATAACACCAATGCTTCTGGTGCAATCATATCTTCACCTGAAATGTTGTACTTAAAGGCTCTCAAAATGCTACGGAATTTATATATTGGTTGCTATATGAATCCGGTGGAATCCATTGTGTAAAGAGACTCCCCCAACATGACAGACGACAGAAGAAGGAGGTGAATGGCGGTTTTGTGCTTAACCCTGGCTACAGTTAACAGTGCTTCAGTCTTGTTGTTTTTCTTTTGAGTTAAACCAGTTACTGTCCTGTTTTTTGTTAAATGACATTACTCTGCCTCAAAGCAGGTCAATTAACTGGGAAACGTTGAGTCTTTAACTGGAGACTTTCCACATGAACTCAGATTGTGGACAAATAAAGACTCTGTGGATTAGACCAAAGTTCTACAATGTACTCTTCAAGAATCCAAGTAGGACAATAACAACAGAAGGACATTTTTTTTCCCACCGCACAAGCAGTCAGAAGTAAGGCTGGCATTTGGGCACTTTAGTCTTAGTGAGTTAGCTTACGTCAAGAAGAGCTATTTAAACTAAGGGAATAATTTAAATGTGCGCATGACAGTCACACAGAATGTTTGGCTGATTCTATGTATTTCATGTTATCTCTTTTTTTTCATTTTGGTAGATAGAACTTGCATGCTCTATCCCTATCTCTTTTCATTCTACAAAATTGAAATCATTCGACTGTCCCTACACCCAAACATTTGTCTGGAATATTCCAATCACTGATAACACCCTTTTGTTCATCTTCATACATTCAATCAAACACCTCTACTGCACATCCTCCTGCAGACAGACAATCAAACACCTTTCACTCCTCCTCTCTATCTCCTCCATTTTCACCATCTACCTGTGCATGCCCAGAGGCTCATTCTCTTACTCCCCGCTACCAAGGCCACATCTCTTTCTCCTGTACACACACACACACACACACACACACACATACACACACACACACACACTTTTTCTTGCATTATCTCATGCTTTCTCCCTTTCTCCCACACACACAAATTTTCTGTCTCTCTAACCTTCCCTCTCCCTCCTTTTTACACACCGACACAAACACACACACACACACACACTTCGTTATTACTCAATGCACTCCAACATACAGCAATACTACATCATCTCACCATTTGTGGCTTGATTGATAAACTGCTTCTAATCACTACTGAATGTCCTCAACCAGAGTTACCCATTTATCATTGCTGTTATAATAAATTAGCTTCTGGGAATAAACTGTGGTTGTGTCTATCTTTGCTTCTATATCCATTTAATTGTCCATGACTGCTATATTTAACTGACAATTTGCATATGCCATTAATTCAGCTGTCTGTTATGTATTACTGAACAAAAACATAATGTTAATAATCATTTGATATGATGTGATTGTGTTTAAGGTGTTTTAGATTGATGTAATAACACTGGCTAAGTGAGACTGATCTATTAATGCTACTGCACGTGTATAAACATAATACCACAAATGTTAAAATTGCTTCATTTCATTTAGTACAACGACAAAGACCCATGCGTCTAGCAAACACTCACAAAGCCACAAACACATATGCAACATAAACATATACACACCTACACACACCTAGACACACACACACACACACACACACACACAATATTATTATGTTCTCATTGCCATAGTGTTTTCACTGGTAGGCTAACTGACCTCTTTACCGATTAGCTGCCTATAGATCAGCATGTTTGGGTGTGTGGTGTATGTGTATGTCCAGACAAATAGAGGATTGCGTATGAGTGAGAGTGAGCATGTTAGTGTGTGGATTTATATCGCTCTGTTCTTGTCCTTGTGTCCTATCACCACAAGTAAGTACGTGTTTGTGTGTGTGTGTGTGTGTGTGTGTTTGTGTGTGTGTGTGTGTGTGTGTGAGAGAGAGAGAGAGAAAAAAAAGAGAGAGAGAGCGCAACAGAGAGAGCGACAGACAGAAAGAGAGATTTCATAAGGGTCTGTGACTTGTACCTGCTTTTGTTTGTGTGTTCTGTCAACAAATACATGGGTGTGTCCGTATCAGTTGTGTGTGTTTTCACTCTGTGCCTGTGTGTAAGTGTCTGTGTGTGTGTGTGTGTATGTGTGTGTGTAGGTTTTTTGTCAATGCCCAATCCCTATTAGAAAGGAGGCGTGGGCGTGAGCGTGCTTAAGCATTTCCCTGCTGGCACTATTGGCAGTCTGGGCGAGGGCGATTGATCCCCTCCGATCCCATAAATGTATTGATTAGGCGGGAAGAGTGCCGTGTGTAATAATCCATCCAGCCAAGATTCTCTCATCTGTTAAACACTTTTGGACAGTGATGTATGGTCAAAAGACCATGTGTGTGTGTGTGTGTGTGTGTGTGTGTATGTGTGGCTTAATGTGTGTGTGTGTGTATAAGTGTGGCTGTGTGTGTGTGTGCATTTATGAAGACCATGTCTGTGTGTGTGTGGGTTTGTGGGTTAGTGTGGGTTAGTGTGTGTGTGTGTATGCGTGTGTGTGTGTGTGTGTGTGTGTGTGTGTGTGTGTGTGTTTGTAGGTCAGCCTATCTGGGCATTACCTGAAGCATGTTATGACACATTGCTATCATGAAAAAATATTACTGAAAGTGAAAAGCCTAAGGTGGTGTGCAACATAGATATGCGCGCGCACACACACACACACACACACACACAGACCGTCATTTATCAATTAATGGAGCATGGAGTGTGACAACAGCTATAATAGCATTGTCTACAAACCAATACATCAGTCAAAGGCCCAAATATACACACGCACACACACACACACACACACACACACACACACACACACACACACACACACACACACACACTTACCCTCTTCACCTTCTCTCAGACATTGGCCAAAATATGCACTTACCTAAAGAAAAGACAAAAAAGACAAAACAAAAAGTATTAAGTTAGGGTTACTTTACATACACACACATACACACACACACACACACACACACACACACACACAAGCAGTAGTAGGGCAAAGTTTACAGCATTATGCCATTTGACACTCCTCTCCTACGGAACATTACATAACATACACTCTGAATAACTAGTTATATTTACATTTTAAAAATAGACAGTGACACACAC
>CM059282.1:12530168-12532668 GCA_030347295.1 Setipinna tenuifilis
GCATGCAAAGCACGTGAGAGAAGAGCATAGAGACGTGAATGTCGTGATGGCTGAGTCAACAGAGTCGTGTCAGGAGGACAATGTAGGCGAAGAACTCGTGCCTAAAAAAAACAGTTCGTCTGTTATTTGGAAGTATTTCGGTTACAAGAGGGAAGACACATTACAAGCCCAGGTACTGTGTAAGTCAGGGGTGCTCAATACGTCGATCGCGATCTACCAGTCGATCGCGAGGCCAATAGTGGTAGATCGCATACAACTTTGAAAAAAAAAATCCCTGTTATTCCTGCACATGCTAGTTAGCTGATGGCCTATCACGCACCCACCGGCAGACAGCGATCAACCCATCAACCTTTGCGCTGGAGCCAGTTGATGGGCCAGGTCTCACTGCAGTTGGACAAATACGGACGTGAGTGACAGCACAGGTGTGCATTTACATTCGTATGGTGTTCAGTGATATGACTGCAAAGGAGGAGCTATTGACAGTGATTCCCTTGAAAGAACATGCGCGAGGAGAGGGCATTTTTCAGTCGTTTAAAAACTTCAGCGACAAAACTCAGCTCCCACTGTACAAGTTAGTGTCCATCACCACGGATGGAGCGCCCGCAATGGTTGGTCGCGTGAATGGGTTCATTGCCAGGTGCAGACAGGACGATGCTTTTCCAGACTTCGTGAATTACCACTGCATTATCCACCAACAAGCATTATGCGCGACGTGACGTGAGGTGGCTTAGTCGCGGGAAATTCTTGCAACGATTCCGAGAGCTCTGTGCTACTTCCTTGACTGCATTATTCGGCTCCACTTATCTTTGCGAATCAGCCTTTTCCCACATGAAGATCATCAAGTCCCAGTATCGTTCCACCATGACTGATGAACATTTGAACATGTGCCTGAGGCTGGCTGTCAGCTACTGCAGCTACTGTCCTCATCCTTGGCTGAGTCAATGCAGTGCAAGTCATCAAATTAAACTCTGAACTAATTATTAATACTATTGTAACCCTAAAAACTGAGTTACCAGTGCAAAAACACTCCAGTTCTGACCGAGGCGAGGGAGGACACGGGTTACAGGTTGCTTATTCACTCGTTTATTTATCAATGACCAACACAACTTTTCTTCACAACCGATTCACTCCTGAGGTAAACAAAATCTGCCGGTTCCGGCCAGTCCACCATTCTAGAACTCTCCCCCTGGGAAACAGTTCCCAGGGGAACGAGTTTACCACCAATCACGAACATCACAAATTAACATACAAAATGCTCTCATTAGAAAAACACAAATAGACTACATATCAGACTCCGAAAGAAATAAATAACACAATAAGTACACAAATAATAATACAACACATGTAATTATATGGTTACACTATTATTATTATACATTGTCACTGTATTATTATTATTATTATTATTATTATTATTATATACAAAAACATGTTCAGAGCTTATTTTGTTGCAATATTGGCTTGGAATTTTCAATACATTTTAAAATAACATACGCTTTTATGGGTCGGTAGATCTTTGTGACTTGGTCATTTTAAAAGTAGCTCGCACACTGAAAAAGTGTGAGCACCCCTGGTGTAAGTCATGCCAAAAAGCTGTAGCAACCAGCACAGGAAACACAACTAATCTCCGCAGTCACCTTCAACACAACCACTTAGATTTGTACAAGGAGCTCCAAGGTAGCGCTAGCAAAAGCAAGACTACAGATGTTAGGCCCACGTCAAGTGGGGGCTCCAAAGCAGTCCAACAACAGTCATCCATTCACCAGAGTTTTGCAAGTGTAACTCCTTATGAGAAATCTTCAAAGCGCCACAAAGAAGTAACGGAGGCCATTTCACGTTACATTGCTAAGGATATGATGTCTATAAATACAGTTAGCAGAACAGGTTTTGTGAGTCTGATAAATATACTGGACCGCAGATACCAGATGCCATCACGGAGTTATTTTTCCCAAGTCGCCATCCCACAGATGTATGACACCTGTCGCGAGAGAGTTCAATCTGAACTGAGTGAAGTTGTGCACTTTGCAAGTACTACCGATCTTTGGTCTAGCCGCACCACGGAGCCCTACCTGAGTTTCACCGTGCATTTCATCACTGACAACTTCGAGCTAAAATCGCGTTGTCTAGAGACTGTGTATTTTCCGGACTCGCACACTGGTGAAAACATAGCTCTTGGATTACGTGAAGTGTTGGTCAACTGGGATTTGCATGAAGACCGGCAAGTGTGTATCACTACGGATAACGGCTCCAACGTCGTGAAAGCCACCGAACTCAATAACTGGGTCAGACTTCAATGTTTTGGCCACAGGCTGCATCTTGCAATCGGTAAGTGTTGAGATGACCAAGGAAATAAATTGATCAGCTAGTCACTGTAATCTTTCTCTATTTCAGTCTTATTTTGTGTTTTAATGCATCTAATTATTTGTTCAGTCAATTAAGCATTTTCAATTCATGCAATTAGGCTATGGTAGCAGTGATTTGAATGCTGCTAGTAGGCTAC
>CM059282.1:12592668-12597668 GCA_030347295.1 Setipinna tenuifilis
ACACACACACACACACACACACACACACACACACACACACACACACACACACACACACACACTGTGAGATGGAGTCAAAGGGGTTAAGTGACACGTTTGCACATGCGTAGCAGTAACGAGGAGGACCTGCTGATCTGTCAGCATTACTTAACTTCACCCTTTAACTGACCACCATTCATTTTGGCCTTTAAAATATTCCTTTATTTTTTATATCAGAAAACTTCTTCATCTGATGCCTTTCATCATGTTCTCCATTAGGTTTGGTTTTTCAAACAATTGTTGAAATTAACTTTACATTTGAACCTTTATTTTATTTCTTTATCATGTCAAAGCATTGCCCTTTTGTTGTTGTTTTTTTTTCTCTTCCCTGACACACATGGCCCAGACTTGTCCCAGAATTGGGCCAGCCTCTGCTTACAGTGTACTAATGCCTTTAGCCATGAATTTAAGGATAATAAAAGCGAAATGAAGCTAATGCCTGAATAAGACCATGTTAATCTGGAGATTCCAGTTCCAGTTCATTAATTCCTGTTCAAGTGTGCATCATTGGCACTGCTGATAGATAACTTCTTTGCCAAAAGCTTAACCCCCAAACCAAGACATTACGATGATCGTACATGTATCCATGACACTTATACATACAAATAAAATTGTGTGTGTATGTGTGTGTGTGTGTGTGTGTGTGTGTGCATGTGAATGTGTGTGTGCATATGTGTGTGTGTGAGAGTTTCTGCATGTGTATGTCTGTGTGTGTGTGTGTGTGTGTGTGTGTGTGTGAGAGAGAGAGAGAGAGATAGAGAGATTGCGCATGTGTGTACACCACATATTTAGCATAGCACACAGCCCCATGAGGTTTGGGTGTAGGTGCGCTGGTGGTTAGCAAGAGGCTGGGTTGGGTAATGTGCTAACTTGCTAATGTGCTAACCTGCTAATGTGGCATGCTGATTGGCACAGCTGTAAATTGCTCCCTAATTAGCACTGTTAGCTAGGCACACTGCACTTAGCGAAGTATCCAGAGAATAAAGTGTGTGATGGATCATCAAAAGGTGCCGCCACATTCTTGCCAGATATATTGCATGCAGGATCACACACACACACACACACACACACGCACTATTCCCATCAACCACATCTTTACAGGGCACATCAGGTCAGCACACTGCCATTACTGACATTGATTTCTCTTATTCTCTCTCCCTGTATCTCTCTCTCCCTCTTTCTATCTATATCTCTATCCCTCTCTCTTTCTCTCTCTCGCTCTATCTCTCTCTCTCCCTCTCTGTGTATCTCTATCTCTTTCACTCTCTTGTTAATGTTTCACACTCTTCATGTCTTTAAGTTATTACGTTAGTTTCATACACAGAGACTAACACACACACACACACACACACACATACACACACACACACACACACACCCTTATCGACAAAAGTAGAGATATCTCCCTCTCTCTTACAGACAAACACACACACACACACACACACACACACACACACAGAAAATAAAATGCTTTATCATGATAACACCATAACATAATAACAAAACTCATTAAAACTCATATCCCATGGCCAACATTAACGATCTGAAAATATAAACACACTCTCAAGAGGCCCCTACTGTAATGTCTTCCCTGAGAGAGTGTGTACACACTAAACAGTGTAAGCAGGGTAAGCTAAGGCCACGAGGACAACAACCTGTGTGGCAAGGGTCACACACACACACACACACGCACGCACAAAAACAGAAAGACAGACACACAGACACAGACACAGACACGCACACACACACACACACACACACACACACACATGTGGTGTGTCTCTCATGGACACACATATTCACAAATGGATACTAAATACACACACACACACACGCACACACACACACACTTCTTACACACACACACACACACACTTCTTACACACACACACACACACACTGCTTACACACCTAACCTAAATGACAGGCAGATGAGCCACAGTGCCAGCACACACTGGCATTCCTGGGAAAGGTGTGGGCACCTACACGCCCACACATGCACACACACACACACACACACACACACACACACACACACTGACATTACACATGTACCCACGCCAATTCACACAGACACACATACACCACACAGACACATGTTACACATGCACTCATGTTCCCACGCCAATACACACAGACACACACACCCTCACCCCCCTCCACACACACACATACACGGACTGACATTAAACGTGCACTCACACATGCTCACACACACACATATATACACACACATGTATGGGCACGGGCACACACACACACACACACACACACACACACACACACTTGACAGAGACAAGATGCAAATATCTCAAGAATGTAGATGTCAAACATCAACTACACACCACACTGACATTATGACACCTGAGACAAAAGCAAACACATCAACACTCTCTCTCTCTCTCTCTCTCTCTCTCTCTCTCACACACACACACACACTCTCTCTCTCTCTCTCTCTCTCTCTCACCCACACACACACACAGGCATATGAGGAGTCCAATGTGAGTTCATTTACAGTAAAAGAGCTTTTAGGCAGTGGACGAACACTGCATTTCATCCATGACCATGACCGCACCCATGACCCCCTGAGGCTCACAGACCCCCACAGATGACTTTGACAGGGACACAGAGACAGCATGTCAGCCTCTAGGCATAGACACATAGACACACACACACACACCCACACACACACACATGTGCTCACATGTGCACACACAGAGTACAAACTTGCATACAGTATGAACACACACACACCTACACCCACAAACACATATCCTTACACACACACATACACACACACACACACACACACACACACACACACACATTTCTGCTACAGGCCACAGTTGTCCCCTCCCTTTCGGTGCTAAACCATGTCAGTTAGAGTTATTCTCACTCTCCATGTTAAACTCCCTTAACACTTAGAGAGACTGCAACACACACACACACACATACACACACGCGCATGCACACACACACACACACACACACAAACAATTACACGCACAAGAGATTCACAGAAACCACTTAATCCTTTAAGGTTGGTGACAAGCATTCTGCATATGAAATATAATTATGCTGTGTGCAAAGATTACAGACAATGCCAGGATTCTAGAATCAGAATCAAAATTAGAACCAAAATCAGAATGAAAATTAGAATTGCATCAGAATCAAAAGTAGAATCAGAATCAAAAGTAGAATCAGAATCTGAATCGTAATGTTTCCATCAGCAGCTGTTCAGTCATTTTTACCCAGCCCGTAGCAATTACTCCACCCACTGACAAAAGTATGTGCCTGTGAACCAAAGATATTAATGTCAGTTTCACACAGTAAAAAACCCTGCCAAACAATTTTGTTCAACTATTGTTTGAACCGGCTGATCGTAAAAAGTACACAAGTCATCAGACAGGTTGATCGTCTTCTTTTGTGGAATCACTCATGTTAAAGGAACACTCCACTTTTTTGGGGGTGCGGTGGGGGAATGGACTCATTTTACAACTCCCTTAAAGTTAAACAGTTAAGTTTTAGTGTTCCTTGAAGTGCATAGACAAAAGGTACACAGGGTAGCCATTTTGAGGTACTCAAGCTGAACTGACCCCTCTGCTGTGAAGAGGGTCCTTCGGTGAAGCTCTAAGTATAGACAGCCTGGTACACCGGCAGCAGGTGGGGCTTTTACACACACACACACACACACACACACACACACACACACACACACACACACACACACACACACACAACCTCACTCACCGGTGGGTGTGGGGAGCATTGTGAGACTGACGTCTGATTTCTAACCTGCCTGCTGAACCTCTACAACAACCAGTGTGTGTGTGTGTGTGTGTGTGTGTGTGTGTGTGTTTTCTGCTTCGATCTGCTTGGTAAAAGCTTGCTTGATAGTCGTAATTCTACAGTGAGCTGGCAGATTCTTATGAATATGCACATGTTTTTGGAGAGAGAGAGAGAGTGTGTGTGTGTGTGTGTGTGTGTGTGCTGGTGCTATTCACTCCATGCAATCAGGCTTCAGTCTCCTACAGCCACGGTTACCACGGTGATGCTTCTATCCTCTGCAACAAAAAAACCAAAGGCAGGACAGAGAGAGACAGAAAGAGGGAGTGTATGTGTGTGTGTTTATGTGTGTGTGTGTGTGTGTGTGTGTGTGTGTGTGTGTCAGGGGGGTGTTCAGGAGACAGAAAGTAAGAATCAGTAGGAAGTAAGAATTCATGAGGGAAAGAGAGGGAGAGGGAGTGAGAAAAGAAAGAGAAAGATAGCAAACAACACCACACAAAGGAAAGAAAAAGAAAAAACAACAACAACAGGACCACTCACTCGTCGACATCTGAAAGACTTTGAATCGCTTTCAGGTCCCTCGTTAGGAAGGGAAGCGGACCAAAAAAAGATGATAAAAAGGGATTTGAAATAGAGTAAGTTGCAAAGTGAAGCGCTTTGCCAAATGAGCCCAAAGTGAGCTAGAGTGAGGCACAGAGCAGGTCTGGCGAGGACCCAAACCAGGACCCTGAGGGGCTCCACAGGAACCTGTCTACAAAGCAGAGGAGCTGGATTCACACACACACACACACACACACACACATACACAAACACACGTGAATACACTTCCACACACTCACACACACACACATGCACACGTGCACACACACACACACAAACACAAACAAACATATTCCACACACACACACACAAACACAAAAACACATATTCCACACACCCACGCACACAGACAGACACACACACACATACACATACACAAAAACACATATTTCACACACCCACGCACACACATACACACACACACACACACACGTTCAATATCTAACCAATGAAAATGGGAGGCATGAGGGGAGGTGGAGGATGGAGGGTGGTGTGGGTTGGGACTGAGCGCCAACGTAGCTTGAACGCAGCTACAGTAGAAGCAGACGTCTGGAGAGAAGCTGCCTGACAGTCTG
>CM059282.1:12615168-12625168 GCA_030347295.1 Setipinna tenuifilis
GTGTGTGTGTGTGTGTGTGTGTTTGTGTGTGTGTGTGTGTGTGTGTGTGAGAGAGAGAGAGAGAGAGAGAGAGAGTGTGTGTGTGTGTGTGTGTGTGTGTGTGTGCGTGTGTGCGTGTGTGTGTGTGTGTGTGTGTGTGCTTCTGTCTCAATCGACTTCTTCTTCCTGTCTGCACAATGCTGGACACCCGCCCTCTCATCTCTACTGAATGCACGGAAACACACACACACACACACACACACACACACACGCTGACAACGCTTACAGACAGAGACAGTCAGACACCCTCTGCTCTTCTCTCCTCTCTCTCTGTCTCTCTCATCTGCAGTGAATGAGCGGAAATGAGAACGCAAACAGACAACTCCAGCTCCAGCTCCAGAGCCAGCGCCACCCCGTTTGGCCCGGACCGGACTGGCTGCTGGGCCCATCAGTACCGCACAGGCCCACCTCCACCACACAGCTTCCTGACGTCGGTCCACCCGTCCGTCCCTCACTCCCTCCCTCCCTCCCTCCGTCATCTCCCGCCCTCCCCTCTCTCTTTATCCACCCTCTCCTTATACACCCTCACACACACACACGCACACACACGCACACACATACACACACACACACACGCACACACACACGTACACAGACTCTCTCTCTCCTGTTCAGACCACAGCCAACAACAAACCCACTGCAAGAATCCCAAAGCTTCGCCATAGAACAGAATACAAAAAATTACAACTGAATAGAATACAATACAATACAATACAATAGAGTAGAGTAGAATAGAATAGAACACAACAGAATGAAAACAGAAATAGAGGTGAATTGATTATAAGAAACCAAAGCAGGAATTTCAAGAATAAAACAGAAAATAGAGAACAGAAATAAAATGTCTCCACAGTTGTTGGTATGTAAAGAGAGAGAAATATAACAAAAGGTCCTTTGAAAATAGCTTACCATACCTTTACGTATAACAAAACACAAGCAGATTGTTGAACCCAGGTGTACTGGAGATTTGGAATGAGTGAACACTGATGTATATTCCCATGGCGTCCATTTTGTCTTCAGATGACAGAAGATGCTGTACGTTTGAGGTGGTGGTATGACTGCAAATCAAAGCCTGCCCCAGAGGTACAGTTTCGCAAGCTAATACACCACTCACCACAAAACCACATCACCACAAACCTTCTCACTAAAGCACAAAAATAATCCCTTAGCACTCTACACCACACTACTATAAGAACACAGCTAACCGCTTTGAATTATTCCTACAGTTAGGAGTCAAGTGTATGTTAATTTTTTACAAAAATATATACTTTTTGTACTTCAAAGGCTACGCGCTATGCTAAAAGCAGAAGCAGAACTGAGTTCATTAAAAACCAAAAGTTGCCCTTAGAGAACAGTCTTTTACTATTTTGGTACTTGTGGGTGTGTGTGTCTCGTTCTCTTTGAAAAACACTGCTGGAGTTTATAGACGCTATTAGGCCCTTGGCGATACAACTGAATGTGTTTTTCACCATGCTCATTGTCTAATGTCCTTATCTCTCTGGAGTCTACAATGTTTAAAATCCTTATTCTTTGTGATAGGGCAGACTCCAATATTCAGTGATAAACATAAAGGTGTTAAATTCCACATCTACAAGCTACATCCACTCACATGAAGATTTTCATGAGTACACCATGTATTGCCTTAAACAATATTCAAGAAAATGAATGAAAAATAAAATGGGAGAATTTGAATGTCGGGCATAAAAGTGTGTTTATCTACTTTCAGCCATACTTCATTGTGTAGTATCTCGGTATCGGGTTAGAGCTACTGTATGTGAACTTTGGATTTAGGTCATATTTGTGGCATTTAACATGCATATCAGATGCCGGGATGCTTAAGAAAAGTGGGTGTCATGTCAAATTTGATAATAAAATCGATAATGGAATTGCCTGTCTATCAAATAAGTCAATGTAAAATCAGAATATGGCATTACACCACTGCAATCATTAGTCATGTCTGGAACTAATTTGGATTCAAAACGGACAAGAGGCAATAAAGAAGTCTTTTGGGCTTGTTATCCATAAAACTTAAATCTCCACACCGCACACACTTGCAGGCATACAGTAGGAAGACACCTGCAAAGTCAGTCAAAAGAATGGTTCTAGACTGAAGAATACACAGACAGACAGATCCACAGACAGACAGACAGATCTACAGACAGCAGACAGACAGAAAGACGGACAGATCTACAGACAGACAGACAGCCAGACACACACACACACACACACACACACACACACACACACACACACACACACACAGGCATTGCTTGCATTTATAAATGCATGCATAGGCTGTATTTACTGAATTTTAACAGTAGAGGCCATGATTTGTGGACGGCTACTTTAGAGCACTTTTGAAACCAACGTCTAATCAAATCTAAGGGAGTCCCTCCCTTGTGCTGCATTTAAACTAGCAGAGAGAGAGAAAGCCAGAGTGTGTGTGTGTGTGTGTGTGTGTGTGAGAGAGAGAGAGAGAGAGAGAGAGAGAGAGATAGAGAGAGAGAGAAAGAGAGAGAGAAATGTGTCTGTGTGCCAGAAACTGGCAGGGGTCAATACAGACCTCACTCACGCTAACGGACGTGAGTGATTCCAATTAGCCGGCTAGTGACACAGATCTAAGTGAAAAGTGTGTCACTGGAACACAAACACATACTCTTTCTCTCTCTCTCTCTCTCTCTCACACACACACACACACACACACACACACACACACACACACACTGTTGTATCTAAGTACACTGTTGTATCTAAACATATACACACCAGATATGACTGGTGCTGAACATGGCCCTGTTATGAGTGCAAACTTAGGTCAAGCTAACTCAAAGCAGGGGGTAAATCTCTTAATAGAGGAGTCCTATAACGGAGCTCTGTCTGGAGAATAAAGCCAGTGGGCTCTTCTACTAAGAGGTTTACTACTACTGCTACTTACTTGGGTTTGCCACTAAAACGTGCACTTGAAATACCCCAGTGTTTGAATATACAAACAGACCTAAAAATGTCTTGCACCCTTCACCAAATCTGTTAGGGGGGGGGGGGGGTTGACAGACAGGGAGAGAGAAAGGGAGACAGAGAGACAGAGAGAGAGAGAAAGAAAGAAAGAAAGAGAATGAAAAGGAAGAAAGGACACCAGGCAGGTGTATAGTAGGTCATATCCGTCGTTTTTAATTAGCTAACAGCGGAGCGAGAGAGGGCAGCTTGGGACCACTAACACCGACACACACACACGCAAACCAACACACACACACACACACACACAGATACAGACACATTCACGCAGAGAGAGAGAGAGTGAGTCAGAGTGTGTTCACTAACCAAGAGAATTAGTTTTTCCAGCCTCCTTTCATTAACACACACACACACACACACACACACACACACACAATCAGAGTGTGTTGAAAGTGTTCACTAACCAAGAGAATTAGTTTGTCTAGTCTCCTTTCATTAACACACACACACACACACACACACACACACACACACACACACACACACACACACACACACACACACACAATGAGCATAGGGTGTTTTGTCTACCCTCCATCTAACTGACAACACATTCACAAATACACACACACACACAGAGTGAGCATTTAGGGTGTTTTGTCTACTCTCCATCTAATTGACACACACATTCACACACACACACACATTCACACACACTACACAACTGCTCTTTCACCTGAACTGACAGCTACTGCCCTTTTTCCCAGTGACATCCAGTGACAACATGCCCTACCAGAAGCCGGCCCAGCAGTGGCTAAGGACACGGCAATCGCCCATCGCTAACGACATCAATCTCTAATTAGACGGGACAGCGGCCCGCCAACTGCCAGTTGGGCGAGAGAGCAAACCAATTAGCTCCCACCTGTCCGCAACAAGTCACACTGATTGGTGGAGAGTACCCCCCGCTGGTAAAGCAGCCACTGCCCCCCCACACACACACACACACACTACCCCCACCCCCCTTGCACCACAATCACCCCCCCCCCCACCCCCCACCCCATGTAAAATTCAAGATGTCAATGTGGAGAATTACACAAGTTACAGAAGACTACATTTCCCAGAAGCCGTTTTGTTCCTTCAACTGCAGCATTGGATTATGGTAAATGATTACTGTCTACTATTACTTTTATCTGTCAGATAGTATGATATTAGGCAAACCCAGTCTTTCAGTTTAAATGGTCACAAGCTTAAGGCTATAGTCAACTTAAAAGGCACCCAGAGAGCTACAGACCTCTGCCATGGCATGCCCTAGCTCTCCATAATAAGGATTGTTTTTTTAAATGATCCTGGATTCTGACGGTGATTCAGATTACCACCAACTTGTAATTTAGTATTTTTTTTATTATCTAGCCCATTTTTCTTCCCAGAGAGTTTTCATACAATACAAATACATTCACAACCTTTTGGGGAAAGTTGCTAACTAACTAACAAACAAACAAACAGACAGACAGATAGATCAACTGTGGTGTGGAGTGAGAGGGAGGGTTACTGGCGAGGAAGGTTTGGCAGTCTTGATCCTAAGCCTGTGCACTTACACAGGGGATAGACTCTTGCAGTCTGTTACCCCCAGCAGTGCAACAGCAGGGGTCTCTCTCTATCTCTCTCTGTCTTTTTCTCTCTTTCTATCTACCCGGTTCTGGTTCTGTCTCTCTCTCTCTCAAATTCAAACTGAAATGTGCTTAATTGGCATGACTGTTAGGCATACAATATTACAAAAGCATAAACAAAAAATGATTAGTGGTATCAAAAAACAATGAAATGAAAATGTAATAAGATGAAAAACATGGAATTGCGCATTAGTGGGGTGATGTCAGCCTTTTCTTTTAACTCCTTCAGAGCCATGTCAAATGTACCTGTTGAACTTAGGGTGATTCTTAAGTATGTGTAACGTTGTTTTGTTTGTTTGATTTTATGGTGGCTACTTGAAAAGTCTTTTTTTGTGTTGACCTTGAGTGCCCATTTTTTACACAAACTGCTCTAAAATGCCCAGACTATGTTTAAGGCCTTCAGATGGAGCTAAAAGGACCAGATCACCAGCAAAGAGGGGACCTTTAATGTCAGTGTAGGCTGAGGCCAGAGGAGGAGGGGGAGTGTTGGTGTGGTTGGCAAAGGTTGAAAGGTATAGGGCTCATATCACAGCCATGATGAACACCACGAGATTGGGGGAAAAAATCTGCTCTCATATTTCCTATTTTTATTGCACATATCCTATATGCTCTCTCTCCCTCTCTCTATCTATATCTGGTTTTCTCTTTCTTTCTTTCCTATTGACTTGCCTTGTCCCACTCTGCTCAGTCTGTCTGTCTGTGTCTCAGTCTCTCTATATATATATATATCTATATATACCTCTCTCTAAATATATATATATGTCTGTCTGTCTCTCTCTCCCAATCCTATCTTTGCTTTACCCTTTCTGCTTCTTAACCATACCCAAGACACATACAAGACAGAAGTATTTCTACTAGTCATGTAAGTGTGTGTGTGTGTGTGTGTGTACAGTTCACTGTTCAACTGAACCAAATGTTAAGCTCGTTTGGCATGCATGTATAAAACAATAACAGGCTGAGTCTTGAGTCTTCTGTTCTTTCTCTCACTGTGTGTGTGTGTGTGTGTGTGTGTGTGTGTGTGTGTGTGTCAGGGGTAGTGTCGGTAGGATCAGTGAAGTACCAATTTTATTTGTATAATGAATTGCTTGTCAGGTGCTGATTGTGGTAGGCCCAATTTAATACACTCACACTCTCTCTTCCTTACACACACACACACACAAACACAGACACACATATATAAACACACCAACTGTCATTCCAGAGGCTTCTGCCAGGTGTTAGATGTTAGAGCCAAAGCCTCGGGTCACAGCCACTCAATGCCTCTATAATACACACACACACACGCACACACACATATACAAATGTGTGCGCACACACACACACACATATACAAATGTGTGCTTACACGGCGCACACACACACACATGCGCATATACAGAAATGTCAGTCTGTAATTGTAGCATACCTTTAGACTTTCTCAAGCAGTAATATTAAGGTTAGGCATGTTCACACAGCACTGTGGACAGGGAACAGCTTTTATCTCCATATTCCCCTTTAATTGTGTGTGTGTGTGTGTGGTAGACACAGAAGGACATGTTCCACAAAATCTCCTGTAACATCTCCTATATCTCCTGTATGTAAAATGTCCACCATCACACACACACAAAGAAGCACATACACACATACATACACACACACACATTAACCCTCGCAAACAAAACCACACATTCTTTATGAACACACACCAGCAGTGTGTGTGTGAGAGAGTGTGAGTGAGTGTGTGTGTGTGTGTGTGTGTGTAGCGAAGGGGAGGAGAAGTCGCCCCACCGGGATTCAAACCCGGGTCTCCCGGGTGCCAAACGTGTACTCTGACTGCCATCCCAACGAGGCTGGCTCTTTGGCGTTGCGGTCAGAGTACACGTTTGGCACCCGGGAGACCCGGGTTTGAATCCCGGTGGGGCGACTTCTCCTCCCCTTCGCTACAGTAAGAGAGAGAAAGAGAGAGAGAGAATGTCACTGCAGCAAATGGGAGAAAAGTGTAAAAAGTACACTCCAGTAAAAATGAAGCTAAAATATATTGGTTATCGTTAAGATGGTCGTGTGTTATTGTCAGTAATATCATACGCAATCTCCTGAGATCTGTGTAATAAGGCTGTTATCGCACAGTGCAAATGTCATCATTGTGTTTCAGGCCCCCTGTGCCCCCCCCCCCCCCCCCCCACCCCATCTCTGAATGCTGATCAGCCCTTAATTATAATTACAAATTCTGTTTGCCAACCCCTCATGCATAGCAGAGAACCCCCCCCCCCACACACACACACACACCACACCCCACACACACTCACACCCCCACTTTCTCTCGCATGTACAACAAGGTCACACATCTCATCTCCCCAGCATCGGTGACATTCCGTGTGTGTGTGCGTGTGTATGTGTGTGTGTGTGGCCAGAATACATATCTGCATTAATTACATCTGCAGACATTCCTTCATTAGAAAGTGTCGTATTTCTGGATATGTATTTGGGCGCATATGTTTGCGAGGCTGTGTGTGTGTGTGTGTGAGCAAGCGTGTGTGTGTGTGGCTACCTATCTGAAGGGCATACCTCTTCCACAAATTAATGAGCTTAATGCTAACCACACACGCACACACACACTCTGAAAGGCTTTTACAGCAGTGGTGTGCAATCTAAGCTCCTGGCCATTAATTGTTGTCCTCTTCCTCCTGACCTCAGCCATCTGTCCAGTCCGGTTTAACCTTTAAGTTTGTCTCACTCTTCACAAATGAGAGCAGAACTACTTCCTCTTCTCAGCCATCTGAGACATCTGTGCTCATCCCTGCAAACGTGTCATGGCCTCTCTGTTTGCCTTTCTGTGTGTTTACTTTTATTTCCTTAAACCTCCAAAAGAAGACAAACAAGAACTAAAAACAAATATTAAACCTCTATTTTTTACAGAGACGTTCCTTTTATCATCTACTTTTAAGGAAAACATGCAGAATTTCACCTGCAGTGTGTGTGTGTGTGCGCCTGCCTGTCTGTGTGATTACATGCATGAATGCATAAGTGTGTGTGTGTGTGTGTGTGTATGACTGACAGAGAGAGAGTGAGAGTGAGTGTGCGTGTGTGTGTGTAAGTGTAATTCCTTGCTTAGCTTTTAAAAATTGCGCTCTACTTTCATCATCTTCCAGACTGGTTTGTAAATATGGATGCCAGTGACGTCCATACTTCATGGAATCATGGGAATTTGAGAAATGATTCCCCCCAAATAAACGGATGTGTGTGTCTCACAGGACCAGAGAAGCAGTGGGAGCAGGGGAGAGAGAGAGAGAGCAAGAGCGAGAGAGAGAGAGAGAGAGAGAGAGAGAGAGAGAGAGAGAGAGAGCGAGAGAGCGAGAGAGCGAGAGAGAGAGAGAGAGAGAGAGAGAGTGAGTGTGTGTATTTGACTGTGTGTGTGAGAGAGAAAGTGAGTATACCACTTGCTCTCAAAAGTGAGTATACCACTTGCATTTCAGCCAAAATGCCTTAGCTCTTTTGAAGAGAAAATACTACAGAAATTAAACGTTTAGTTTTTTTTACAGACTTTTAGAGTATTCAGTGTACAACTTGTGTAGCAGGTCTGATTTACAGGGCTGGCTGGGCTAGGATGATTAAGGCAGCGTAGATAATGATGGTGCTCACACAAAAATTTGGCAAATTTTGACACAATTTGGACACGTTTACTGTGGGGTGTACTCACTTTTGTGGCCTGCTTTATTTATACAAAAATGGCTTTTTGTTAAGTTAAATTTCAGTAGACAGTGTGGTGACTTTTTGTAAGTGGCTTTGAATAAAAGCGTCTGCTAAGTGTAATGTAATGACTCAGCGTCACCACACACGTGACTTTAGCGCTGCCATGGCGGCTGCCTTTGAAGATGTGTGGACTATGTTTGCCTTGTACAGCTGCTAGTTGATGAAGCACAACTGTTTTTAACATAGAAATGACTATGGTGGAAATGTACAGGGACATCATGTTGCTTTTAACATCTGCTACGAACATCACCACGTGAGTTGTTAAAACACCGTTGTTGGTGAGTGTAGGCACTAACGCGGAACATTGTTTGCAAGTTACAGTATAAACACACTTGGCTAAAACTCTAGCGTGTTACAGAAAACAAGCACACCTGGTATTTTAATTATAGTTTCATTTATTGCTAAAACAGTGAATATACAGGTCCAAAACGCATTTCAAACAGTTAAACATGTACCTTACCCGGTCGTAGTTCTGTGGTGGCAAAGGGAGCACGCGCCACCACTGCAGGGCTATTATACCGAGTGTACAACGTGAGGCGCGTTCAAGAGCCATGCTCGTGCACAAGTTGTGCAATGGTAGCGCCCAGTTGTGATTAATTTGCGCCTACAAGAATTTTATGTACCAGTTTTTGCATTGTTTTAAACATCATTGTTTCCTGTGTCAGGAGAATGAACTGTATTGTTGATGTGCAAATGCATTGGGCATTTTCAGGCGTCTTTTATGTTTTCCTCCTGTGATTTCTTTGTATATTGGTATGCTCCAATTAGGACAGGGTGGGGAGTACGGCTGTGTTTTCATTCAGTAATATCAGGCTTGCTTTGTGTATGGTTACACAAATGCTGTGTAAAGTCTCTTTTCTCAGTTCTGTGAGAAAGTATTACTGTAACTACTTCTGAGGTAAATATTTTTTTGATTGATTCAAGGATCTCGTTTTGTGTTTCTTTTGACCCTCGTGTCATTGTTTATTTTGTTATTTTTTTTATTTTTTTGTCTGCACTGTAAATATTTTGCATGACTCATGTTTGGTAGCTGGTTTTTGGGGAAAATAAATTTCACCCTCAGTTTTTCCAGCAATTTCATCTGCCCTCGTCATCTTTGCTACAGACCTGCCTGTCACGACATACCATCTTTTTCACAGACAGTGAATCTATACTGCTACACAAGCTGTACACTGACTACTTTAAAACATATCCAGAGTTAATTTCTGAAGTATGGTTCCCTCAAGAGATTTCATACATAGAGAGAGAAGAAGAGTGTGTGTTTGACAGAGAAAGAGAGAGAGGGGGGCAGAGAGAGAGAGAGAGAGAGAGAGAGAGAGAGAGAGAAAGAGGATGAGAGGGGATGAGCTCTGTGTGTGTGTCCCAGAGGGACAGAGAAGGAAGTGGAATAGAGAGATAGAGAGAGAGAGAGAGAGAGAGAGACAGAGACAGAGACACACAGACAGAGAAAGACTAAGCCGAGGGGGTGGGCAGAGAAAGAGTGGGTGTGAGAAAGAGAATGATGTGAGATGAGTAAGAGGCTGAGAGACAGAAAGAACAAGAAGAGAGAGAGAGAGCCATGGGGAGGAGGTGAAGTGAAAAGAAGCAAGAGAGAGAGAAATAAAAGAGTGAGAGTG
>CM059282.1:12632668-12665168 GCA_030347295.1 Setipinna tenuifilis
TCTTATGTCTGCTGACGCCGAAATTGACTACTGTCTTTGCGGTCTGCCAGCAAGCCCAACTGTTTCTGTTCTGGTGGCGGTGGGTGCTTCTGGCTGCGGCTCTTTCGCCTCGTCTGGAGAAGCCGCGTTGCCTCAAGCCACGGGAACCCGGCCGAGAACTAACCGCCAGCAGACATCCAGAGCCTCTTGCTCAGCTCCCAGCTACAGAGAGAGATCAGCGTGTCTCTTCCAGATTCGGATAGGACAGTCCGGCGTCACTGGCCGCCACAGGAACGGCGTGGAAGTCTCTTTCAGCTTCGCATTCTCGGCTTTAGTGTCCGACAGGCAAGAACCAGCCACATACCTGCTCCGAGTCACCTGGTAAACTTGCCCTCAACACCTTATCAGCGAGTAGTATAAGAGTGTGTGACAGTAATCCTGTGTGATTGACGGTAATTGAGAGACTATCTGCTTCGCGTCCCCTCCCCTCTCCAGAGCGCGACTCCTACTCGCTCCGGAGCGTCCGTGTCCACAGCGCTGGCATTCTGTGCGCGTGTCGGTCTTGGGTGCCAGTTCCATGTGCTTTAGTGCCCACCAACTCCCCCTGCCGGACTATGTGTGACCCACATGTGGCAAATTCTCACTCGGTGGATTTTCAGGTGTGCGTTTTAGGCTATCTGGTCGTTTGGGTCTGCTACGCTGTCACTGCTTAAACTGTTTATGTAGTTGTTCTAATACATCATTGACATTTATCTGTCCGTTAAAAGAAATAAAAAATACGTTATTGTTGGTGTCATAATAATTCATTCTCTTTCCATCAAACTCATTGACAGATGTTCCAGAGGCTGTTTGTATTAAAACAAATTCCTTTGGTAGGGTACAATGTCGCATTTTCTAAGAGCCAAATCTGTTTGGCGAATTGCTTTATGGACTAAATATATGAGATTCCCCGTAGCTCCTCCTGGTGGTTTGCACTGATAATGCAATAGTTCACACAGCAAATCACTGTGACAGTGCATTAGAATAGCACAACATGTGTCGGCGTACAGTTCAGATTTATGTACAATATGTACACTGGCAATTAGAGGCAAAGCTGGCTTGCTACACTGCGAGCATGTTTGCTTAATTATAAATGCGATGGGAAACAATGTGGTAGATGTAAAACAAACACGTTTTTTCTTGTTTTTTCTTTTTTTTTATTATTGCACTTAAAATGGAATAGCTAACAAAAGACAAGGATTGCTAACAAAAGACAAGGGGCCAATCAACTCAACTGGAGCTTGGGGGGTTGGGGGGGGGGGGGTAACATAAAAAGTGGGCTACACATGGAATAGAAACAGAGCAATTAGATCACTTCAGGAGCCAGCGGGGGCCTTGTGGTAAGCCGGCAGGTCCAGCTGTGGCTTTGGGCAGAAACACGGGTCAGAGGAGCTGCTCTAAAAGCCATGGCTGCATCATTGGCATTACTCTCTGGACTTTGGACTTTTGTGAAGCTTTGAACCTTTTCCTCTCTCCTTTATGTATCCATCCATAAATAGGCCTACATACATACATGCACACACACACACACACACACACACACACACACACACACACACACACACACACACACACACACACACACACACACACACACACATATATGATTCCATGTATCTATTCCAATCTATTCAAGACAAACAGACAAACATAGCATGTTAGAAAAAAAAGCTACCTTGGTTTTGGGACTGACTGACATACTGTTGAAACCCATCTTTACCTATATGACTGATACGTCATATAGGTAAAGATGCTATACGATACTATATGATAGCTAGTTAGCTACTTGGATGTAGGTTCACCAAAACAGTAATTGTCTGCTGAACCTCTTACCTACAGTATCCTCCTCCTTTGCTCATCCCTAGTGCTAGTGGGCAGATTGTGCTGAAGTGACTGACAAGCCATTTTCCCAATCCAAGTAAAATCCCTTCAAGTGTCAGCAGTTACAAGGCAGATTTTTTTTTTCGTACATCCATTCATCCATCCATCCATCTATGCATTTATCCACCCATCCATCAATCGATCAATCCATCCATCCATCCATCCATCCACGTATCCATCCATCATGTTATTTAATCCACTTTGAGTCTTTCACGCAGATGCCTGCCTGCCTCATTGCCTGCCTGCCTGCCTGCCTGTCTGTCTCCCTGCCTGTCTGCCTGTCTGCTTTCCTGCCTGCCTGTCTGCCTCCCTCTCTCCCTGCTTGCCTTATTGCCTGCCTGCCTGCCTGCCTGCCTTATTGCCTGTCTGTCTGCCTGCCTCTCTGCCTCCCTGCCTCCCTGTCTGCCTCCCTGCCTGCCAGCCATGTTGATGCCTATCAGGGGGACTGGCTCTTCTAAGGGATATTCAGTCTCCAGCATGCTGTCTGCCCTGGATCTATGCTCTCTGCAGTGGATCTGGAGCCATGGCGTATAGATTTACAGAGCAGATAAAGAGCTCTTCCTCCTGGTGCTTCATGGATCTCGTGTAATCAGAGTGGAAAAGATATTAATTAATGCCAGTAATTAAATGTAACGAATGCCAGCTAGCACAGCTCGGCATAGGACATTAGTAAAGCCCCATCCCGACACCTCAAACACACAAGCTTTTAGTAAACTTGGTGATGCATCTGTCTCCCATAGGAGAGTTGTTGTGAGGTTCGCGGGTTCGAAACTGGGTCTGGACTGTGTAGGACGACCTTGGTTACATAACTTATTCTGACACTGTGTTTTTTTTTTTCAATATTCGAACATAAGATTGTTTTTTATTAATGATGGCTTTAAGTGAATGTTTCTTTAAAAAAAAAAAAAAAAACAAAACAGAATGTCACAAAGTCACTTGAGACAGATAGTCTTAATAAAATGAATAGGAAGCTGAATAAACTACATGAGCACCTGATATTTACACTGTGTGTGTGTGTGTGTGTGTGTGTATAGAGAGATCAAGAGACAGAGAGAGAAAGGGAGGGGGACAGGGACAGGAAGAGGGAGAGAGACAGAGAGTGATGTGTGTGTGTGTGTGTGTGTGTGTGTGTGTGAGAGAGAGTGAGTGCATGTGTGTGTGTTTAATCATTCTGTATGTTTTGTCGAAGTGCTTTTCCTGGCAGTGAGGAGTTCCGCACTGAAAGGTCTCCTCTGTCCACCTCCCAAATCTAAACATGGGCGTAGGCTTTTTATCAGCCACAGGCATACGCCGTGGGGTCAGGGTCCATCTCTCTCTCTCTCTCTCTCTCTCTCTCTCTCTCTCTCTCTCTCTCTCACTCTCTCTCTCTCTTTCAGTTTTGGTTGGTAATTTTACTTCATGTTACATTGTGCAGTGGTTCTATTTACACTGTAAGATAAATGTTTATATTTCAAATACATATTTTGTGTCTCTGGCCTTGTTAACTTAATGTGACATTACACAGTTCATTATTTACCTTTATGCCTATACTAATTAGTGAACTGACTAACAACTGGAAGTGTTTTAATGGATTGTCTTTTTATAAATCCTACCGATTTACTTGATTTCACAAGAAACTAAGAGCTGAAGATCAACATCGCCATCTACTGGTAAGTTTACAAACAACAGTTTGGACCAGTACTAAACCATAGATGTCATGATGTTGGTGGCACCTCTGGATTTTTTAAATCCACGCTATGCTTCCTGGTCCAAGGATATCAGAGCCACCTGATTCATTGACATTTCTTCAACACTTCTGGTACATTCTCATTCTAACTGGAAGATATAGGAATACATTATACATAATTACATTTAGCAGATGCTCTTATCAAACGCAACTTAGTTATTTAAGTACTGGTGCAATATGCACCAGTAGGCACTTCAAGGGCACTTCATCCATGGATGAGGGTGCAGGATATAAATATATAAATATACAACTATATAACTATAAATATATAAATATAAAACTATACAACTATATATATATGTTATCCCTTAGAGCCAAAGAAAACTGCTCTACACTGCCCTTCACTTTAATACAGCTGAGTGGTACACACAGTCTCACAACTTTTATTGCTGATTGCTGAGTTTATAGCTTCAAGAGAGGATATTAAGCACAGATATGCATCAGGTGCATTAGCTGTCAGTGTGGTTTCACTCAGGGTATCACTCACTCAGTCTATCACTTTTTAAAATCAAATTAGGTTTGAGGGCCATACCATATCTTATAATATCCTTATGATTAATTCAAGAATCATAGTGGTTTAACAACGGGTTCTATGAGGTATAGATATGTATCAGATGTTGTGGCTGTCAAGGTTGCTTAGTGTCTGTCATGGCTGCCTTCACATTCAGTGGTGTGTAGGACAGGAGGAGAGAAGGCAGTCATGTCATGTCTGTCAGTATTAGTCTCATACTCTTTTATGTCTCACTGCCCTTGGTCCTACAGGAGTACACTCTGGCCATGTAAGCTAATGACACACACACAGACACAGACACAGACACACACACACAGACACACACAGACACACACATACACACGTGCGCGCACACACACACGCACACACACACACACACACACACACACACACACGTGCGCACACAAACAAACAAACACACACACACACACACAAACAAACACAAGCAAACATTTACACTGTGTCTCCCTGCCCTTGTCATACAACAGCAAACTCAAACCATGCGAGCAGATTAATCCATTCTGCTATCTTTCTGTCTGTTCACTCTGCACTGCAACCTTGACTTTTGAGAGGGCACTTGCTGTTAGTATTAAGAATTATCAGTTCTACAAAAATTGTCAAGAAAAGCATACAGTGCCTTTTAGCATAGTGTTTACAGCACATATTGAATAGCATACGTAGACCACATACTTAATAATATTTCAAGCACACACTGAATAGTATTTAGGTCACAAGCTTAATAATATTTAGTGCACACAGTGCATATAGTATTTACATCACAAATAGTGCTTTATTTTTAGTGATCATACTGTGTGCAGGTAATTAGAGGCAAGAATACTCCAGAGACAGTGAGTATGTCCAAAAATATATGCAAATGTGCTGTCTGTATGTATTTTGCAGAGGGTTCAGAAAGTAAAAACCCTGCCACGTTTTCCTTCTAAAACAGACTTCACTAAGTACCTGATCTACCTGTCTTGAGTGCTCATTACCATCAGCTGATTCAGAGCTGGCTGGATCAAATTTGTGGCAGGGTTTTTACTTTCTGAACCCAGGATTGACACCTCTGCTAGTGTGTGTGCATGTGTGCATGCAGGCAAAGCTAAGACTTTAAAGAGGATGCATCAACACTGGAGGCAAATACACAAAGCTATAGACATACAAATGAGAGGAGAACAAAACTTGTGCATTCTACTGGAGTGCATAAACACACGCACACAAACAGAAAAAGAGTTCAGGGTTTTTAAACGCTGTCACTCAAAACCCACACTGGCAAAGGCTGATATCTTCAGATCATTTTATGCCCTTTTTTATGCAGACTGGAAGAGGAAATTCTGAAGGTTGCATTTGGAGCACTGCTCTAACCATACAAAAGATTATGCAGAGAAAGAAGAGAACAAAACTCCCTTATTGTGTTGAGGTTTACAACCAAACACACGACCAAACAAGCACAAATAATCAAACCAAAAAAATCAAATCAAATAATCAGTTGCCTGTTTAAGCGGCTTTGAACATATAAAATAATAATACGCAAACAGGAAAAAGGGACTTTTATTTTGTATTGACGTGCATAAACAGTTTTCAGACAAGCAAATAAACAGGACAAGCGTTTGGTGTATAAGTGGCTTTGAAGAAGTGGTGATTTAAAGTTTCCTGAGGAGCAAATATTTTCCCCAACACCTGCCCTAGTAGTTGAAGAAACACACACGTCATGTGTGAGCAGATGAAGTCTTCGGTGCGGAAAACAAACATGAAAGCAGACGGGTGGCACATCAAGGACATGAGGGAGAGGATTTGAGGGCTTTGAGACACATCTGGAAATCAAAGGTTCTCCTCTCGCTCTCCATATCTTCATTTGCTTTCCACCAGTCTGCATCTGTCACTGACACACATGTGCGCACGTGAGCACACACACCACACACACACACTAACTCACGTTCACTTTCACCCTCTCTCTCACTCTTTCTCTCATACATACTTACTCATGCACTTTTTGACACAGACAAACACACACACACACACACACATACACACACACTTACACTTCCTCTCTGCTCTCTAAATCACACACACACACACACACACACACACACAACCACACCAACCTGACTCTGACTCACCCATAGACACTGTTGCTGTGACGTTCTCTAAAGGTCAGCCAATCAAATGTGTGTGATGATGAGTGGTGGGGAGTGGTGGCATCTGGAGATGTGACAGGTTTGCCTGACTGAGCATGTTCAGTTTGGTGTGTGGGATGTTCTAGAAAAAAAAACTGGATCGCATAGCTGGCCTTTGGAGTGTGTGTGTGTGTGTGTGTGTGTGTGTGTGTGTGTGTGTGTGTCTGTCTGTCTGTCTGTGTGTCTGTCTGTGGCTGTGTGTTTGTGCATGTGTGGCTGAAAATGTATGTTTGTCCATGTTATGTCCATGTTTGATGTTTTGTATGTGTTACATGGTGCATTTAGCTTATTAGAGAGAGTGCAGTCTTCTCTACTCTATCTCATGTTTGAGAGTGATAATTTAGTCAGAAGAAAGAAAACACTATTTGAAGTCAGCCTGTAGGACTGTAAACGTATTCAAAAGGAGTAATAAAGTACTCACAATGCCCAATAACTCACAATGCTAGTGATCAACAAAAGAGTCCATAATCAAACTTAGCTGATATCTCCAGGTCCTGCTGCCTTATTTGGGTTGACACAGACCAACACTAAAGCCTCCGCCCACTAGCCTAGCAATATAGATGTACCCTAGCAGTAGTGGTACCAATCGAAATGTCCATCCCGGGTACAGCCTATAGCCACAACCTAGTGAAGCTTAGCACAGGGTTCCCACTCTTTTTTACTCACAAAATTTCAAAACTTTTCCATGACTTTTTTTTTGACCTGAAGTGTTTTTCCACGCCTTCACAACACCGTATGTATGTAAAATTTTTGCATGTTTTTACGGCTAAAGATGAAATGTTAATAATAATGTCATTGTGTGAACGACCTATAAAAAAATTCCATGACTTTTCCAAAACTTTAATTGAATTTACAGAATTCCATGACTTTTCCAGGCCTGGAAAATGACTTTTTTGATTTCCATGATTTTCCCAGGATTTCCATGACCGTGGGAACCCTGTTAGCAGCTTTTCTCCCAAAACTGGCCAGTCTAATCACATCAGTCTATCCTTGTAGAGAGTTGCTGGACAGGTTAAACACAATGACGATGACAGGGCTGTGATGTTGCCCTGGTGCACTCCTGTAGTGCTTTGATTGGTTGCAATGCTATCCTGTTGTGGGCAGAGGCACTTTGAAAGACAACCGTTGATGCCAACCCTTGGATTGCGCCTGGCCTAATTATCATGGCCAGACAATGCACTTTGATATGGGCTGGTTTGTTAGGCTATCTGCCCACTCTGTTTATTACCTGTTTTTTTGTTACCTCTTTTGCCCTCCAGGAGGCGTTACATGTCCATTGGGGCGCTCCACCACCAGACTGACCTCTTTCTTTTCCCCTGACATGGGAAATGTAAATTCTTGACCAACCATTCTTGCACCTAAGTGGTGAAATAATTAGTGCAAGATGTTTGCAATACCGGCTTAAATTTGTCTCCTATTTGCCTCTCAATGACTATGTGTGGTTGTCTGTCTACATGTTTGTTGACATATTTTTTGAAATTGAATGTGGCTTGTCTCAGCTATTGTTATATACTGCATTGTTTGTACTGCTCAACTCTATCTCATTGTAGTCATACAATGACAACAATGCTTGCATGCATTGCATGGACAGATGGTAACAAATGCACTGTAAAAAATGTATAATGTTAGGCCTTAAAGCTTGAATTGTTTGAATGCACAATGAAATGACCTCTTGATAATGTTACATGGATTGCAGTTACATAATGTTTTCTCACAGTACAGTGACCCAAAAGACTTGGGACAATTTCATGCCTCACACACACACACACACACACACACACACACACACACACACACACACACACACACACACACACACACACACACACACACACACACTCATTTAGTCATGGCAGAAGGCTGCCATGTAAGGCACCAAATCAGCACACTGGGAGCAGTAGGGAGTTCAGTCTCTGGTTCAAGGACATTGTCACCTTGTCAAGTGGAGCTGGAATTGAACCAGCAACGCTCCAATGCCTGAATTCTTACCCTCTGAGCCACTAGCACTTCAGTAATAACATCAATGATGACATTACAAAGGTAAAAACATTTTTATAACGCATTATGATATTTCAAATTGTAAGGCATTATACAATAAAAAAAGCAAAATTACACTTTACACATATAGTTCTGACAGTGCACAGATAGCCATATAATGCCAATCCTTACGAAGCTTTATAAGTGCTTCATTAACCTGTGTCTGTGAACCCTTTGTATTTAGTGGATAATGAAGTTTTACATAAAAATCTGTTCAACCTGTTTATTCATGTATTCCTTGTGATGTGTGACACTGTAGGCAGGTGGAATATCAGAGGCACTAAATGTCGGTTTAGCTCCAGTGATTCCTTGGCAAGGTGACAAGTGCCTGAACCAGTGGAGACAATCTCTTCTACATATGACAAGAGCACTCTGTCGCCTGTGAACTGACTGTCAGCAACTTTCCCCGACACTCCGGGCAGCGCTACACAGTCAGCTGAACTGCACAGTCATGTAGGCATTAATAAGAACCCCCCCCCCCCCCAGACAGTTTGAGCCACAGGGAGCTTTTACTTTGGCACGATGTGGAAGTGTGGAAGTCTTTCTGGCCTACTCTCCCCCCGAGTGAATCAAAGGAGTGAACACATGCTTTTCCAACACTTCTCTGCTCTAGACATACTCAATAGGAAGCTGCTGTAATGAACTGGGCTTTCCGGCACTAGTGTCTGCAAAACACATACAAGTGGGCTTCTGCTGTGTGTGTGGGTGTGTGTGTGTGTGTGTGTGTGTGTGTTTGTCCCTCTCTTTCCTTTGCCCTCTCTCTCTCAACTCTCTCTGTCTGTCTGTCTGTCTGTCTGTCTCTTTTATCCTTACTGCTTCCTGTGCCAACACTAGTCCCCTGCAACAGTGCTGAACCTGGGTGCAACCGAGACCTGGGGCCCTAAAAACTGGGAGTCTGTTAAAAAGATTTTTCCCCCCAAATTGGAAAGAAAACCATCCACTTCTCTATATCCTTCAGCGGTAAGCCATCGGATGTGTGCTTCTTGTAAGTGCGCTGCAACACAAAATCTGAGGCTATTCTGAAACACAATATCAGTGACTGTGAAGAGCAAGCCAGACCTCTCTTCATCAGTTTACTGAAAGAGCTGTCTGTACTCAAGTACTTGATGCATCATGGCACATACTTTGCGGCTGTGATCTGGAGAACTCGTTAACCTATCATGGTTAATGAGTATTAACAAAGATGTGATTAGGAGGTAAATTATAGCCTCAGTCTGTGCTGGTCGACAGTCTGGTCTGCGGTTATCCAGCTGCCGGGGGCCACATAGGGAAAAGACTAATCCAAAAGGAAATTGCAAAGAATCTACAATATGCTTACCTTAGGCAACTACCAGATCAGCAGTACCAGCTTAAAGGTCCCATATTTAAAAAATATATGTTGCTATAATTATTGATAAAAAAAATAATAATAAGTAACTTTCAGTTACTGGCACTGTACCAGTCCTCAAAACCTGAAAAACCCATTGGTTTCTTCATGAACGTAAACATTACTCTTTTGCTATTTTGGTCTAAAATGACTTCAGGAAACACTAAGGAATATAACAATTGTACTAAGAACCATCAGATGACCCCTTTAAGTCTGCAGTAATAATGTGGTGTTGGAAGTGTGTTTCTGCTTAGTAGGCTATCATTTAAGTATTTCTGCTGCAGCAAAAGTAAGATGAGATTAAAGCATGTAATGAAACATCATTGCACCTTTTTGATTGCAGAGAGGCTGGTGATAGTTAAGTCAGTTTAAAGTTATTAGTCTAGGTTCATCATGTCATCTATAAGAAGTTAATCTATTAGCACATGAGTACTAGTAATGCTAAAGTATGTAAGTAGGCTATATAGTAAGACAAAATACCAGCATGCTGATCTTCAAGACAAAACCTCTGGCAGTGCTAATGTATAAGGGCAAAATAGAAGTCTAATGCTTATTTTTGAAGTGGAAACATTAGTAGGGTGGCCACTTGTCAATTTTTTATCTGAGAAATCTGGTCACCATACACTGTGGTAGCCTGCCAGGCACGCAAGTGATTTAACATGCAGCTGCTATCTACCCAGCAAACAAGCCCATGTGGGCCCACAGTGGGGCCACTGCGGGCTATAGTTCGGGCCCACTGTGGGCTGCCCACTGTGGGCCCCATTACCGTCGTGAAATGGTGGGCACATGTGGGCCCCACACTGCTGGACCCTGGCGGGGCCCCTGTGGGCAAACCCACAGTTTGGGCAGAGTGTGGGCTTGCCCACATTTTGCTGAGTGGGCCCATTATGGGCCCCTTATGGGCCCACAGTGGGGCCATTGCGGGCTATAGTTCAGGCCCACTGTGGGCTGCCCACTGTGGGCCCCATTACCGTTGTGAAATGGTGGGCACATGTGGGCCCCACACTGATGGACCCTGGCGGGCCCCTGTGGGCAAACCCACACTACCCTCAGAAACCCCACACCTGCCCACACTCTACCCCCAGTAAACCCACAGCTACCACCCATACCCCCCACCCCTTAACCCACACCACAGCCCACATGCACCTCTATGCAATACCCATAGCACAAGCTGTTCAGTAATACAATTAAAACAGAAATCATGTAATTATAAATAATTTTATTTGTTTTGATTTTCTGATCTTTGGATCCTGCCTCCATCTTTATCCCTGCCTCCATCTTGTACTGCATCTAAAAGCAATACAACAGAAAAGGGCAAACATTTTAGTTTTAAGTGTAGCCCTATGAGCATTTAATATCCATCAGTAATAAATAGGTCTTATAATACATAGCATAACTAAATAAAGTTCATAATTAGAATGGATAAGGTCTTGATGAAATGTTAAACTGGTTAAGAACGTTTAAGAGCTTTGATACTCATAGGGCTCTATTTTCACGATCATAAGCGCATTGTCTAAAGTCTGTCGCGCAAGTTGCTTTGGGGGTGTTCCCGACACAATTTGGTATTTTCACGGCGGAAAAAGCGAACATTGCGCCAGGCGCATCGTTCAAAAGGGTTGGGTTAAGTTACTTCATAAGTCATGGGTGTGTTTTGGTCGTAACATACAATGAACCAATGAGAATTTATACTCTCATTCCCTTTAAGGGCCAGCGGGCGCATTGTCCATAGCCTGTTGCTATTACGATGGCGGATTTACCCGGACGGGAGGAGCTTTTCGGTGGAGGAGACCGATCTGCTCGTGCGTGAAGTAAAAGCGCGTGAGTAGTTAATATTCGGGGATGGAAAGAATCCCCCCAAACCTCCGCGGGTCATGGAAGTATGGGAGGAAATATCTTCAATAATTGTGTCCTCCTTTGGCAAGAAGAGAACTTTCGAACAGTGCCCAAAGCGGCAACGTTAGAAGACGTGAAACAAAAGCTTTAAACTCAAAGGAAACATCAAAAATAAAAGGTGGAGGTCCATTAGTCCACTAGTTGTCTTTTTGATGATTAGTCCATTTCATTTCTTACAACTTGCCACGCTGTTTATTAAATAAACTGCAGAGCATTGCAATCGCTGTTTATTTAAAAGACAAAAGAAACTGCAGAACATTGCTATAAACTGCAAAACATTGCTATACTTATTATTTGTGCCTGTTTGCTTATTAAAACATAAAAATACATGGCTATACAGGCTATATACGTTGCAACTTTTCTGCCAGTTCAGCTCGCCTCTCTGGGGCAGCAGCAGGTACATCGGGGTTCAACGCGCTGTGCGCCGAAAGCGGTACAACAACGTTAGAAGACGGGAAACAAAGCCTTAAACTCAAAGGAAACATCAAAAATAAACGGAAGGTATAGGTCCATCAAACCATTAGTCCACTAGTTTTCTTTTTGATGATTTGTCCATATTATTTCTTACAACTTGCCACGCGGTTTATTTAAAACGACAAAATAAATCGTAAATAAACTGCAGAACATTGCAATCGTTGTTTATTTAAAACGACAAAAGAAATTGTAAATAAACTGCAGAACATTGCTATAAACTGCACAACATTGCTATATTCTCATTATTTGTGCATGTTTGCTTACTAAAACATACAAATACATAGCTTTACAGGCTATACATGTTGCAACTTTTCTGCCAGTTCAGCTCGCCTTTCTGGCGCAGCAGCAGGTACATCGGGGTTCAAAGCGCTGTGCGCCTCTAAAATAGCTTTTCAACAATGCGCCAGTGACGAAAAGGCACCTTTTTATTAATCAAAAGCGCAAATGGTTTATACGTCCTCATAATAGCATCTGGTGCGCTTTGCGCCAGACCACACCTCTTCTTTTCGCTGACCGCCCGTCACGGCGCAATGTCATCTGCTATCTAGACAATGCACAATGCGCCGCGGCAAAATAGGGCCCATAGTTTATTACATTGAGAATGGTGATGTCATATTTGGGAACACCTGATGTAATGCAATTTCTGAATGTATTTTCGTTTGGTTAACCAACGAACAGAAACATTATTCTGTTAATGCGAAGAAAGCTTTGGAAAGTATATTTTAATGATAACACACCGGCGAATATCCTGTTAATTGGCTATGATTGCAGTTCGAATGAGCCTTTGTCGCTAGCAAAAAAAAAGGCTAGTCGCCAGGCGTATGATGTAGGCTAATGGGATCCAACGAACCGTGTTCAATAAGACGTTAGATATACCTTTTAATGTAGCAGCTTTAGTTTTAGTTGTCATAAACATATCTCGTAAAACTACCGTAGTTTGTTGTTTTTTAAAAATATATAGTCTTTAGCTTTCTAGTACTGAGAAGGCTACTTACCTTTAATGCCACCAATGTCTTTAATTCCGGAACAGCTAAAGCACACTAAATTATAGCCTATATAAAAAAACAAACAGGAGCAAATCCTACTCTAAATCTCGACGTAATATTTACACTATTAATTAAATTTCAGCTACTAATAAAATTTCAACTAATAATTACAATAAACAAACGCTTTTCTTCTCTATCTGACCGACCGCCACAACTGTCAAACACCAACGAATTCAAGCGGAACGCTATACATTTGTTTAAACCATACAAGCGCGAGGAGATTCCTGGTAGCAGATATGCGTCGCGTGGCAGAGTGAAGCCGAATATCGAAGATGTTAACATTAACATTATGGTAATAAATTACAAAATACAGTGCCGTAGCATTCTGATTAAACACTCGAAATAAACAGTTTGTTAAAATACGTGAAAAAGTGTGTCCTCAGGTTAAATGAGCAGTGTATTATGTACCAGCCGCCACTGTGTAAAATGTAATGTAAACTATAACTATAATGTTTTATTGAATGTTTGCCCGCTTGCCCGCAGGTAGGCCTAGCCCTAAGTGGGGTCACAAAGGGAAATAAGCTTTGGGTCCCGCATGGGCTACCCCTACGGGGTAGATGTGGGCTAAGTATGGGCAAGCCCACAGTGGGCTTGCCCGCAGGTAGCCCTAAGTGGGGCCCCAAAGGGAAAAACAACTGTGGGTCCCACATGGGCTACCCCTACGGGGTAGATGTGGGCTAAGTATGGGCAAGCCCACAGTGGGCTTGCCCGCAGGTAGCCCTAAGTGGGGCCCCAAAGGGAAAAACAACTGTGGGTCCCACATGGGCTACCCCATTAGGGACCCATTAGGGATTACTGTGGGTTTGCCCTGCCCGCACTCCCCCACAGTAAACCCACACTTGCCCACTGTGGGCCCACATGGGCATGTTTGCTGGGTATAAGTCTGATGTGTGCTTTTTAAAATCCCACCATAACACCTCCCACCACCACCACCACCAAAAAAATAAGAAAAGGGAAAAAAAGAAAAGAAAATTACAAAAGAGAGTATGTAATCCTTGTCATCCTTTGTTGACATTGGTGGCTATACCCAATTTGTGAGGAGGACAGACTAGCTATGCTAATCCATGAGGAGGTCTGTGGTCTGGCCTTTAGTCTATCCGTTTTGCCATGAGAGAGAGAGAGAGAGCACGGAGATGAGCGATGAGTAATGCGGCTAGCCTGTGATTAAAACATCTGTTCTGGCTGCCGGCGGCTGATGCTGAGGCGTGGGAGGTGAGAGTGGCACCTCAGCTGTCGTGCGAGGAGATGAGACTCGACGACCCGACCTGACCCCGAACAGAGAGACAAAGATGGATCGGTGACGAGGGTCAAGCCGCGAGACGGGGGCGGCGTGCTAATTGAGCTGTCAGCAGTTATAGCCGAGCACAGAGCACATACGTCTCTCTAAGGATCACTCACAGAAGAAAAAAGGCACCTCTCTGGCTTAATCGCCTCCAATTATTTGATGTAATCCTATGTGAGTGTGTTGGCCATTTTTAGAAAATGACTCATGATGGGCCACTGGCCACAACAAATGATTCCTTACGTGTGATCAATGTGCTTCTGTGCAAGGATGCAATTACTGGATTAGGAGTAGACCATTATGTCACGTGGAAACTGCTCAAATCCGTTCAAAGGTAACTTAATCTTTCCTCCTTCTTGGAAAAGTTGGCTTTAACAGATATTTACTATTGGACATGTCTGACACAGATTATTTACAATTGTGACTTTTGGGACAAGATATAGGGACTTAAGAGGTCTTACCTAGACCAGGCAAAAATATCCAGTGACAACGAGGCCATATTTACAGTATATTAGAGCTTTTGGTCTCTCAGTGTTCGTTGGCTATAACTCATTTTAATAACTTACACACAGTCTACTGAGCTTTGTCTGAAAATGGGGGGTTGGTGTAAGGTTCATTTGAAACCCAGTGTAGCTCGCTTTGGTGTGAATAATATCCTGCAATGCTGATTAAAGGCCCAGTTAAGTGAAACACAAGGGTCTGCATACCAGAGAAAGAGTTGTTGCCACTTCTTCTGTTGGAGAAAACATGGATGTACTGACATATTTCAAACACCAAGATAATAGCTATCAGTGTAGGCTTGTGTGTTATTTCTTTGACTCGCTTTGCAAATAGACTTAAACCTTTTGGTAGACGATGACATGGCACATCAAAGCAACCAGGTCAGTACAGAACAGCAGTTAGGTCGGTGAGTATGTGTGGCAGGCAACAGGCAGACAAGGGTGAGCAGGGTAAAGCATGGGAATATGAACATTTGGACTCCAGTGATGCAGGTGAGTTGTGAAAGCTAAGCTTTAAACTGAAAATATTGAACGCTACTCTAGTATAGTGTAATAGAGTTAAATATAGTGCAAAATGTAGTACGTTTTAGCTAAGACTAACCAACATTAGCCAGTAAAAAACTTCAATCTCACAAGCCTTCAATTCCTCTATTCTGGACTAATGCTCAGGTCAAAAACTAAATGTAGCATTTTTAACTACAAGGCCTACAAGACTCAACAAAATAAAAGTCATTGACTAACCTTATAATACAACCTTATAATACAACCATGGTTCAGTTTAAAAGACCAAATGTGAAAAACAGAAACCAGAGAAGCTGCTAGCATTAGCCTGCTGCTGCTAGTATGATTAGTCTCTTCTTAGTGGAAGGAAGGCCGTTAGACTAGAGCTCCACACTCAAGCTGTTGGAAAGAGAAGCCCATGATTATACAGTTGGGCTTCTCCAAATATCCCATATCCTCTGCCGACTGCCGAACCTTTTTTCCAAACAAAAGGGGCTATGGCCTATGTTCAAAAATAGTGCTGGTTCTTGTGCTGTGATCCTGACTTGTCTGCCATGTGGTATTTGGTCCAGCAGAGGGCGATCTAGGCACAAACATTGAATCTCCTGCTGATGGCTGGCATTGTGTCCTGTTTGGTATAGGGATTTTATTTTACATTCTCTACATCAAAGGGGCAGCAACAAAGCATGTTTGCCAACCCTGTTGGCTGATTAAATTCTCCTGCCTGGTTGAAGACAGCATGGCACAGATTTTATTTAGAGCAAGCTGATCTTACCATGGAGTCATATAATCAGCATGCTTGGTACAGCTTTGCATTTTTGGCCTCAAAAATAACATTGGGACACATGTGACTTTGGCTTCATCAGTCCTCACAGTAGATTAAATAATTAACTCCATAAATGTATTCAACTAACCTACTGGTAAGTCACCACTAACACTATTACTATTATTAAATAAGTAAATGTTGTCTAATCTAGTTACTATATAATGTAAAAGACCCATTTAGCAGATTCTCTTCAGCAATGTAACACAGGTTATGGTACATTGATTTAGACAATATGTTGTAATCAATTGCAAGTATCAGTGTTTCTGTATCAGTGTCTCTCCCCTTTACACAGCATGGGAGGTATTAGAGTTAATAAGGTCAATTATGTATTGACTGATGCTTCACAGACAGCAAATCTCATAAGGGAATCATCCTCCATTGCAAAACATGTAATTCAGTCTTACTTTGTACTTTACTGGTTGTGTAATATTTTGATTGATTGATAATACAGTCTTCTCCCCATGAAAGTGCATGTTTGTCACTAATCCTGTCCCTAATCCCAAATTTGTTATGTAACAACAATGAAGTTATATAACAATGACAGGAAATTCATCAGGCCTGCTTTTATTGTCCTTAAGATGTGCGAACATAATGACAAAACTAGTGTTACCCAAAGAAAAGAGACAGAATAAAAAACAAAATTTTGCAGGATTTTTCCATTATTTTTTATTCTTTTTTCATTGCACAGTAATCTCTATCTACAGAAGTTCTAAACCAGTAGTGGCAGCAGATACTCTGAAACATCCATGTGAAATTTTGCATAAAACTGTACAAGAAAAAACTGGCTACAATGAGAAAAATACTTTAACCGACTGACGGACAACCGTTCAAACCAGAACGGAAAAACGTGTGGGGCTACGTGTGACAGACTCCCTCATGAAGAGATCCGTATATTACATCAGGAAAACAAAAATAAATCCCAACACATTTATTAATAAAAAGGAAAAAAAGAGAAATTCAAACACTTCTGTCAGTCACAGACAACCAAACACAGGTTTCCCCGACTGAATGTCTCTTCCAGACAGGGGCTCCTGTGTAGCAGGTGTGCCTAAAGTATGATATTTGAGCAACAAATATGGCACACAACGTCCTCATGAGAACACAAACAGACATGGAATGCAGATGCCAAGTCCAGGAGATGGTCCGTGCCATGCTTGCCAAAAGCTGGGGTTAGTCATGAGTCAGTGAAGAGAGACATTTTTTGAGTCTGTAAGGAAATCTGCAGGACTAAGTGACTCTTGGGAATCGATCTAGTCTTGCTGAGCCAGACATATGACATATATATCGCAATACACACAGTACACACCTGTAGATGTAGAAATGCAGTCTTAATCTGAGTGGATTTGGAGAACAGGTACTGTGATCTGTGCTTTTGTCAAGCTGTGAGCAGGCTTTAGTGTGAAAGCAAGTGCTGTTCCCGCTGATGCTTAGGGCATCTAATGCTGCAATGATACCTTTCAATATCCTGTCTGGTTACTCTGTTTAGAGTGTTGTTTATTTCATATTATGCAGTTACTTTTAGTCTCTACCTCCCCATCTTTCGTAAGCTCTGTAACACCATGAGCTTCACACCTCAAACTGTGACCACTTAAACTCACATGGCACATGCATCTATTTAGGAGAGACAGATGAACCTTCTTCTGAAATGTTCTACAACACATAATGCCATCAAGTTCCAAGTTTGTCCCTGAAGTTCCACAGCACCACTGCGGCTCACTCATGTTCTTACACTCACAGTTCAGGTTCTTGAGACCCCATGACCATACTGAGGGGACTAAGATCCTGTACAGCATCAACATCCAGTCAACGTCATTCCAACATAACAGGGAACATCAAACATCAAAGTACCTTTACACTCACTCTTTTCCATGACATATCTGTGCCGCTTTCAGAGAACGGGTCAAATGGTCTCACTATTACCCTTGCCTCACATTTGGCAAATACAGTATATGTAGGAAACAGTCACTCTGTTTATTGCATTTGAAGTACAGTATGTGTACATCAGGAAACTACATCTTTCCAGCACTTAAGCTTCATTTCAACATATGAATGTGGGCACCATAAAGACAAATCTTGTTTTTTTTTAATACAGTGTAACATCTGGTATTGTGAAGTCAATGTAAAGACAGCACCCCATCTCTTTACAGTAATACTGGACTGGAGGTTTACACCAGAACAGACCTTGTCTCCAGTGCACGAAGGACCCACAGTAAATTGGACCACCTCTTTGAAATCGATTGGGTCCAAGACTGGGATGACACCAGTTCTGATGCACTCCAGGTCCAAAAACTGGTCTGTGACAGCACTAGCAGACCATAATAAGCCCTGACCAAACACAGCACCACATGAGCTGAACCACGCAACCCAACTCTTAGTGCCATAAGGGCAGAACCACATACTTAGAGGCAGAACTACATGGTATCCTATTGGTGAAACCACAAAGTACCTTCTGGACCAGGCCACTTAGTTCTGTATGGGAAGAACCAAACAGTACCTCAGGGGCCACCACAAAGTAACCTCTGGACTGAGCCACATAGTACCGCATGGACAGAACCACATAGTGCAATACAGGCCAAAGCACACAATACTCTATGGGCTGAACTGCACTCCATGAAAACTGACACTTCTGCATGTTTTCCCCTGGAGGTGTAAATTTGACAGCGCGACACTGGCATCTGACAACTGTGAAAGATGAGGATTTTATTGCCAGTCTTGCCCAGCTGTGGTGACGGCAACGCTGATTCTATTTTTTGTCTAAAAAAAAAAACAACACAGATTTGTCACAGTATGTCTGCAGGGGGTGGAAGTGTACAGGACGCCAATTTCATCTGATGATCCTACTTAGTGGGGCTGTTAGGATGCGGCAGTTGAGCATACAGCCTTTAGCGTTCTCCATCTTTTAACGTTTGTTTGTTTGTTTGTTTGTTTTTGCACAAATACAGTAATGTAAGAAAATGTCCTGGACTCCAGACGACACTGGGCCTCGATCTCCAGCCCAAAGTTACACGATCAGGGGCCTCATAACGGATGAGTCCGGAAGGAAACCTGGTCTGTGACACCATTCAAACTGGATATGGGCCAGCACCAGGCCGGGTCTGTTTTCAGATCAGTTGCTGTGTGCAGTTGCATTATGGGACGAGACAAGTCACATGACCAGTAGCAAGCATGGTGGCTCCCGTTACTTCACGTTTAACACATTTAACAGACAACGGGAAACTAAATCTTTGGTGTCTGATAAAAATTATGGCAACTGATTTTGGAGTCACTTTTGACTTCCGCAAAGGGAGGGAGGGTTTGTCTGGATTGTCGCGATTCTTTTTTTTTTCTTATTTACAGAACAATGCAAAAAATATGGCCACAGTTATGCACCAGATAACCAGAAATGGCATCTGTACAAACCTTTAAACTTAACACGATTGATGTCTGTTTTTAACTCAGTCTATCTGTCTTACTGTCTCTCTCTCTCTCTCTCTCTCTCTCTGTCATACACACACACACACACACACACACACAGGTATGGCTGAATTCTCTGGCACTGTATTCACACTAAACACCATAGGATCAATCTGGATATGCCTCTTTATGCATTAGGTACACAGTAGGACCTAGATGCAATCAACACACACACACAGAAACACACACATTTGCAGACAGGATGGTGGAGGAGGAGGACTGGGGTATGTCCGTGAATGTGTTTTTCAGAGACAGCGACACACTTATGATCATGTTGGAAACAAACGTCAAAGGTCTCCCTGTCTGATCCTTGGAAGGAGTGAGTGTAGTTTATTGTGCACTCCCACAAGTCAGCTTTCACAGGGCCTCCTCACTACACTTCCCATGGTTACACACTCAACAAGGAGCATCATGGGTAAGCGAGAGAGAGAGAGAGAGAGAAAGAGAGAGAAAGATGGAGGAAGGGAGGCATGAAAGAAGAAAGAGAGAGCAGCAAACACTCTTGGTCAGAGTTCGGTCCCAATGTTCTTCCTCAGGAATTGAGATTGACCTACACACACACACACACACACACACACACACAAATATCTATTCACCCATGGACATACAAACATACACATATACACACACACGCACGCACAGTGACCTATCAATACTCCTATTCTTCTGTTATAAGTGCATTAGCTTCCCAAAGGCAGTTCATCAACATCTAGTAGCTTTATGACCAGAGAATCTTCAACACACTCGCCAATATACATATTACTTTGCGAAATGAAAACCCAGGTCATATGATGTTTCTAAAGCAGTTCTTTTTTATCCATTACTTCTCTCTCTCTCTTTCTCTCTATCTCTCTTTCTCACACTTCACTTTAACCCCCACCCTCATCTTTTGCTCTTTCCCACACTCTCTCACACTCACACACACACACACACACACAGCCCTTACGCAAAGAGCACTGAGCAAGACAACGCATTACAAAAGTACATTTGCAACACGAAATAATGACTACCAGCAAATAAATAATATAAATACATAAATAACAGAGTGGTTAATTTCCTGCAACACTTGTAGCAGACATGACACATTCACATACATTTCAAGATGATGAGCCTTTGACCAAAAAATTAAAAACACATTACACAAAGGAAACAAAAAAGAACACAAAATCCCAGAATGCAACAGTTTACCTAATAGACCATAAAAATGATGGAGTCCTGACAGCTGCAGGTGGAGAGAGGAAAAAAAAATCACGATCCAATTGTTCTTCAGGAATGACATCACGTCTTTCTCATTGCTGTATCACTTCCTGTACCACCACTTTCTGTGATGTCACTTCCTTTGCATCAGTTCCTGTGACGTCACACCAGGTGACAACATGGCACTTCCTATTGCTTGGACCAGTGTTGTGAGCTCTTCTTAGGGAGGGAGGGGATAAAGTTTTTTGTGTATACAGTGTTGTTCCTTTATATAGGTTGATATAGAGATTATGTATATACTTACTTTTCCAACTTTTTACATATTTTTTATAGTGTGTAGACATGTCTTTTTTTCTAATTTGTTTTTTTTCTTTGTCATTGTTTTTGTTTGTCTGCTCTGTGGACATCTCTGTGCCGTCGGGACCCCAAAGCCGCCATGGAAGAGGGACGAAAACAAGGAAACAAACAGACAAACAAAACAAAACAAAACAAAACAAATAAAAACAAACAAAGACATATTTCCAAGTGGAAATTTTCCCGAAAAAGGACAAAAAAAAATAAAAAAAGAAAAACACCACAGAGATGGCTTCTACCCTTCGGCTCCTCGTTCCATCCTGAGGCAAGTTCGTCATTGTGCTCGGCAAAGGAAACAAGGGATGGGACGCGCCTGTCCAGGTGGAGAGGTGGAGAGAGAGAAAGAGGGAGGGGACGGAGGAGGGCGGGGCAGCAGGGAGGGGGGAGAGAGGGCAGGCTGGCGTCCCTCCAGCACCAGGCCTCAGAACTGGTACCACTTCTTATCTTTACACTTCAGCATCATCTGAGGGGAGGAAAAACATAAAAACAGAACCACATCACTCCATGTGAACAGCATAGATTCATGCTGCTTTCTATGTTTAAAACATCAATTATGAAGTCAACTATTAGTATCTTGGTAAAAAAGATATCTGTATTTCTCTATAGTTCTCTCTGTCATTAGCCTTTTTAACAAGCAAAAAGTCCAATTTTAATCTTATATCTGCAGAAACTGTTCAGTGAGCCTGAGCAGGGGAGCTGCATTTTACCCTTATTGATTTTATTGATTTTATTTAGTGATTTTATTTTAACTTTAGAGGTTCTTATTTATTTCTCTGACTACTATTTATTTCCCCTCCTATTGTACCAGCACAGCCAACGTTTTTTTTTTTTTTTTTGCACAGCAGTGCATCCTGGACATTTTGCACTGATGACTGATGCCAGAGTAGTAAAACTCAAGAGTGGGACCAATGAATAGCCTGTCTTGTAATGTCTATTGTTGAGTGTGTTTTTCTGTTAATGTCTGCGTAAATGTGTGGTGTTTTGTTTATTGACTTTTACCTCATGTCACTGTACCTCACTTGCTGACAGAAATTTCCCCATGGGGGCAATAAAGTTTCTAACTAACTAACTGTCTGTGCATCTGTGTGTGTGTGCGCGCGTGAGTGTGTGTGTATGTGTGTGGGTGTCTGTGTGTGTTTGTGTGTGTGTGTATGTGTGACTGTGTGTATGCATGTGTGTGGGTGTCTGTCTGTCTGTCTGTTTCTGTGTGTGTGTGTGTGTTTGTATCTGTTTCTGTGTGTGTGTGTGTGTGTGTGTGTGTTTGTATCTGTGTCTGTGTGTGTGTGTGTGTGAGCTGACCTCGTGTGCATGTTTGGAGAAGGAGTCGGCGCTGGCCATCATGGCGGCCGTCTTCTCCTCCACATCGCTCAGCTTCTGCCCTCGCTCGTCCAGCGCCATGCGGGTCCGCGCCAGGTCCCCCATGATGCCCGAGGCCGCGCCCTTCATGCCCTCGATGCCCCCCGGGCCAGGGATGTGCTGAGCCATGCTGCGGGGCGCTTTGCCTGCTCCGGTCTCCCCAACTGAGAGGAGAGGAGGGGAGAGGAGAGGGGGATAATTAGGAGGAAAGAGAAAGGGGGGGTGGAGGTCAAAGTAGAGGAGACAGAAATATTGAAAGAGACAGAGAAAGTGAGAGAGAGGAAAAGAGAGAAAAGAGATGGGGAGAGAATGGGAAGGAGGAGAGGAAGGGAGGGAAAAAAAAGAAATTGATAAGACCGCATGGAGCAGAACAGAACAGAACAGAACATGTAATAGAGGAAGGAGAAGGGGGGATAGCAAAAAGAGGGGAAAAAGGAGAGAGAGCAAAGAGAGAGGAGTGAAAAAGAGCAGCTAGAGACTCCTTACAGAAAAGGAAAAGCAAAAATAATGTACAGAAAAAGAGAGAGAATGCAAGAGAGAGAGAAAGAGATGCAGGTGGATCAGCCCTTTAACAAACACTCAGTGTAAGATGGAGGAGGGAAGGTTATGAGAAAAATGGATACAATTATAAAAGATGGATGAATTACAGTGGAGTGTGGGTAATATAGCAAGGACAGAGACACAGAGAAAACAGAGGGAAAAAAGGGGGAAAGACAGGTGGGAGATGAATGGATAGAATGTAGTAGAGAGGAGAGAACGTGAGAGAGAAGGGGAGGAGAGAGCAGGGAGGGAGAGAGAAAGAGGGAGGGGGAGGAAATGAGGGAAGAAGAGATGGAGGGAGTGAGGAAGGCAAGGAGAGGGTGAAAGAGAGAGGGAGGGAGTGAGGAAGGCAAGGAGAGGGTGAAAGAGAGAGGGAGAGGGGTAGAGGGAGAGAGAGATGAGACGAATGGATGTGAGCAGAGAGAGTGAAGGAGCGGGAGAAGAGATAGAGCAAAAGAGCAGGAGGAGAGAGGAAGCAGGTGGAGAGGGAGAGAGAGAGAGAGTGGAAAAAAGGAAGGGAGAGAAGTGAGAGATGGGTAATGGGCAAGAGTAGCTGGAGCAGAAAGGAGGAGAGGAAGAGGAAGAAAAGGAGGAGAGGAGGACATGGTGAGAACAAAGGCTGGCATGGTGACAAATGGCGGGATTTAGAGGAGGTGGCAATGAAAAATGACCCACACTTTCTACCTCTCTTTCATAAGCCATACACACACACTCTCTCTCTCTCACACACACACATGCATGTGCACACACACACACACACACACACACACAGTGGAGATTAGGTGTACTCACATACCCATCCACACAGGTGCATGCTTAACAGCACAAGGACAGTGTATGCACCCAGATATAAACACACACACTCAGAATGAACTATGTGCACACACACACACAGTGGAGATTAGGTGTACTCACAAACACATCCATGCATGTGCATGTTTAACAGCACTGAACAGTGCATGCAGCTAGACACACACACATTCTTTCTTTCTCTCTCTCTCACACACACACACGCACACACATTCCATAGCTCAAATATTAGTCAGACCAAGGTAAAGCAGGGTGTTAAAATGTGCGTAACAAAAGTGCAAGAAATATGTGTGTGTATCTCATCATGGATGTATGTAAGTATGAGTGTGTGTGTGTGTATGCTTATATATGTGCATGTCTTGCAAGTCTGTGTGTGAGTATATGCATGTGTGTGTGACTCACATAGCTCCTCCCTGTGTGTGTATCTCATCTTGTATGTGTGTGTGTGTGTGTGTGTCTGTGAGAATGTACATGTGTGTGACTCACATAGTTCCTCCCTGTCCAAAGACTGGGCCCCACCCCCAAAAAGCCCCTTAAAGAATCCTCTGTTGGGTGCCTCTGGGGTCTCCACTGGCGTAAACAACTCTCCCAGCATCTCCTAAAACACACATACACACACACACACCCACAACATATATATACGTATTTCATATACAGCATATACAGAATAGAGTGCCTTATACATATATCACAACACATATCCAATCTTGGACACGCATGATGTACACATAGGCACACACATACACACACACAAACACACGCACACACACGAGTGGAAACACCATTAGTCAACATAGTATTGCACATCTAGAAAATGAAAGCGCAATAACAAGACTACCACACACACACACACACACACCTATACATACACACACACACATAGACACTCTTTTTTTATAACAGATAGATTAGATGCACTTGAAAGTGGACAGCGTTGCATTGGGGCAGAATGCACTTCATCAGCTATAGAGAGCAGCTCTGTACCGCCATCACTCACACGACCTTTATGTGACCTTGGAGAGCCACTCGCACACAAGTCCATAAATGCACACATACACACACATATATACACCGGCCATACCTGGACATTTTTTTTATTTCAATTACTGTTTCGTTGACATGTTTATTGTGGGAAGTATATCTGTCTGACCTTCATTTTTTAGCCTTGGACACCTAGTGCATTTGAAATCCACCAACATTCATTTCTCCATACTGTTACGTCGATGTACTGTGAGGAAAGATGGCCACACCAGGCTATATAACTGCCCATCTATATGGATATTTAAGCAGCTAACTGGCGATGTAACTGGTTAACTGGCTATCTAATTAGCTGATGGGCTATCTTACTGGCTAACTGGCTGTTGATCTAGTTAACTGCCTAACTAGTTATCAAACTAGCTAACTGGTTATCTAACTGCTAAACTGGCTAACTGGTTATCTAACTGCTAAACTGGCTAACTGGTTATATAACTGGCTAACTGGTTATCTATGTGGCTAATTGGTTATCGAACTAGCTAATTACCGATCCAAACTGGTTTACTAGCTATATAACTGGCTAATGACACTCAAGAGGAAAGGTGACATTGATTAGGTACAGTAGTAATAGTCAATATGGTATCAGTATGTAATGTAACCACTTCTACTGTTGTATATCCAAATAGAAGACATTGTAATAGTTACAATGTAATACAAGAATTTGTAATAGTTAAAATAGCTATTGTGTGTGTCTTATCATACAAGACAAATGAATAAAACTTGGAAGTTGGATTGATGTTAAAGCATGTTTTCTTTAGAATTGATTTTCTAAAAGATGACAGGGTCGAATGTGCCACAGATTTAAGCAACAACGCATGAGACAGCAAGAGGCTGGGAAACGCTGCTCGAACCGTCAACACTCATATGACCTTCACCTGACCTTGGACAGCCAAAGTCCATAAATACACACAAACACAGGCATGCACTGGACATGTCTGGACCCTTTATCATGCGAAGTGCTGTTTTCTGATGTGTTTATTGTGGTACCTATATTTTCATCTGACCTTCACGTCCCAGCCTTGGGCATCAGGGGCGGTTGAACACCCCATCACCATACACATGCCAACACTGTAAGGTCAATGTACTCACATTCTATTACATACAGACATACACACACACACACGCATGTGCACATGTGTCTGTATGTACGTGTCGGAATCTCTGTTGGTGACCCTCACACACACATTCACACACAAGAAGCTGAGATGCTGGTTCTCACAACAACAGCAACCAGACACAGTCACCCTGTTTGGCCAACACACACACACGCACACACACACACACACACACACACACACACAGAGTCACTGACCTGCAGGTTCTCGCAGACCTCCTGGCTGTAGGTGAGTCTCTGGATCTCGGTGGGGGAGCTGAGATAGAGGGCCTGGCCCAGGTTGGAGAAGCAGAAGGTGCGCGCGATACGCATGTCCGTCAGGGGCAGGTAGTTCACGTCCAGCAGCGGCCGCAGGTAGGGCAGACTAGAAGGAGCACACACACACACACACACATATCAGAGGGAGGTCCTGTAGTTCACATCAAGCAGGAGCCATAAGTGGAGAAAAGTGCAGAGGAAACACAGACACAGACAGACAGACACACACACACACACACACACACTCAAAACGAACACACTTAGAACGGACACACTCAGAACGGACACACCAAACTATATAACACACACACATACCCACAATTATTAAAATTATTACAATTATTTAAATTTTACTACAAACTTCGCACATTGATAGACAAGTGTAATATGGTCAGGAAAATAGGGACTACTTCATAGCTGTGTGTATATAGAAAATCAATTGTCATTCTGAAGAACACATCCCAGCGGGAAATTTAACCGAGCCGTCGTATAATGTACAAACATTAGTGTGCATTTCTGTGAAAAACAGAGGATGGAAGAGACAAAGGCATCAAGAGACAAAGTGAACGAGTGAAAAAGTGAGAGGGGAAAGAGGACAAATGGAATAACCACTCTCCCTCTCTCTCTCTCTCCCTCTCTCTCTTTCTCTCACTCTCTCGCCAAATGAGTGATTAATTGGCAGTGGGTTCACAATGGATGAGCGAAAGGTCTATAACACCACCGTCTTTTTCGCTGTCTCTCACACAAACCCTGTCATTAACTCCTCCACACACACACACACACACACACACACACACACACACACACACACACACACACACACACACATTTACACACTGCCCTTCAGTTTGTGCTGTGTGTGGGTGTGTGAGCATGCAATTCATTACTGATGAGACAACTGAGACAGCGACCAGACACTGTCACCCTTTTTGGCGGACACACACACACACACACACACACACTTTCCCGCCTGTGTTATCTTTCTAAATCACCTTCGGCGATGACTTTGCAAAAAAAACACACACAAGCGGAGTCACAAAGTTCATCTACCAGAATAGTGTCCCCCTCAGACACAGACACAGACAAAGACACACACACACACACACACACATGTGCCAACACTCACAGACACACATGAACAAACACACACACAGACAAACACACACACACACACACGGACATATCTGCCAACACTCACAGATACACATGAACAAACACACACATACACACACACACACATACCCCACACACACATACACACAGAGAAAACATCTGGCGACGGGTAATGGGTCCTGCTACATTAGGCAATCTGGCAACTTGTGCTGTCCTTCTTTGAAAGGGCAAACCTACCCACCATGCTCACCTTCAGCAGCACAGAGCCCCTTTACACACACACACACACACACACACACACACACACATTTACACATACACATTTACAAACACACACACACACACACATTTACACACACACGCACGTGCACATACACACATTTACAAACATTAACATATACACACACACACGCTCACACACACACAAACACACACACACACACACACACACAAACACACAAATGTGCCACTTTCCCACTTTGGCTCTCTGAGAAACACACAAAGCTCAACCTTGTCTCTCTCATGTGCCATGTACAGGCATGAACATGTGCAAGGGTAGACAAAAGTAGTCCTGATAAACTCTGATTAGTAACACAGACATTTGGATCAATAAGACAATCAGCACTTAAGGTTACACTGGAGTGTTTTTAGGTAATAGCTTACACGACTTAACAATGAAGATGTGAGGTAAAATGTGTGTGTGTGTGTTCATACGTGTGTGAAAATGTGTGTGTGAGCGTGTGTGTGTGTGTGTAAGTGTGTGTATGTGTAAATGTGTGTCTGTCTGCATGTTTTTAAACGTATGTGTAAATGTGTGTGTGAGCATGTGGGTATGTAAATGTGTGTATGTCTGCACGTGTTTAAATGTGTGTAAATGTGTGTGTGTCTGTAAGCGTGTGTGTGTGTGTGTGTGTGTGTGTGTGTGTGTGTGTGTATGTAAATGTGTGTGTGCTCCTCACCTGAGTGTCATGATGTGTCCGTTGGCGCAGAAGCAGGTGAGGCAGGCCCCGCTGTTGAGCACCACCACGTCGGCGCGCAGCACGAAGGAGGTCTCGGTGATGTTGTGCTTGGACACACACGTCTGCGAGGGCAGCGACAGCACCTTCGCCTGCTTCTCCGAGCACAGCACCGCAAACTGGCTGTCTCGTTCCACCTCCCCCCCGCCACTGCCACCGCTGCCACCACCTCCACCTCCACTTCCTCCGCAGGGTGAGGGCAGGCCACCCCCGCGCCGGCGCCTGGTACGCTCCTCCTCTGCTGCGTTTGGCTCGTACCACTGCTCGTACGGGTGGCACTGGAAGACGCCGGCGGCGTCCAGGAAGGACATGCGCAGGATGCCGCCCTTCATACGCACCAGAGCACCTGAGGAAGGACAGAAAGAAAGATAGGAAAAAACGTAAGAAAGAAAGAAAGTAGGAAAAGAAGAACAAACACATAAAAAAGGAAAGATAGAAAAAGAGATGGGGAAAGCCTTAATCCTATCCCTTAATTTCTCCCACTTCCATATCCCAAAGCTTGGGTGTGTTAGCTTAGCTGATGCTCTCATTGCAGCCCCTGGAGCAATGTGGGGTGAGATGCTTTGCTCAAGGGCACTTCAGTCATGGATGACAGTGCAGGATTCTTCCTACTGGAAGGGGATTTGAACCTGCAACCCTCCAATCCCAAGACCAGCTCTGTAATTACTAGGCCACAGCTGTTCCAGCCATTTCATTCATCCCAACTGTCTGTTGTGCTCTACAAAACTGTAGCAGTAGCAGCTATAGGCCTGGCCTTTCATGTGCGATCTAAACCTGTATTGTTGTGAGTCTGTTATCTACTGTGGTATCTAAAGTAGTAGTTGTAGGTCTATTATCTGATCTGCGCTCACCAGAACTTGAAAGTGCAAACTTAAAGCACCTCTGTCAGAAAGTTGAGCATGTTAGCCAGATAGCTAAAAGCCTAAAACCCCAGGGTGCTAGTTTTATGTCCTAAGGCAAGGTTTACACGCATACCTTAAAGCTAGCAACTAGCTGGCTACCATAACGTAAACTTGTAGAAGTTGTGAGTCTATTATGTGATATCTGAAGTTGTAGCACTTGTGGGTATATTATCTTATTTGGTATCTACATTTGTAGGAGTTGATGGTTCAGGCATCCCATTTATCTATCTATAAATGCAAGGAACATCAGTCTTTGCATTTGTCAGTCAGCGTTTGTCTGTCACTCTTTCTCTTCCACACACAACTCTCAAACCATTCGTTCCACTGAGCTCAAATTTGGTGCTTGTCTTGCTAATGGCACAAACGAGTTCCCTGCAAAGTGTCATGTTGATAGGACAAAACAATGCCAAATTAATCGGTAAAACAATGGCTGCATCAACAGGCTCTGCACTAGTAACATCTAATGCAGATGCAGACAGGCTCACCACTGGGCGAGGCGATAATGGGCTGCAGTAGCCTCTGCTCTCCAGCAGGGGGCAGGCTGAGGGTGATGGTCAGCACGGTGCCCAGCGAGGTGCCCACCCACATGGCGGACTGCGGCCCCCCGCCCTCGGCCCTCCGCGCCATGGTCTCGCAGAAGCAGAGCGCCGAGATGCCCTCGCGCGTCTCCCGGTCAATGCTGGTCACACTGGAGCTCCGTGAGCGGCTGAAGGAGTTGTCCCGGTGGTCTAGGGGGACGGTGGCCCGCGTGGGACATACAGAGAGTAGGACAGTAGTGGAGAAAGGAAAGAGAGAGAGGAGAGAAAGATAACGCACCCGCACATACACATAGACTCGCCCCAAAAACAAGATGGCGGCTGTTGCTGCTGCTGGTGGTGGGCAGCGAACGACTCACAAGGCACTCTGAGCTGGGACATGCAATGTGGCGAATGGGGGCTGGATGGAGGTCGTTGGAAACACACACACACACACACACACACACAGACATACACACACACACACACACACACACACACACACACTTGTGTGACTCATGCATGTGCGGACTCTTGGTCATGCGTGTGGAAGACTCGTCCACATGCTCCAGTGACTCAGACTGGACTGGAGTCTCACCAGTACGGCCTCCACCATGGACTCAAGTGGACCTTGGCTGTGCAGTCAAAAGGGGTTAGGTTATTAATACTACTACTACTACTACTGCTACTACTACTACTACTACAACCACTACTACTACTACTAATGATAATAATAATGAAAATAATAAAAATAAAAAGAAGAAGAAGTAAAACATCTGTGTCATGCAAGCATCTTCTGAGGTCTGTATTTACAGTGCTTTGGGCCAACTGACACAGGCCCTACAAACACTAGCAAACTGCCAGCATCCATCCGAACCTGTTTGAGGAATGCAGATTGTATTTACAGTATTTGTGTGGTAGAACATGTCTGCTGAATACATTATTTTCTCTTACCTCTCTAAATCAAACACCTACATGGATAATCTCTGTTTAATGAGCTGAATGTCAGAGGTGTTTCTAGTTAATAATATACAAAACTATAATTTGGTGCACATGATAATATATATATATATATATATATATATATATATATATATATATATGTATGATATATATTATGCACAAATGCCACTATGTGCACTATGATTTGGTGCACATGGTATTATGAATGAAGGTAACATAAAAAAATATATTGGAAATAAGTTTAATAGGATGCTGCTCATGTGATTGTCAAATTTCAGATGTGCCTCAGTAACTCTCCTTTAATGATGATGATTATGTTTCATTACATTCAACTGATGCTCTTATGATTACATTACACCACATTTATCTGATTCTCTTATAATTACATACATCTAGCTGAAGGAAGCTCTTATCCAGAGTGTCCTAGAGCAAAGTCGGGTTATGCAGATATTGACACAGACATACTGTACGTTTACATACTGTATTTATTTCATTTAAAACATTAACCGACCACATAACCAACTTTTGCATGCTCCACCTGTAATACATGCAGGACAGCTGTAAGTGACAAAAAATATGGTATAGTTCACACCATTTACATCTGTTACACACACACACACACATACACACACACAAACACCCATCATGCTTCTGCATGCTATGGAGAATGTGTTAGCAAATGAAGACAGACGCACACACATAGAGTTAGACATGGTGTCAGATGTTCCGTAGTGAAGACAGTATTTCCCCCTCCCACACACAAAGGAAACCATGGTGTCTGAACCATAGTGCTCTTATGGAAGACCCATATCACACCTAATGACCTTGATATGACCTTTCACTTCACCAAGCAGACTCATGGGAATTGTAGTTCTAAAACGCGATACAATGAATAGAAGGTCATGCTGCACAATGGGGAGTGATTAAGCATACTAAATTAGAAGCTTATGGCTAAGTCTGCATACCGCTCATCTCTCCTATGTGAAACTCAAGATGGATGTAATTAATGAATTGTCACACAAAGGGCTAAAAGCGTGCGGGGCTTCCTCAGAGTGTTACACAGAGCTGTAATTACAGGGACCTGCGTGTATTTCAAAAGAGCAAATAAAAAAATCAAAGCAAAAAATGGAAGACCGAATCCTTCAGGAAGAGAAAGGGTGGTTGATACCTAAAAGGGAGAAAAAAATGAATTCATGGAAGACAAAAAGGAATGAAATAATAAAATGGCAGGACCGGTTACAGTGGAGTTTTTTTCTATAACCGTGAGAGTGGTCCCGTAAAGATGGTTTACAGAGACTAGGGGACACAAAAAAAAAATTCAAAACAGTTTTCTTCCACTAGCCCTACTAGCATCAACAGCTTTACTCGCAACAGTATTCTTGCTATCATCACTAACCCTGCTATTATCACTAACCTCAACAGTATCCAACAGCTAACAGAGGTCCAAAACCTACAATTTTGCATTGTTTGGCACATTTTCTGAGGTGTACTGTATGTGTGCATGTGTGCAGGGGTGGATTAATGAAGGGGCCTACGGGGCCCGGGACCAGGGGGTCAGAGGTCCCAAGGGGCCAGGCCAAATTGCCCCACTCCCCCCAAACCCACACACATCGTAATCCCCTTCCTCAAGGGGCCTCAT
>CM059282.1:12689053-12704053 GCA_030347295.1 Setipinna tenuifilis
CCCCCCCCCCCCCCCCCCCCCCCCCCCCCCCCCTGTAAATAAGAACTAAGAAAGAAAATGGGTGTGTGGACTGGTTTTCACCAAACACGCCATTCCCCCTAGTATAAGTAAAAATGGGACGTTTTTCATAGGGTTGTGTGCCCCCCCCCTCCCCTGTATAACCATCATATAAACGACACCAAATCATATATCACATAAATGAGATGGAGGAGCTTTTTGGCTGTAGCCTCCTTCGTCTTCGTCTTTGTGCAGAGGTTAAAGCAAAGGAGCCAAACACACACATTCCGGAGTAGTCTGATGTGTGCGTGTCTCTATGGCTACAGTTTCATTGGAGGAGATTGGAGGTGTGTGTGTGTGTGTGTAAAGAAGTCTTCCTACTTTATCGATGGCTCCATAATGATCCTCTCACTGAATTAGGAGGAGCGGCTTGGATGCCAGCAGCCGCTCAAGGTCGCAGCTACCATTTCCAGGATAGACACACACACACACACACACACACACACACACACACACACACATAGCCACACACTCCCACTCTCTATCTCTCTCATACACAAACACACACACACTCTCTTTCACACACACATGCACACACACACACACACTCTCTCTCTCACACACATGCATACACACACATGCATACATGCACACACACACACACACATGCACACACACACACACATGCACATACATAAAGATACTGATAAAAAACTAATAGACCTTGAGCTGGAAATGTGTGTTTTAAGATCAATGAGAACACAACAGTCAATGTGCACACTGAGATATGCATGAACTGCTAAATAAATAAATAAATAAGCATTAAGTTAGCATTAATCAGTAGGTAATTAAATATAAATCTATAAAGCAAGTAGAAATAAAAGATCAGAAATAAATGAACTGAGAATATATTGTAAATTAATTATTAAATCAACTTTTTAATAATTAACATAAGCATCATTAGGTGTGTTTTTTGCAGTCGGATCAATATTATTACAAATCTTAGTCACATAAGCAGTTAAACCTACTGTTGTTATGTGATAAGAAGATTACTGCAGCCAGTCTCATGATGTCTCTGAGTGTTTTGTACTCATGTAAAATACACAACGAGGCAGCCATTCACACTAGTGAGGGTATCTAACGTCCTACACATCTGTCATATGTCTACTTGTACTTGAGAAAAGCCTCAGGCCGTCGGTTTGTTGAGTTTGTTTACATTTAAATTTATTTTATTGGATTTATTTCATTGCAGCTGCCGCTATTGTTATTGTCGCTTGTGGTCTTGTGGTCCTGTTGGTAGCGCGCATAAATAAATGATGATGGCGTCCGTCTCTGCGGAGAGAGAGACACACAACAGCCGGTTAAGCGTTGTGTTTTTGATCCGCCCTGAGGTGGCCAAACAAATGCTCACAGAAAGCGGCGCAAGCTGAGAAACGGCGAGAAAAAGACGGATGTCCGTTAAGTCCGTTAGAGTCCGTTCATTGCGTACATCTATCACCGTGAGGTGTCTGACAACCTAATCCTCCTAACCGTGGCATTACTTCCCCCTCTTTTTTTTTATGGATCCCCAACCTCCCACCCATCCACCCTGCCTGCCTGCCTGTCTGCCTGCCTGCCGGCCCAGCACTGCCCCACGCTGCCCCGCAACACGGCTACTACAGCCTGATTTACATAATGTGGACGTAAGTGGAATTGGACGAGCGAGCAAACAACGGGTGCGCTGAGGCATGCCGTCAGCATTTTAACGACAGGAGGTGAAAATACTCACACCCAATAAGGGGGGGAACGGCAGCCAATGGGATCAGGACTTGGGTTCACTTCAGGAAAGTAGGGGTTTAAAATGTGGTTGGCAAGGGAGCCTTCAGAGGGCCATAAAGGGAGAGAGAGAATCTTAAACAGCTTGGCACTCTCCCAGTCGCACTTTCTATTTGGGCACAGTTTTGGCTAGTTTTGAGTTTTGTGACTTTATTTTTGGCACTGCTTGGCACTTTTTGGGATTGGATTTTTACTTAGTCATAATTTGGCACTTGTTGGGATTAACCTTTTGATTACGGGTTTTAAAAAGTCTATCCAAACAATTTGGACAACTTTTTGAAGGCTGTGTTAAATGGGGACTTGCTTTGTTATCATCTGTTAATTTGTCTTGGTGATGATCACGCAAAGAGTACATGAACACACACTGACTCATATAGTAGCAGCTTACACAGTTCTAAGGTCTATGACAAAACACCACATGAAAATGTATCGTCAAATCCAAATATATGGTTCAGTGAAACTGGGCTATGAATGGCCACAGCACTGGTACCATAAACAGGCAAGAGCCTATGCTGTCTCTCCCCCCTATTTCCTGTTTCCTGTTCGCTATCCTGTCCTATCAATATGGATAAAAATGCCAAAAATATTCTTTAAAAAGGCTAGGGTACAGGTACCTCTGGGGATGCTTGGATCAATTCCAGGGGGGGACGCAAAATAAATCTGTGAATGGGTTCCCAGCTCTCACCAGCATACAGATAAAGTTAAGGTACAGACTATATGAGGGGAAAAGGGTATCATTTTATAATAACTACTTTGTAATAAGCATTTTTTACATATTTTTTATCATTTGGTAACCATTGCTTTTACACTATTTCTTATCAATAAATCATTTATAAACTTACTCACACACATCTGTCTGGATGTCGGTTGGCTATCTGTCTGTATGTCTGACTGTTTGTCTTTATGATATCTGCTGTCTATCTCTCAGCCTGCTGCCTCTCTGTCTGTCTGTCTGTCTACCATCTTCTCTGTCTGCTTTAACATTTGTAGATATGTTTATAAATGATTTACTGATGAGAAATAATGTAAAAGCAATGGCTTATTAGGAAGTAATGAAATGACATTACAATGGCATCTTAGGAAGTAGACTAGTTATTATAAAGTGCTACCAAAAAAAGACCTTGCATTCATTCCACCCTCAATGGAGAGAGCACTTAGTAGGACAGAGTGTACCTTGGGTCGTACACGACAGTTAAAGTGTAGGCACTACTGATGTAGACAAAAGACGCCAGACAAGACACTTGTGCACCTGGGAAGAGTACCTTTGGGAGAAGAGATTTAAGCCTTCCTGACTACAAACTGTATTCTGACATACTGTTGTTGGGTAGACTATTATTAGTATTATTATTAATATTATGCTATTATATCCCGAGTCCTGAGTCATTCTGTTGTTGGGTTTGTTTACTAAGTCGCATGGTATAGTTGGTTTCCAGTACAAAGTGCATTAGCAAGTTTTTATCAGTGTGAGGTGGGCCGTCGTTGTTATTTCCATTGTGTTGGTAGGCTTCTTATTGAATTAGCTTGGTAGTTCTAAACCCAAAATCACTCACTCACGCATCCCATTATCACTATGGATAACACTTCAGACTGGTGTTATACACAACCACCTGCCGCAAGCATAAGCAGTATTAGACAACTGACACAAGCATGCATACATATTTATAGATGATTATTACCTTGTGTTGGCTTTTTGTCAAGAGGACTGCGTTCTTTAGGTGTTGGATGCAGTGACCACATTACTGTAAGTGGCATACCGTGTAGAGTCACAGATTGACATTCCGAAACACTTTCCGTAATGAGGTGACATAGCACGTTATGATAACTGTCAAATGAGGCCACGCTGTCGGGTTCAAAAGTACAGGCTAACAATTAGTGTCTGGTGGAGACATCTACAGTTCACCGTGATATCAGCACTATCAAATTACACACACACCCACTGCAGGCCTCCTGAGGCCATTTGTTCTAATGTGCAGTAATATTTCAACCTGGCAAGTGAGCTACCACTCCCCCAAGGCAATATATACTGTATGTCTACCTCAACATCACGGTTCTACAAAATTGTCTTTTTGACAGCTGACATTTTTGGAAATGTATGTTTTGGCCTTTTATGCCTATATTTGATAGGACAGTAAAGAGATAGCAGGAAACAAGTAGGAGAGAGATGGAATAGGGTTGAGAAATGACCCAGACAGGATTCGAACCTGAGTTCCCATGAGCACTTGCCCATTTATGGTGCAGTTGCACTGCACCACATACAGCACCTCTCTTTGCTTAAAGTTTATTTAGGCAATATAACACAAATGGGAGTGAGTTTGTTCGTGGATATTGTCATGGGTGTGGTTAGGGCCGCAGGATTTGTCTGTTTCATTCCTCACGAACACCCTCATGAACACGAGTGGTATATTGTATTATAAACTTTAAGTTAAGAGGGCTACATTGTATCTCCGGCAGAGTGATTATCAACTGTGAAGAGTCACCCATGGTATATCGTAAGATATTCTCACTCCTTAGAATGTGACTCGTCCAATCAGAAAGTCCAAAATAGTTTGAACGGACTTAACTGTTGTATCTAAGAGTTGTGTCTAAGTAAGCAGTAAGGGACAACCTTAGGGCCTTCAGAAGATACAGTCCACCACCATGTGTTTGTTCCAGCCATTCAGCAAGTCAGCTGACTTCAATGAGCATGACTCCTCTTTAATGAACTCTTCTACCTGGCTTACTGTAAATCACCTGTCTTACTTGCTGCATAGGCAGGACCAGGTGATTTAGGACACATGGTATTGGATCGTAGGTTCTGAAGCAGGGATCGGCAAAGTGTGAGTAGTACACCTTGAGTGATGGCACACAGATGCGCCACTAGCCCCACTGCTGTAGTGCCGGACTAAGGGGCTATCAGCACATGTCAGGGTCATGGTTACATACTTTACCTTGCATGTCGTTATTGGATATTATCTATTCTGAGCTGCTGTAAGTAACAGCCTCTACTGGGTAAACAAATATATGTGTTGTATCATTGTACTGTTCTGTGTGTTCACAGAAGAAGAACCAATCAGATTAAAGAGCTCAGACACAAAATAATTAATGGTAAATGGACTATATATATATGTATTACTGTATATGAGTTTTTCCCAATCAACAGAATACCCAAATGCAGTCAGGACCTTTTTAGTGCAATTTTAAATGAAATTAAAACAACTGAGTGAAAGATTGAGATTAATATTACATACCAAATTCTGAAAAATAGATTTAAAAAAAAATCATTAAAAAACACCAACAAGTGATTTAATTGGTTGTGCCTTGTCTAATCTAACCTGTAGTGGTGAATGTTTGAGGACACATAAAGCAGACTGGAGAGACACATGTCCCCAGGCAGCTGTGCTGCTACATAATCTTATCAGAAGTTTTTGTAGAGCCGCCTAATTGTGCCTTAGAGCACGTTTTTTGAGGAGTAACAAAAACGTCTCACCGACGAGGGGTGTTTAAGAGAGAGATCACCAAACAATAAATTAGTACTCTGTTTCAGTCCAGGTCTAGGTTCTCAGTCTAGGTTTCACACAGACAATTCCCATAATCATTTATGTGCAAAAAGGGCAGTGTTGTGCAAATTTAGCAAACGTATTTCAAAGACTTTTAGTCTTTACAGTCCAGTACAGACTTTCCCCTCTGTATGACTGTAGTTCATAAATGGACTGCAAGGACAATGACTGTGGACAGCCAATCAACTTCCAAGCTCCTTTTGTAATTTGACTAAGAGTATTTTTGTCTTCCTACGACCGATGAATAATTAATGAGGATTAATATATATATATAGGCATATATATTTTTTCCAAAAAATGATTGTCATTCCAAGAAAATAAAGATATTATAACAACAATGCTTAACAGTGCCAAGAAGTGTAATCGACAGAGCTTCGTATTATTTAGCAGGAAGACGGGCGGCTGTAATCTGATTCACTGACCAACCCTCTTACCTTTTTTCTACTCTATTTACTGTCGTCCATGGGGGTCGGTCGAGCTTCCTCAAACTATTCACCTCAAATTTCATCCTTCCTTCTTCTGATGTTTTTAACCGCCGTTGGATTGTAAGCTTTAGTGGAAGGCTTGAATGGTGAGAAGAAACCGCCGGTGGTTGCCCATGCCTCAAACCCAGGGTCTCCAGGGTTGGCAAACACACGCTCTGGCTGCGACTGCAAGAAGCCTCGATGACGATGGCAAGAAAGATTTGTCTTTTTTATTCCTTTAGTCCTTTAGTTAGCCGCTAATCTTTCTTAAGCACCCCTGGCGGACATTTGGTTGTTGTTACCTCGTTCTCCAAGGTACATTTAAGCGCCTGTTGCAAACGTTAGCGAAGGAACGTCCTTACCATGAGACTAGGTTGACTCCCTGACACACACACACACACACACACACACACACACACACAACTTGAGAGACATCTGCTAACATATGGCAATCACCTGGCTAGCAGCCCCTGACCCACACACAACAGCAGGAAAGAAGGTCAGGCTGTGTTTGTTAAATAGATACTGAAGGGCATTAATTCACTTACTTAATCCAATCCCTCACTCGCTCCCCGCCATACACAAACATCTCCTGAAGTGTGAGAAGGAGCCACCTGACTAGACCGCAGCAGGAAGCCAGTCAGCCAGCTGGCTATCTGACTCTCTCTCTCTCTCTCTCTCTCGCCTTCTCCCACTCCTTCTGTCTCTCACTCTTTATTTGGTAACGCTTTATTTTACAGTTCCTTTTTAGTGTATCTACATTTAATAACATGTAATATTATGAGCTTACACTGTATATACCTAACACTAACACTAACCCTAACACTATGGTAAAATGTAAGTACATAATGTTACATATTGTTACACACTTTGTGACATTATCTAATTGATGTAACATACAGTAGACAGAAAAACAAAGTGTATCCCAATACTTTACATTAACCTATGTATGCGGGGCTGTAGCACCAGGACCCTCTGGGCCCTATACACGAAAAGTATCCCTGGGTCACCTTTCTTCTTATGCGTCTGGCTTGCTAGGGCCCCTACTGCCATTGGCAGTAGACCCACTTTTACTCCAACTTTGACGGCCCTGTGTGTATGGATGTGTGTGTATGTATGGGGACAGAAGACAAAACAACAAGATATGTTGCCATCTTTACCCATGATGGGCACATTATGGACTGATGCTTTGTTGCGTTATGAACCATACTGTGCATGTATAGATCTAAATACAGCATTAAAATGTGTGTTTAATGTATGCATGTGTGTATGTATATGTACAGAATATATAGCTAAATCTTTTATACACAGAACAGATTCTCCTCTTTACACACCTTTGATTTATGGAAGCTTAGTGCGCACCCCTGGATGTCCACATTTACATATGTGCATACATCTTCATACATTAACGGCTACAGATGTTAAAAAACATTGCTTAGCTGACCTTAGGTGCTAGCTGCCATTACCATTCAGGTGACTGCAAGCCTTCAAGCATATGTTTTTGATCATAACAACCATCTGCAGTCCCTGTTATTGGTCTCCATGGCAACCTCTATTCATGAGGATTGACACATTAAAAAAAAGTATGTCATCTGCATATTCTGTTCAGACTGTTAACATTTTGTTTACCATACATCATTGGAAAATAGACTTTAGCTGTTTTCTTTAAAATATTTGCTTGTTAATTATTCCATCAACCATACAGGTTGGTGGACGAGCATGGCACTTACAATACAATCCTGCAAAAGAATTTACTGTTTCAAGAACTATTTAACATCATGCAGCACCACAATCTCTAGGTATCCAGTCCTAATCTGTGTGCTGCTGATACAGGTACATATATTGTAGAACTCCCTTGAAGTCACTCAAAATGGTACCCAGGCATTTGAAGGAACGCTAATTATACTACACGCTAATCGCTACACCATTTTCAGGCACATTAACCCTGTCAAACAGGATAGTGTTGCCAAATACCAAGATCTTTGACCAACATCGCTAGCTTTTGGCAATGCCAGTGTTTAGATAGAAAACTCAGTTGGCTGCTAGTCGGTTAGCTTGCTTCTTTAGCTATAAACCTTGTAATGGCTCCTTAGTTTACTGTGTTGTTGTTGCTGTACTCTGACTGGATGCTGTGTGTGTTTGCGTGTATTGTCACCCTCTAGAGAGTGTGTGTATGTGGTTGCAGGGTTGTGTACTTACATTGTGGGTGATAAAGCTTTTATTAATTCTCTGTCCATGGAAATACAGTGGCAATATTGCTCCTGTTTAATAGCATTGTTTCAGCACACACTTAGGTGGTGTGTGGAAGTGCACAGTGTGGTGGTTCAGTGGTGGAGAAGTGGCCCCACAGAGAAAGGCATGGTGTTTTTACGGTAATGTCACTCGTAAGAAATACAGCACTGGAGACTACAGGCGAAGGTGCTTCAGCAGAACTGCACCCATGTGCCTAAGAAATGAAATAACACAACAACGACATGGTGCCAGAGAATTATTGCTTTGGAGATGTTACTGGGTGTGTGTGTCTGTGTGTGTGTGCATGTGTGTCCATTGTGTCCTTGTGTGTGGGCTTGCATGTATGAGTGCCTGTGTGTGTTTGTGACTGCAGCTGTGCTCCTTTTTTTACTTGATTTTATGTGTGTGTGTGTGTGTGTGTGTGTGTGTGTGTGTGTGTGCGTGCATTTTTTAAATGGCCAGTCACCTTTGGACATTTAAAAGAGTGTGAAGCTGTATCTCTGGTTGGGGTTGTGTCTACACAAAATAATATGCATTCTGTCTCGCTTAGTGAAAGTGACTGAGCAAAAATGTTTGTGTGTGTGTTTTGGAGAGAGAGAGAAAGAGAGAGAGAGAAACAGGAGACATTGGATGGCTCTCTGCTGAGTCATAGTTAAGGAAGATAAAAATGGTCTCTCAGTTATATATCTGTGTGTGTGTGTGTGTGTGTGTGCATTCCCCCTCCCACTTGTTTTCTCTCTTTACATCCCCATCCAAGAAAAAAGACGACATCAGGTTGTCTTACTCATCCCATGTCAAATCAAGGTCTCTGCACCATTTCTCTCTCCTCCATCTTTCTTTTTTCTGTTCACTGTATCCCTCTTCTCCATCCCCTTCCCTCTCCTCTCTTCTCCCCCCTTCACTCTCCTCTATTCAATTCTCCTGTCATTTCATTTCTCTTCTCCTCTCGTTCCCTCTTCTATCCTCTCCCTTTCCACCCCCTCCTCTCCTCTTTTCTCCTTTTTTATTCTTTCTCCTCTTTGAGGCTAGATTCCCCTCTCCTCGATTCCCCAATCTTCTTCTCTTCTCTCCTTTTTTCTTTTTATTTCTTCTGTTCTCTCCTCTTCTTTTCACTTCCATCTTGTCTTGTCCTCTGTCCTAATCTTCTGTCCATCTTAGTAAAATATTAACACTGGTAAATGAACACTCTGACCCCAGTTTGCCACATATATTATTTAGTGCCAGTCACATTCATTTACTCCTACATCCCATCCTATTTCTCTGCCATCTCTCTTTCTCTCTTTCTTTCTCTCTCTCTCTGTCTGTCTCTCTCTGTCTGTCTTGTCTCTCTCTCTGTCTCTCTCCGTCTCTCTCTTCCTGTCCCAGTAATGCACACACACACACACACACACACACACACAGACACACACACATGCACACACAGAAATGCACACACACTAACATACATTCCAGTCACATAATGTGGCAATTTTACCAGAGCCTTCCCAGATCAACTACCCCAAGCATTTATCCCATCTCTGTCGCTCTCTCCCTTTCACACACACACACACACACACACACACCACTCACATTCCAGTCACATAATGTAATTTTTATTAGGGTCTTCCAAGATCATATACGCCAAGCATGTACCTCATCTGTCTCTCTCTCTCTTTCTGTCTGTCCCTTTCTCACACACACAGGATACACTCTAATACAGATTGTAATTGTCATTGACTGGGATCTTTTTTAAAGCTTCCTGTTTGAGTATGTTCAGTGTTTCAGCTGTACTCCAATCCTTTCTATATGGACCCTACCACTGCATGTTGTTGCTGTTATTTTTGTAGTGAGCCAAAATTCTAATGAAAAGTACATGGCATTTTTTTTGTTTAATATTACGCACGCTGGCTTTTTCAAAAAGTTATTTACTTTTGTTTATGCACTGTGGTCAGCTTTTGCTGTATAAAATGTGCTATATAAATATAACTGAACCTGAACTTGAACTTGAGCTTGAACTTGAGCTTGAGGCTCATGACACTGGCCTGTTCAGTGGCCACAGATGTCAATGGGCATGCAGAGTTCAAAGGCACTGCAGGGAAATGCAGCATGTACTGTAGAAGTTGCTGACCACATTGGAACAAAATCCACAGCACACTGAAAAAAAACAACACATGCTATCTGAGGATGCACAAAGATTTGAGTGGCAGTAAGGAACGCTGTGTTGTCTGAGGAAGAACATTTAGAGGCCACTGTGTGCCAATTGTCTGGTAATTGGTTATAATACGATCTTTTTCCTGTTTTTCTTTGGAGTAGTATGTGTGTTTTTCAATACGTCCCTTCATCAAGATGGCTCCAGGGTTTCTGTAGATTCCAAAAAGCAGTTCACTGCGGTGAACATAGCCTTCAGATAATCTAACTTAAAATTGCCTTTGAAAACTTCACAAACAAAATATATAAAACGCAACGAAATCCACAACTTCAAACTTTCCAGTCAAATAAACCAATCAATTGAAAAACCACATGCCTGCTGGCTTCTCCAAACACATCTGACCACATCATTCTTTGCCTCTCCCCTAAGGCTTTCCTAGTTGGTCCTCATTTGATACTGTATATCTAATAATAAAAATATCTAACAATTTAATTTAAACTATTTCTATTTTATTTAACTTGCTACTAAACTCTAAACATTCAAACCTGTAATGTACCAGACCAGTATTTGAAATCCTACTATTTTTTTGCAACAAGCTTCATGGGATTACCCACTTTCTTCTGAATTATGATCAACAAAAAGAAAAAGAAAATTAGTATGAATAGTCTGCACAACGTAGATGCCATTTGCATATGCTAACATAAAGTCTCTCTCTCTCTTTCTCTCGCTGTGGTGCTAAATGAATCCCCTTGTGTCTGATTGCTGTAGCGCTACTCTAGACTTGACCAATCAATCTCCGATCTGTGATTCCCTGATGGTGTAGCATCTGCTACGTGACCTTAGGGCAAATGCTCGTACTTCAGAGGGTGCTGTGTAAATGGACACTTAAGCAGGCCACACAACATGCACAATGGGCCTTTTTGTTAACAGGAAGTGAGTGTACTAGAATTAGACATGCACCAGCCCACCAGGCTGATGGACATTTGCAGCCAAGCTTTCCCTTCACTAGTTTGCCCATAGGTGTGCTTGCTGTCCGCAAAGTGCAGTGTTTGGCCTGGTAGTGGGCCTTGAAATCATGTCTGTGTATTTATCTGTCGATCTGTCGATCTGTCTGTCTGTCCGTCAATCCATCCATCCATCCATCCATCCATCCATCCATCCATCCATCCATCCGTCCATCCATCCATCCATCCATCCATCCATCCATCCATCGTCTGTTCGTCTATTGATCCCAAGATGCCTTAAGCTGAGATTGCTGAAGAGTGATGTCCGCTAGCATCCCGGATGTTAATAATGGGAATAAGAGTGTAGAGCCAAAGATGGTAGATAGACCAAGATCCTTCATGATGAGACACTTCCTGGAACCATAATAGCACTGGGGTGGGCCACTAATGCCCCTTTATGCAGTGCAGAGGCAGGCTTTGAGGTCTATGGCAACATTGAGGTCTATGGCAGAACCCTAGAATTATTCTTTTTATTGAGCAATGGATGTACAATTTGGTGGTGAGGTGCATGACAGCCACACGCATCCAAGGTGCACTTGACATCATTTTGATGGCACTTTCTCCTGCTCACAGTGCTGTACGGAAAGTATAAAACTAGCTTTACCCAGCAGGTGGAAGACTGTTGAGTTCATGGCTGTCAATCATGCCTGTGAGCTCCTCCTGAACCTTGTTTACAAAAAAACATTTCCTGGTCAAGTCAGAGGTCGCACAAATGTTAACACTGAACCAGATGGTTTGATTTCCCCTAAAACATCCAGATTTATTGGCAATTCTGTCTGACAGATGCTTAGTGCAGGACCCTCAGACAGGGGTGGCATGGCCTACTTTGGGCCTTACCAGACAAGGTTACCGCACTAAGTGAACAGGCTAGGCTGCACATCACAGCAAAAGCACACAGTGCAAATCATAGCAATGGGACACTCAGTTAGTCACGTCTTGCTTTTCTCCGCCCATTGATTTCACCCTGAAGTTCCTTCTTTTTTTTCTTTCCTTGGATCCCACACATGAGGCAGAAGCCAATGTATAAAATGTGTGACTCATTCTGGGCCTGTTATAATGAAATTAGATCTGAGAGATGTATGGTGTACATCTAGCCCACAGTGTGTGTGTGTTTGTGTGTGTGTGTGTGTATGTGTGTGTGTGTGTGTGTGTGTGGAGATAGTAGTGTGTGCACCTTTTCATTCTGCACACCTGCAGAAGGTGGAAAATGCTATGTCATGTGTTTAGGCACACGCTGTGATGGTATTACACCTTAAATGGCCGCTAAGTGATTGTACATCTGGCCCATATAAACACACACACACACACACACACACACACACACACACACACACACACACACACACAAACACACAAACACACACAAACACACACACACACACACACAAACAGACAAACACACACACACATAAAAAACACACACACACACACATACACACACATACACACACACACACACACACTCTGCTAAAGTGCTGGCTCATTAGGGCCTACAGGCAGTCCAGCAGCATAGCTGGCTGAGGCCCAACACATCATGCCAATAGTTGACAGTATATGGCAGGGTCGACATAGGTGACTGTGTGTGTGTGTGTGTGTGTGTGTGTGTGTGTGTGTGTGTGTGTGTGTGTGTGTGTGTGTGTGTACATGTGCGTGCATGTGTCTCTGTGTGTGTTTGTGTATCTGGGTATGTGTGTGTGTGTACGTGTGCACACTCGCATGTGTGTGTATGTGGTGTTGGAAACCACCCAAGCATGACAGTGTGTGATGTGACAGGCCATGTTGTGACAGGCAAACTTTGACTGCGGGCAGGTTGAAGGCCAACACAGCCCCTCCCCGCCCCCCCAACCCTCCCCTGTCTGCACCCTGAGTGGGACATGGCCTCCGTGTCACGGTGTCGTGCCGAAAACCGCCCCCCCCCCCCCCCCCCCCCCTGTCAGAAATGTCTCGTCCCGTCACCTCCTCCTCTGCAAACTCATTTGAATTCCTTGTTCGTGTTGCGTTGTGTGCGTGACAAAAGCTTTTCTCAACTACTGGTGCCAATTATCTTTAATGGAGTATATTAGTCAGGTACCGAGAAGGGTTTATTTTTTTAGAAATGTAAGCATTTAGACCATGTTTTTTTTTGCTATAGTAAAATAATAAACAATGCATTAACGCACACACACACACACACACACACACACACACACACAAACACACATTGTGGATGTAATACAATAATAATACAATTGTTGCATTGATGTAATGCAATATTATCCCAGTACGTGGGCACAATATCTAATATTACCTCATTACTTAATATTTCCTAAAATAGCCAGACTTGCTATTGCATTCTGCAGGTGTTTATTTCTCCCAAATATCATGTGTCATGTACTGGGAGTGACTGCGGCCATCTTGCTGTTGTAAGTCTGTCTGAGATTTAAACTCTTTGAGTGTTGACTCCCTTTTCTTTCCAGCTTCCGTTGTGCCCAGGAGCATACAGTAATGACATGCCATACAAGCATGTGGACTCGAAAAAGCAATATCATCAGAGTAGATGTATCATCCAAATTCAATAAAGTTAATAATATGAAACAGATTAATATTGGAATACTGGCCACTGTTGCATAAAACCTCATCAAAGGGATCTTGGTGTTATTGGCAGTTGTGCTCTATAGTAATGCAGTCACAGGAGTTAGGCAAATAAAACATGAAGAATGGTTATTTGAGGAGTGACTGGCACTTCCATATTGCTTCAAAAGATACGGCTTAAAGTTAGTTGGCAGAAACATCAATATGCAGTTTAATGCGTATTGCGTTAATGTGTTAATGCGTTAGCGTATAAGAAATTAAGGTGACTAAAAAACATTTGCGTGTGCACTGACAGATGATCCAGTGTCATTGTTAATAATGCTGCTTTAACTTCTGTGATATGTTATGATAAACATCCATCTGGCAGGACATAAAACTAAATTACATTTCAGAAGTCAAAAGAGTAAAAATAAATCAAAATTTCCTGTCAAAATTGAAAACGCTGACACTTTCGAGTTTAGTTTTAGTCAAAATGTAGTCCTTTCATTTTTTTTTAAGTTTTAGTCTAGTTTTAGTCGACGTAAATATTACAACATTGAGAGATTTAGTTGACTAAAGTTGAATAAATAACAAATGCAAAGGCTCATCCATATGTCATTACTGGAATGTGCTATGAGTTACTTCTGTTTGGATCTCATCTCTGGCACGCACTGCTGTCTCATTTTTTATTTGTTGACGAAAATGTCAATATATTTCTCCATAGTCTTAGTCCTCGTGATTTTTTATTTAGTTATTGTCTCATTTTAGTCATGGAAAAACAGATCATTGACCATAACTTTGACTAAAATATTACGTCAACAAAATTACCAGTGACGCACACACGCACGCACGCACGCACGCACGCACACACACACACACACACACACACACACACACACACACACACACACACACACAGAGTTGGCCCCTCTCTGCTTGTCTCTGAGCAGAGCACCGTATTGAAATGTTGAGATTGATCGGCCTTCCATAAGAGTTTTGCTCTCTGCCTCTCCCTCAACCTCTGGGGATCTTAGATGGATTGTGATTGTGTGTGCGTGTGTGTGTGTTTGGTGTGTGTGTAGGGCGGTTTTATGTTTGTGTGTGTGTTGGTTTCACTGCTGGATGCTGCTACATTTGGTATTGATTGTTTTATATTATTCCTTTTTGTTTAAATGGCTAGAGTGCATTTGAGTTGAGTGATTCAATGATGTTATTTCTAAACAGTTTTGTGTGATTGTGTATGTGTGTGTATGAGTGTGTGTGTGTGTGTGTGT
>CM059282.1:12709053-12719053 GCA_030347295.1 Setipinna tenuifilis
TAAAATAGCCAAATGTAGCAATCTGTTTAACAAAATATGCAAAACTATATTTTACTTTTGTCTCAAAAGGCAAGCATAATATAGTACTTCCCTCACAAAATATTAACAAGATACTGTACTCCCTTCACAAAATATTGCAAAAATAGTTCTCATTTCACAAAACAAATTAAGCGAAGTATTGCATTACCTGTCTTGCTTGTATGCGGGTATTCACAGATGCATGTTTTAATAAATATGGTGTGCCTTGGCCCAGTGGTGTGGGGATTATCTGTGTATTGGGTGATATTGTCAAGCTTCAGTGGGCTGGAGACGTTTAGCATGCGTGCTAGCCAGCTGCTCTGCAAACCCTCAGACTCCTCTGCCCATTTCATTCAGTGCTCTCATTCGTACTGTTGGCTAATGTCATTAGTTTCCGTGTGTGTGTGCATGCATGTGTGTGTGTGTTTCTGTCTTGTGCGTGTGTGTGTGTGTCTAAATAGCCTGGAGAAACAGAGTCTGGCTGAAATGTAGAGGAAAGGTAATGGCCTACTTTGGTTAGCCACTCTCATCTAGTCATATGTGTTTGTGTGTTTATTTTGTGTGTGTGAGTGTGTGTGTGTGTGTGTGAGTGTGCATGCGTATATGTGTGTGTGTGCGTGCATTTATATAGAAGATGACATTGAAGGTGGCAGCCCTCTTCTTAGTCAGCCCCATGCAAAACCACTCATGTATGTTCATTTCTGTGTGTATGTGTGTGAGTGTACAGTATGTTTGCGCAAGTGTGCGCGAATGTGTGTGTGTGTGTGTGTTTGTGTGTGTGTATTCCTATAGAAGATGACTAGTAGTTGTAAAAAAAATCAGGGGGAATGGTGGATTTCATTGTTTGGCAAAGGTATAGTATTTTGTGCTGATGACAATGCATGCACCCCAGGGAATGTTTGGCACATGTTTAGTACCCCGGGGTTCGAAACTGGGTGGGGTGACTTCTCTCTCCTTCGCCATCGCTACAAATAGTGTCAGAAGTGGGATGGCTTGCCGTGAGGCCATTGGAGGCGCACCCAGGTTTTTGGCATTGTGGTCAGCGTGCATGTTTGGTACCCTGGAGACCTGGGTTCAAAGCTGGGTGGGGTGACTTCTCTCCCCTTCACTATACTAATATGCAAATGAGGGAAAGTTGAGTTTGCGCTGGACATGGGCTTTGTAATATTTGTCCCATGCCAACCAGTGAAACTACCTACAAAGAAATGTCTTCACACAATCCAACAGCAAAATTTTTGTTTAACCTGCAATTGAAATCCAGAGTCTCAGATACCCTGGAAATAGCCAGTCGGCTATTCAGAAGACAATACACCTGCCAGCAAATGATTGCTGTCTGCTGACTGATTGATCAATAATGTACCATTTACATAAATGAACCTACTCGCTAACTAGTCATTAGCAACTGTCTTCAGAGATGGATAAATAGCCTACATACATCCACTTCAGACATTTGTACTGATGTTTTCTGTCCTGACTTCATTTTTTAATCTCCTCACATTTCAGTTGGGAATACAATGCTTAAGTGATGAAAGTAACTCAAAACAAGCTAGCTGTTAAAAGTTCAAGCAAATCCTCCAGAACTTTATTAAGCATGTCCGAGTAAAGTTAGCACTTAGCTTAGCACCTACCTCAAGAAAGTACAGGAGCTACTGACTGTCAACAAACCTGTCCTACAACAGCCATGTTACTTTAAGACTTCAACACCTTTATTGTCATTGAACAGTTGCCTGTACAACAAATGTATGTTTACCATGACTGAGGTAAGATATCGACTTAGAAAATCGATATGACACTCAACAGACTGGGTCAAGCTATCCTATGTCCTAAGTCAGCCCGTTCATCGTTCACTGCAACTCATTTGCTGCCTGCATTTCTGACAAAATCAATAAATTCATGTCAATGCTAGTTATCAGTGAAGCCCTTATCGTACCCACAGAATGTCATGTGGTTGGTGATTTCATTTGTCAACTCTACTGTCAATCATCTTTACATGAACATGCAAGTACACGCATGCAAGTCATTTTTAATGGTGAGGCTGTACTTACCAAAAGGTGGGGCCAGCGTCATTATTATATACATGCATGCGTGCCCTCTAGCCCACAGTATTTTACTCAATATGCGCAAAGCCCCCTAAATGTTGAAATTCTAGTAATAATTCCAGTGTTAAAATGGTAGTCATTTTCCCCCTTCATTAATAATATGACACAAGGAATAGAAAAAAAAGGGGGATGGCCGTTTTAGAAGAGGGATGATTTTGACCATTTTTATTTTAGGGGGGGCTATCCCCCCTCAACTCCAGCACTCGACATGACGTAAAGGTGGCAGCCCTTTCAGACAAGTCTCCCTCATGCAGTATGTTTGCTTGTTTATCTGTGTGTGTGTGTGTGTGTGTGTGTGTGTGTGTGTGTGTGTGTGTGTGTGTGTGTGCCTATATGGAGGTGTCGCGTTAGTCATCCTAATGCAGGGCCACCTGGCTGGAAGGAGTGACGTGGAGCAGAAGAGAGGAGATGAGGAGAGAGCAGAACTAATGTGGCATTCGTCACTAGCGCCCTACCTTCTATGTTTGTGCATGTGTGGGAGAGACAGACCTACACTTATACAGTGTGTGTGTGTGTGTGTGTGTGTGTGTCTGTGTGTGTGTGTGTGTGTGTGTCTGTCTGTGATTCAGTATGCGCAGAAAGCCCTGTGGGTAGTGGGAGAAGGTCGCTCACCACCTCCCCATGTAAACACACACATACACACACACACACACACACACACACACACACACACACACACACACACACACACACACACACACTCCAGTTCAGTTCCTGTGAGTCATCACCTGGAAGACAGCTCAGCCAGCTTTATATTTTGAGTTTGTTACTAAGGGAGAAGACATCTTTAAAGTGTGTGTGTGTGTGTGTTTGTTCATTTAAATGAAAGTATTAATCTGTCTCCATGATGTTTTTGTGTGTGTGTGTGTGTGTGTGTGTGTGTGTGTGTGTGTGTGCACGCACATGGACTCAAGAGTTGCACTGGCCATGTTGTTGTCGTGCCTTTGCCATTTTTAAACCGTGTGTGTGTGTGTGTGTGTGTGTGTGTGTGTACTTTCATGCTCCATTCTTTGTGTCTCTGTGTTATTATATTGGGATATTAACGTGTGTGTTGTTTGTCCTGTAGGGGGCGTTGGTGAGTGCCCTGGCAGACGACAGTGTCCATCTCTGGAACCTCCGACAGAAGAGACCAGCTGTGCTTCACTCACTCAAGTTCAACAGAGAGAGGTAGGTGTGTGGGTGTGTGTGTGTTTGTGTGTAGGTGTGTAGACGTGTGTGTGTGTGTGTGTGTGTGTAGGTGTGTCTGTGTGTGTGTGTGTGTATGTGTGAGTGTATCTGTGCATGTGTGTGCGAGCATCGGTACCTGCACTAATGTGTGATATGGGGGTGGATGTTAGTTTGCAGAGCACATACTTGTCTGTGTTGATGTGTGTGTGTGTGTGTGTGTGTGTGTGTGTGTGTGCTTCTCTATGTAAGTGTGTGTGTGTGTGTGCTGGTGCAAAAGGGCTCAGCTGGGGTCCCTGTAATACCTGCTGGTGTTGATCTCTCTCTCTGTCTACCCACCACTCACATGCTCACACACACACACACAGACACAGACACAGACACAGACACACACACACACACACACACACACACACACAGACACAGACACGCACATTTTCTCGCTATTTCTGTCTCCCGTTCTCTTTCTCTCTTTTTCTCTCTGTCTCTGCCTTTCTCTCTCTCTTTCTGTCTTTTAATCTGTACATATATCTCTCTCTGTTCTTCTGTCTGTCTGTCTGTCTCTCTTTCTGTCCTTCCCTCTGTCTCTCTGTCTTTTTTTTCTTTCTTTATCCGTCTCTCTCTCTCTCCCTCTCCCTCTCTCTCCCTCTCTCTCTCTCTCTCTCCCTCCCCCTTTCTCTCTCCCTCTCTCTCTCTCTCTCTCTCTCCCTCCCTCCCTCTCTCTCTCTCCCTCTCTCTCTCTCTCTCTCTGTCCCTCTCCCTCTCTCTCTCTCTGTCTCTCTCTCTCTCTCCCTCTCTCTCTCTCCCTTCCCTTGTGTGTGTGGTGTTTGTGCCATGTAGAGACCTCATTAGCATACTCCTGCCTCTGTTCCCTCCCCTCTCCACTGGTGCCCTTAATCATATGCAAATGTATGCGTCAGTGCCCACTGGGTCACTTCTCATCAGCCAATTAGAATCCAGAGGTTGGGGTGAAAAAAAAAAGGCTGACAACTCACAATAGGGGAGGGGCATGTTCAGTGTTCCGTTGTTCAGATGTGATCTCGTTTGGAAACTTTTTTGACCTTAACGTGGAAGGTTATCTGTCACTATCAGTCATCGCTGCCAGTGACGGAGATGCTCCCAGCAGCAGCAGCTCTGTGAGGTGTGTGTGTGTGTGTGTGTGTGTGTGTGTGTGTGTGTGTGTGTGTGTGTGTGTGTGTGTGCATGCTGGTCTGTCCATATATGGACTAGTCTCTGTGTCTCTGTCTGTCTCTCTCTCTCTCTCTCTCTCTCTGTCTTGCTTTTTTTTCTGTGTGTGTGAACTTTGGCATCCACATGTGAGTTTATAAAGATGAAGATGAGGTGTTTTTTATTATTTAATTGTCATTGCAAGATTTGCTGAAAGCTAGAAGCTGGAGCAGATAGCTTTTTTCAGTCAAGTGTATGTGTGTGTGTGTGTGTGTGTGTGTGTGTGTGTGTGTCTGTCTGCGTGTGTGTGTGTATGTATGTGTATGTTTGTGTATATGTTCGCATGTGTTAGACTTTTCCACTCGCTTATCCCTCCCATCCTGTGGCTGGCATGCTCTCACGCTAAACCCAACATGGCAGCTGACTGTAGCGGTCGTGACGGCCAACAGTAGCCTGTCTAAGGCCAGCCATCCAATCCCACCCCCCCATGCTCCTGGCTACAGCCACCAGCCATCACGAGGGGCAGCCGCCAACCATGTTTTTAGCTTTTAGCCATAGCGCTATATTTAGCTGCCAAGTGTTGAATCACGAGCAGCAGCCAGAGTGGCTGAACAGAGTGCCTATATCGTCGCCTTCTACTTCTGAAGCATGGGACTGAAGTTCAGGAATATATATATATGTAATATATCTTAGTGCTCATCTTGCGTAAATCACATTACCATCAAGCTCTGGCAGAAGTCAAAGTGGCAATGACCTTGGCAACCTTCAGGAAGGAAGGACTCTGTCCAGAATCTATCTATCTATCGATCTATCTATTGATCTACAGTGCCCTCCACAATTATTGGCACCCTTGGTTAAGATTTATCCTTAGGCTTCTTATAAATTCTTTTTTTTTATAATAGGGGCTAACAATGCAAAAAAGAGAAAAATCCAAACTTTAAAGTTGTAGTAGGCAGTTCTACAGAATTCCCAGATGAGGGTTGGTTAAGTCGAATTTCAAGACGGAAATTCAAAATCAGGCCCCTCCCCAAACCTCTACGAAGTTCCAAAAAACCGTCTCCCAAACCACTCCCCCTGTATAAACAAGCTGCTGTGCTAACTGCAGCATTAGGCTAGTAGAGGTCCTCAGCAGACTGGGGAGACTCTGGAGACTGTGGACACATAGAGAGCCAGTCGCTATGGTCAGCTGTAGTTGTGCTAACAATATACACCTAGCTGCAGATGCAGTAAACCAGGACGGCAAACTAAGACTACTTCCAGGGCCCGAACTTTTTAGATAACACTAATGCTTAACCGTTGTCTACTGTAGTTTTTACCATAACTCAAGACAAAGATTCATGGAACGGAATCCAATGACCTGTCGAGAATAAATACGGCCAAATCTGCATAGCCTTCAGATCTAGTAATTCCCTCCACCTCTCAAAGGCAACTTCAATGTTTACACAAGTTTTTTTTTCGGCCGTGGTCATTTTCCTTTTTATTTTGACATTCTCTTCCTCAATCGTTTTCCTCTTATTTGTCGTTTTCAATGTGTAGGCAGTCGTTGGTAATAGCGGAATCGCCAGTTTTACATTTTTCGGCTGCTCTGCCATTTCTCTTGAGAATTTGAAGTGCTTGGCAGCAGGAAATGGAGAGGGGAGAACTTTTGTGGGCATGCTACGTGACGTGTGCGCGGGGGTGCGGGCATGGAAGCTTGTCAGCAGTGTATGCGTGAGCTGTGACTGACAGGTAGCTAATCCTCCCCCCTAACCTGTTTGGTGGAACAGTACCGGGAGCGGTGAATTTTTGCAAACCTGATTACAGCGTCAGGGTGGAGCTAGAGAATTCTGTGTTTTTCATAAATAGCCTGTTTCGTGTACTACTTCCAGAATATAATGACAGTTCCTGCTAATTTGACTCGAGAAAGGTTACCTACTTCAGCTTTAAGTCGAGTGAAAGACCCATCTTTAGGTTTTGGGCAGAGGCCACCACATTTTAATTTAAAATGTCCTGGTATTTAAAAGAGTTCATGCTGCCAGGCACCCTAACAAGGTTCCCAGGGCCTTTGGAAGAGAAACAGGCCCGCAGCATCACCGATCCTCCCCCATACTTCATAGTGAGCATGAGGTGCATTTTTGCCTACTCATCTTTTGTGTTATGCCACAACCCACTTAGAGTGTTTGTTGCCAAAAAGCTCCATCTTGGTCTCGTCTGAGCAAAGCACAAGATTAAAGCTGAAGCCCCAGTACCGCTTTGCAAGCTTCACATAGTTGCATTTTTCATTGTAAGTGAGAAAAGGCTTTTTCCATGTGTGCCTCTTAAACAGCTTGCTGGCATGTAGATAGTGCCAGTAGTGCACTAGTTGTTTACTCCGCCATCCCCACTCTTCCTACTGGAACGTGATTCAAACCTGCGACCTTCTGGAAGTGTTGGGAAATGTTTGAACCTGTGTCTCCATGGGCAAATACCCGTTCATGGTCATTTGCTCTAACCACTGCAACCCCACATTTGAAACTTCTGATGATTCCTCTGACTGTAAATATGGGCAGGTGTAGATGAAAGGCTATTTTCTTGTAGCCATTGCCTGACTAATCAAGGGTGACACACATCTGCCTTACTTGAATAGTGTGTTGTCTTGTCTTTCCCATGTTCAAGAGTAGAAATAGGCCTCTGTGCCATGTCATATTGACACTATACCCCAGGGAAACAGGAAGTTATAAATTACTAATGAAAGGTTCCTAGATACTCTGATCAACTTTATAAACTGCAGTAGAAATGACAGAAATGCTTCAATAACATTTATTTTCCAGGAATTGTTGGGGGTGCCAAAAATTGTGGAACAGGCGGTTTTATAAAAAACAACTACTTCTTTGTCGGGGATTTTGTTTTAATTCACTTGTGGTAAAGGTTACATTTTTCTACAATTTTCAGTGTGAGATTATGCCTTTGCAAAGAAAAAATTAACTTATTTTAGGGCTGTTAACACATCTTCACCAGGAGTGCCAATAATTATAGAGGGGTTCTGTATCTATCTATCTAGTCAAAACAAGGTCATGGATTTGCTAATGTGTGAAAAAAGATGATTTTGCCACGCTGCACTTCAAGTCTTACTGAATAAAAGCAAATAGAAAATATGTAAATGCATTGTAATTTCTGGTAGCATTAATTCGGTAAGCCATTATACCGACACTGCTATCCCCCTCTGAGTAAAAACATCTCTCATCTTTTTTTTCTTTTCCTTGTAGTGTCTCTGCACTTTTTCCTCTCTCTTTCCTCTCTATCACTCTCTCCCGCCCCTGCGGTCAGACACTTAAGTCCTACTCTGGTAACCCTCTCCACAGGGTGAGGGCTTCTAGGTGTCAGGCATCACTGTACCCTGTCCCAAGGCTCTTGGGTCAGGGCAGGCCCAGTGGCCCCCTGCACAGGCACCGCTGTTGCCCCAGGTAGAGTGCAGCATACCAGGGCAGGACTTAGTGTCTGACGGTGGCATGAGAGAATGATTAAGAGGAAGGAGAGAGGGAAAAGGGCAGAGTCACTACAAGGAAAGGGCGAGCTGACTGTGGCCCTGGTGGGGGGTGAGGGATGGGGTGTGGGGGGCAGTGGAAGGGCAGGTGCCTCAAGCTAGGGGGTGTAGGAGTGTGAGAGGGGGATGTAGGGAGGGTGAGTGGGCTAATGTTGGGGCAGTTTCCTCAAGGGAGAGAGTGTGAAAGAGGTTGGAAGGACAAGTGCGCCCCTGCCTGCACTCCTCGAGGAGTCTGGGGATTTGATAGTATCTTCCCTGTCATCTCTTTCATGTGTATGTGTGTGTGTGAGAGATTGTGAGGGTATATGTGTGTTCATGTCTGTTCAGGTGTGCAGGTTTTTTTTTTGTGTGTGTGTGTGTGTGTGTGTGTGGTTGCATTTGTGTCTGTAACTGTGTGTCTATGTATCTGTTAAAAGGGAATTTTGTGTGTGTGTGTGTGTGTCAGCACAGACAGACAGACAGACAGGCAGAAGATAGACAGACAGACAGACAGACAGACAGATAGATAGATAGATAGATAGATAGATAGATAGATAGATAGATAGATAGATAGATAGATAGATAGATAGATTAATGCGTGCACTCGTGTGTGTTCATATCCCATTTCAATCAGTATGCAAGTCAAGTCTCCGACAGCAGTCTTTATAGTTTCCCCTTGATTTCTGTCATCATGAATGACCTCCCTATCTCCACATCTCCTCTTTCTCTCTCTCTCTCTCTCTCTCTCTCTTTGCCTTTCTCCCTCCCTTTGTCTCTCTCTCTCTCTCTCTCTTTGTCTTTCTCCTGGGATTTTCTCTGCGTCCACTCACGCTGTCATGCTCCAGCTAGCTGAATAGGTTGACTGCCATTAGCATGCCGAGAGAGTAGCGCTTAGCCGACATGACTAGGCATCAACGTCGCTCCCTCCGGAGCCTGGGGATAGGAAGTGACACGGGGAGAGAGAGGGGGGAGTGACACGGGGAGAGAGAGGGGGGGAAGTGACACGGGGAGAGAGAGAGGGGGAAGTGACACGGGGAGAGAGAGAGGGGGAAGTGACACGGGGAGAGAGAGAGGGGGAAGTGACACGGAGAGAGAGAGAGGGGGAAGTGACACGGGGAGAGAGAGAGGGAGAAGTGACACGGGGAGAGAGAGAGGGGGAAGTGACATATGTGGAGGGGGGAGTTGGGAGGGGTTTGGGGGTTGGGGGGTTGAAGATGGAGGACATTGTGTGGAATGTCATCTTTATGTATGAGCCGCAGTGCTGTCTTAGTAGGAGCCCCAAGGGCCCATGTGGAGCTCAGGTTGGTGTCCTGCTCTGTGTGTGTGTGTGTGTGTGTGTGTGTGTGTGTGTGTGTGTGTGTGTGTGTGTGTGTACCCTCCCCATGGGGAGTTGAAATTGAAGTCATGGTGCCCTCTCTGTGTGTATGTGTGTGTGTGGGTAGAGTCAGATGCATTGGAAACTCCAGGGTTTGATCCAGGGTCAAGTTCCAAGTCAAGTTTCCCTTCATCACTCTCTGCCAGTCACTTCCTACCACCTCATTGCCTCTCCATCATTATCTCAGTAATGGTCAGAAAAGCCTCAAAATATATTTGAAGTATATAAAGTATATAATAAAATATATTGAAATCTAATATAAATAAAAAAAATAAAAAAAGGCAATCATGTTGTTGTTCTCTTAGCGTGTTAGTTCACCTTTGGCTGACAGAGAAATAGTGCATTCTGGGTCTGATGTAGCCTGGTAAACCAGACTCTTGTAGGACACTTCTTTTCGTACAGAGGAGGAGAAACGTTTGCTTCCTGGAGGTGTAGACTTTACTGAAGGTTAAAACGATTGAATCTGGATTGGATCGCTAATGTCTGGTCGTGACGTATGCAATTATCCTGGCTAAAAGCCTGCCCACGCACTCCAATTCAAATTTAACACACAAAGCGACATTGGCGCTCATAAAAACACTCCCTATGTTCACTGATTGCTTAAATAAAGATTATGCAGGAGTCAACCATGCTAATGGAAACACAGCCAGACCCTCTGTACGAAAAGAAGTGCAGGTCTGATGCTCCTCTGATGCA
>CM059282.1:12726553-12729852 GCA_030347295.1 Setipinna tenuifilis
TGATGGGCTCTCATGGACAGATGATCACGACAGATGGACGTGGAGGTGGTAAGAACAGGTGGACGGCCGATGGGGATGGAAGAGATGGTAGGGTAGATTTAAACCTGAAAAATGAAGAATTCATGTATATGTGTAAAGAAGCATGTGTCTATGTGTGTGTGTGTGTGTGTGTGTGTGTGTGTGTGTGTGTGTGTGTGTGTGTGTGTGTGTATGTGTATGTGTGTCTGCGTGTATGTGTGTATCTTTGATAAAGTCTTCTCATAACTGACTAATACACTAACTGTATTTATCTCTCCTCCCTCTCTCTCTCTCTCTGTCTCTCTCTCTTTGTCTCTCTCTCTCATCTCTCTCTGTCTGTCTGTGTCTGTCCCTCTCTCTCCCTCTCTCTCCCTCTCTCTCTCTCTCTCTCCCTCTCTCTCTCGTCTCTCTTCTCTCTCGTCTCTCTCTCTCTCTCTCTCTCTCTCCCTCTCCCTCGCTCTCTCTTATCTCTTCACTGCAGGATAACGTTCTGCCACCTGCCGTTCCAGAGTAAGTGGCTGTATGTTGGCACGGAGCGCGGGAACATCCACATCGTTAACGTGGAGAGCTTCACCCTCTCAGGGTACACCATCATGTGGAACAAAGCCATTGAGCTGTGAGTCAGTCACACACACACACACACACACACACACACACACACACACACACACACACACACACACATGCATGCATGCACACGCTCACCCTCACACAAAATAAAACATCCCTTCTCTCTCTGTCTCTTTCTCTCTATTTCTCTCTCTTACACACACACACACACACACACACACACACACACACACACACGCCTTAAACCATTATTCATGCATTCCTTCTGAGCTTAAAGATACACACACACACTCACACATCCATAGGCAGCCCTATTTGCATCAGTAAAATGCATGCATGTATCCTATATATGCCCACACATGGTACGCCCTATAGCTTGCCACATCAGAGCTGGCTTTGGGCAAGAGTGTGTTTCTCTGACAACCTGTCCCTTAAAATCCTTGCCTACACATTGGCAAACCCGTACCATACGCTAGCCAAAGAGTAAGACAGTGCTGCCATGCTGTAAGTATTTACAGTGCTGTTGTAGGCCCTTCTGCTGTGACGTTAAAGGGTAAAGCTATGTACTGTGATGGTAATGACCTTTAAAGGTAAAACTATGTGATGGTTTTAAGGGCAAAGGGATGTGATGGCAATGACTTTGAGGGTACAACTTTGTAACAGTAATGTCTTTAAGTGTAAAGCTACGTGATGGTAATGACCTTTAAAGGTAAAGCTGTGTGATAGTGATGATTTTAAGTGTAAAGTTATGTGATGGTAATGACCAGAGTTGTATAAAGTAGAAGTAGAAGTACTGTTTTGGATGTAATTACAACACAAGTAGTACGGTACTACGAAGTTGCAACTGCATAATACCATACTACCAGTGTTGTAATTACATCCAAAACAGTACTTCTACTTCTACTTTATACAACTCTGGTAATGACTCTATGGGTAAAGCTATGTAATAGTATCACTCTAAGGGCAAAGGGAGTTGATGGTTCTGCATTCAAGGTCCTGCTATGTGATGGTAATGACTTTAAGGGTAAAGCTACATAATGGTATCACTTTAAGGGCAAAGGGAAGTGATGGTTAGGACTTTAAGGGTAAAGTTATGTGATGGTAATGACTTTAAGGGTACATTTTTTGTGATGGTTATGACTTAAAGGGTAAAGCTATGTGATGGTAATGACTTAAGAGGTAAAGCTATGTGATGGTAATGACTTTAAGGAAACAGTTATGTGACGCTTGCGAGCAGGGTTACCCATGATCCTCTGCTTCTAAGAGCTGCCCTTGGTATTTTTTTTAACCTCTTTCTCTCCAGTCTTTGTACTCGGCCACCCTCTGTCTAATTCTGTCTATCACTGTGCAATGCTCTTTTTTCTCTTTTTTCTCTTCCCTCTGTCTTTCTTCCTCTCTGAATCTCTCTCTCTTTCTCTCCTTTCTCTTTTTTTGCTCTTTCTCTCTCTCCTCTATTTGTCCTTGTTTTTCACTCTTATTATCTTTATATTTTTCTCTCTTTTTTAATCCACTCTCCTCTCCTCTATCTCAACTTTCTCTCTCTCTCTCCATCTTACCCCCCTCCCCCCTCTCTCTTTTTCTCTCTCTGTGGTCTGGAACGCTCAAATTATTGACTGGAACATTTTGTCACTGTTTGAGGGTGTGCATGGCTACTTGTGGATGTTTTTGTGACCTATAAGAGTGAGAGTGACTCTATTTTAATTTGTGTGTGTGTGTGTGTGTGTGCGTGTGTGTGTTTGTGCTTGTTCTGCGTGCACATGGGTTATCCAGTCCTGAGGTAGATTGTCTTTTTACATCAGTGTCTATGAAGGAAGATGCCCTGATGCACACACACACACACAAACACAAACATGCGCACATATGCACACACACACACACACACACACACACACACACACACACACGCACGCATTTTGTCACATCTGGCACACAGGGCCTTGGAGGAGCCATCTTCTCCTCTGCTGTCAAGAAGGTGCAAATACTGACTGATGTGCCAAGTCGAGAGGCTTTAATCACACTCTACTGGGCACACACACACAGACACACACACACACACACACACACACACACACACACACACACTCAATGAGTCTGTTCCTCACTCAATACGCACACATACCCAAACACACCAGGTATTTTGCCAGCAGCAAGTCCACCTGTCAGAAGCTCTTAAATCTGCCGGCGTAACGAGGGTTCATCTTGGCACAGAAAAGTTTGTGTTTTTAAGGAGCCTTCTGCAAGATCTAGCTCACACACACACACAACTTGTTTGATGGCGCCTTACTGCCTACTGTCGTAAGACCGGCATAACCCTGTCATAAACATGGCATAGCATGTCAGATTTTGATATTATTATTGGCCGGTGTTTTGCTGTCATGTCCAGTGCTAGGGATAGTGGTGATGCTCAGTCACTTTTTTTTAGACAATTATTGTTCTGAAACGTCCCTTCAGAAAAATTATATTTCATTTCATATATTTCATAAAGTTTCAGGTTGGGTGCAGTCATGACAACACAACAGTGCCCAGGGAACAGTGTCTGGGGACAGGACATGTACCATGCTTAGGGTACCTCAGGGGCACTCAAGGTCACTAACCCTGACCATCAGGCCACCACTGTCACATGTTGTTTTGGCTATATCTTTTTTCTCAGATTTTCCCCCTACCAATTTTTGGTTAATAATAATGCGGGAAATTAAAACATGCACATGAAA
>CM059282.1:12729952-12749952 GCA_030347295.1 Setipinna tenuifilis
AGACCCAAAACTAACGAAAACCTGGTGCACAGCTTTATAGAGAATCACGATCTAGTTCAACATGTGACTCAAAAATCACGAAAACCCGGTGAACAGCCTTAAAGAGAATCAAAATAAACTCCATTGTGTCAGTGACTCAAAACTCACTAAAAACTCGGTGCACAGCCGTATAGAGAATCATGATCTAGTCCAACATGTCAGAGACTCAAAACGAAAACCCGGTGCACAGTCGTGTGGCCCAGGTGCTGGTGATGTGCGGTAAAACCAGAAATAAACCCCCCCAGGGAAATCACCGCACACTGGATTCTGCTGTTTTTATTATTATTATTATTATTTAGGCTAGGTGAACAACTGCATTTCACTTTTGCTTCCTCAGGCTCTACTTGGTCACTTGGTCAGTGACTCACTTAGGCTTAGGCTGAGGAGCTTGTTTAAGTGCTTTCTGCGACCACTGAAATATGGATCATGTTTTTCCACCACGCATCAGCTGGACCACTTTCACTGCTACTTTACATCATGTGGTTTGGGATTATGATCAGACATTACACCAACGCATTGTGTAAGCTGTTTGTGTGTGAGTTAGAGTGTGTGTGTTTGCACATGTGTGCCTGTGTGTGTGTGCGCGTACATGTGTGTGTGTGTGTGTGTTGAAGGGTGTGTTTATATTCATTGCTTATGTCTTTGGGGGGGGCAATCTAATAGCTCACTGGGGAGGGCCATTGACAGCGTTTGTTTGGGAAAGATGCCTTGTTAAATGAGGAAGGACAAATGGAGTGATGATAAAATGGGTACAGGCGCAACTTTGATCACATCCCCCTAAGCACAAAGCCATTAAACACGGGATGAGAGGAATGCTAAATGAAGGAGGGACTGGGAGGTGTGTGTGTGGGTATGTGGGTGTGAGTGTGTGTGTGGGTAGCATGCTGTGTGTACAAGAACATTTGACATTGTCAGATATAACCTGTTTTGCTGAGGAATACAAGTGGTGGGACAGTATCGATCTTCACGTCTGGCTGATGTGTGTGTGTGTGTGGGTGGGTGTATGGGTGTATGTGTATGTGTTCATTATTCATGTCAGTCCAGTGTGTGTATGTGTCTGTGTGTGTGTGTGTGCGTGTGTGTGTGTGTGTGTGTGAGTGAGTGACATATGACAATATGACTCTGTGACTGTTCACAGTCATACATCTGACTGAGCAGCAGCAGCAGATTAAAAAAAGATTTATAATCTCACACCTACAAACTTTAAGCTCTCTCTCAAACGCGGACCAAACTTTTTGACGTTTCCAAACTGAACTAAAGCACAGGTGACCCACAGGTCAACCTCCCTCAGGAGGAGGCTGGACACAATTAGCAACCTGAGAGCGTTCACCTAGCATATTTAGTCCACATTTTTATCACTGTCTTCTCCACACACGCACACACACACACACAGGCACACACACACACACGTACACACACACACACACACATGTACACGTACACATACACACACACACACGAGCAAGACTAGTAGAGGGGAGACAGAAAGGAGTAGGAATCTGACAGAAAGAGAATGTACCACTTACACACAGAGACACACACCCACACACACACACACACACACACACACACACACACACACACACACACACACACACACACACACACACAAGACTAGCCTAACAGAGGGGAGACAGAAAGGAGTAGGAATCTGACAGAAGGGCAGTGAAACACTTACACACACACACACACACCATCATATTAGGGACAGAGAGAAAGATGCACACACAAAGAGAAACACACACACACACACACACACACATGCCTGGAGGAGGCTGTGGGATGCAGGGGCTGGTTTGGGGAGAGCGATGCATTGGTCTTTTGAAGGATCAGTCTGCTCTGTCTCATGCTTCCTCTCTTTTTTACTCTCTCTCTTTTCATTCTTTCTTTCTCTCCATCTTCCTCTCTCTCTCTGTCTCTCTCTCTCTTTTCAATCTCTCTTTCTCTCGTCCTCACTGCCTGTCTGTCTGTCCGTCTGTCTGTCTCTCTCTCTCTCTCTCTTTTCATTGTCTCTTTGTCTCCATCTTCCTCTCCCTCTCTCTCTCTCTCTTCCAGCGTTTTCTTTTTCCAGCCCTTTCTTCTGTTTTTCTGCCTGTGAAGGTTCAGTCAGGTCGACTGCAGCAAACTCCACAACTGCCATCTCATGTAAGCATCTAATCACCATACACACACACACACACACACACACGCACGTACAAACACAGAGTCACACACACACAGAGTCACACACAGAGTCGCACACACATGCATGCATGCACGTACAAACACACAGTCACACAAACACACACACACACACACACACACACACACACTGAGAGGTCAGGTCAGGAGAAGACAGTGTGAGGAAACTCAACTAACTGCCTTCAGCTAGCAAAATGTGAAATCACACACCCTATCCCCTGCTGCTACACATACACAAACACACATACACACACACATATGGGCATGGACATGCACTCATATACACACACGCACACACACACACACTGCAGTTTCTCCCTCAAAACCCTTTCTGAAGGCTTTTGAAGCATAGAAGATTTCTGAACAGTTAAAAACACAAGCTATACCTCCCCACTGTGAATCAACAATAAACTCACTTCAAGGCCTGCAGTAAGGATGCAGTCAATACATGTAGTGCTTTTACACACACACACACACACACACACACACACACACACACACACACACACACACACACACATCGATTATAACAGTCCCGACAGTCCAACAAAAAACCTACTCACAAAGATAGCTGTGCACAGATACTCACACCAATCATTTAAGTCCCATACGGATGCACAAATGTACAAGCATGCACACACACACACACACACACACACACACATACTCTCTCTCTCTCACTCTCTCTCTCTCTCTCTCACACACACAAACACACACACACACACACACACCAATGATCATTAGACTTCAAACCTTCATCAAGAGGACCATACCAGCACACACACACTCTATCCAGATAACACACTTACAGTGTTTCACAATCCAAGATAGAACAAAGAAAGCCACCTACCTTTCACACAGAGTAGTGAAACCCTGATGCTCGCTCACACACGCACACACACACAGTCACAGTCACACACACAGTCACTCAGTCACACACACACAGACATACACACACACACAGTCAGTCAGACACACAGACAGACCCACACACACACACACACACACACACACACACACACACACACACACACACACGGATAGAAAGGATACATGCGTAGGGCTCCACTCTGAGTGCCGATAGCCAGGAGCTTCTGGACGGGGTCCAGGGCCATGGCGGAGGGTTGGTAGGGGAAGCCATGACGGACAGTCTGTGCAGGAAAGGACACATGCGTTACTTACATAGTTATACACACACACACACACACACACACACACACACACACACACAATAAATGGTCTACAATGGTCTAAAATCTCTCTCGATCTCTCTCCTCTCCTCTGCTCACTCTCCCCTAGTGTCTCTCTCTCATGCACACTGATGTTCATACAAAAACTAACACAAACATACAGTTCAACACATACAAGAAATTCTCTTTCTGTTGTGCACACACATGTACACAAACATACACGCACAAACCTATATATTTACACACAATGCACTGTCATACACATACAAGTACATGCAGGCACACTAACTCTTTTTCTCTATTTCTGTCTCTCTATTGCTCTCTCTCTCATATCTCTCTCCTTTTTCTCTCTCACACACGTTCAGGCTTGCACACTTGGTTTATTTCAAACACACTGTCTTGTACAGTACACATTCACTTATACACTCAAACAACATGCAGTTGCACAGCACACCTGTCCTCTATTAGAAGTGCCAGGCAGACAGATGTCTTTTATTATCTTTTTTTTTAACTAGGTCTGTTCTGCAGTTACACTTCTTTATTTTTAATATGCAGTAAAGATGTGCCTTAGTCATAAAGACAAGACGTGAACTGCAAGTATACCACACATGTAAGCCTGTGTGTTTATCTGTGTGTTTGTGTGTGCGTGTGTGTGTCTTTAATAGCGATAAAGCATATTATGTAAGACACCTGCCGATGTTCATAAGCCCTAAAGCCCCCACCACTCCCCCTCGTACTCACTGTCTCTCTTTCACCCTCCCATCAAGGTGGCGGCCTATCGCTTGCATTTATTTGTTTTCATTTAGCTAGTGACGTTTCATTTAGCATCAGCAGTGCGCGAGCTTGGCCCCAGAACGCCATGCGCAGCCAGCGGGCGCGTCAGCACCGTTCTGCTTCCGATGGATTCTTACGTAAATCATTATTTTAATCTTAGTGAAGAACAGCTCCGTCTGATGCGGCCAGACAGCCGCTGCAGAAGGCCTCGTGCTGCTGCAGGTTTCATTAAAACGCAGCGCGAACCAATTAATCACCAAAGACCCAAGTCTCAGGGGAAGAGCCATAGTTTCTCTCTCTCTCTCTTTCTCTCTCTCTCTCTCTCTCTCTCTGAATGACTGTTAAAATATCTATGGGTTAAAGCATAATATGGGATCCAGGAAATGCCAATTTCTCGAATGTAGAGTTCTCTGTGGCACATGACGAATGTAAATGAGGAAACAACCGAAATAAACGTTAAGAAGGCGCGCGCAGCTGGCAATGGTACATGTGAGAGAGCGAGGGGAAGGTGTAAATGTGAAGCATGCCTGTGCGACATAAAATCGATGCAATTAGCGACGATACACTAGCGCTTATCCTGTTTCACCGGCTCGCACTGATCATTCTAATCAACTAGAACATCAGTTTCGCAGCTCGTTGAAGACCACGCGGAGCCAACAGATTGAGTGCGTCCACCAAAGGCGCCCGTTTGCATGTGAGCGTGACAATGATTAACCCTGGCCGTTCAGCTGTCAGTAGGCCTTCAAATCAACCCCAGCTTGCCTCTCTGTCTCTCTCTCTCTCTCTTTGTGTATGCGTATGTGTATGTGTGTGTGTGTGTGTGTCTTGCTCTTCGCGTTGTCTGTTATCACATAAGGGCCACTGCAATTTGACACATTAATCCCTGTACAGCAGATTATGCAAGAGGCAGTTGTTTATTCCGACCCCCCCACCCTTCTCGCTATCACCCGTGTTGCCTCTCTTTCCTCAGAGCTACACTCCGCAAGCACACGGGAGAAACGTCTAGAGCCTGTCTCCTTTACGCCCTCGGTTTGACACCTAGCACCCCGCCACCCCCACCACTACCCACCACCACCACCCTTTTTTGTGCTCTATCCTTATCGCAGCGGGCCACCGTCACCACCAACGAAACGCGGACCACGTTCTCAGAAACAAGAGACGTCAAAGAAACGTCAAGACGGCATGGACGCAATTTTAAGCGCATTTACCAGCGTGCCACGTTTTTTTGAACGTGCTGCGGGCTTCTTGGAGCATCCTTCTCTACACGAGACCATGCGTCCTGAACTCTCCCACTTTTAACAAAACCAACAGAACCACAGCAGGCAGCAGGCCATGGATGGTCCCCCGTGATACATTCTGCGCACCGGGCTATCTCTGTCCAGTTGGAACAGACCCCCCCCCCCCCCCCCCCACACACACACACACACACACACACACACACACATACACATTCACACATGCACGCACACACACAGGGGAGATGAGAAGATTGAGATACTAAGAGAGAGAGAGAGAGAGAGAAAGCAAGAGAGGGAGAGACCATTTCACAGAGGCATCGACCGCCGCAGCACAACAGCCACGCCACACGCTGCGCACGGCCAGCACTGCGGGAGAGATATGTTATCAGAATTTTCCGTCTTTCAAGGCTTTAAGGCGCGCTAGCCTGCATACATAAACACAGGCTGTCGCGCATACGCTCGCTCACACACGCGCACACGTACACACACGCACGCACACACACACACAGCTGTGAGCTGATGTCGCATTAATTAAACACGAGGATCCACGGAAGAGTGCAGGTGGGGGTAACGGGACGGGATAGCAGTCGCCCAGGGTTGATGGAGCAGAGGAAGACCGCACTTTACACTTCTGTCGCCATGGCGAGAAAGCCAGGATACAGTAACTTGACTTTCAGTAGCATATGTGTACGTGTGTATGAATCTGTGTGTGTGTGTGTGTGTGTGTGTGTTCAGCTTCCCCACCTTGCAGAGCTGGAAGTGCTCCGACTGGAGCGTCTCGTGGATTAGGTCGTTTTCTCTCACGCCCAGTGGTTGCGTCGGCGTGGCAGAAGACACGGCCGTTAGTCCGTCCAGCACCTTCCGGATGTTAAACTTCTTCATGCTCCTCTCTCCGTGAGCACACGCGGGACCAACCACACAGAAACAGATCTCCCGGAAAAGATCAGGGGACGTGGTGGGGGTGCGCCACGCTCGCTGGCTTTTTTGGTTATTCTACCCCCTAAAAATCTCACATTGTACCCCGTCTCGTCCCCGCGGTCTCCATGTCCGAATATTCGGCCGTCACCGGAGCAGCACGCCTAAGCCAGGTCATAAATCTCGAGCCTCTATTTTAGCGCTTTAACCGGAGTGGTCGCAAAAGCGTCGGTATGGTTATCTCCTCCACCGACCACTGTCCCGCTGCGTCTCGCTCTCTTCTTCTCTCTCTAGCTCTACCTCTCTCTCACTCACTCTCTCTCTCTCTCTCTCCCTCGCTCTTTCATACACAGCTGCAGCGGTGAGCCTGCGCATTTAGCGCGACACCCGGATGTTTGATAAAAGTCGCCGCCTGCTGCTCTGGTGACCGCAACGGAGTGCGCGCGTTGTCTCCTGCCATCACATTTGCGCCCGTGCCTGCCCGAACCCCGCCCACTGCACCTGGCAGCCCTAGGATGCCACAGAGGCACGCGCCTACATCACCTGCCTGTTAAGCCTGTCGCTAAGGCTGCGGCCAAATGAACACGTAGGCTACTATAATAAAAACGACAGCGCCCAATAACACACTCTAAATCCCCCGTCTCTGAAAACAAGGACACACGCCGAACAAAAACATTTTTTTTATCTGACACATAAGGCTGTGCTGCTTACACCCACAACACACTTTTTAAAAAATCTCTCCAATCTAACAAGGTAGGGTTGTGGTGTGTATGTGTATGTATGTGTGCGTGTGTGTGTGTGTGTAAGACAGGAAAACAGAGAGGGGGAGAAAGAGACATAGAGTGTGTCTGTGTGTGTGTGTGTGTGTGAGTGAGTGTGTGTCATTGTGGATGTGCGCATCTGGAGGGACAGTCTGTACCTGCCATCTTGGGTACGGTTTCATACTAGGTGGAGGTGGATGGGGGGAATAAAAACAAAAGATCCATGAGAACTGGGAACTGTTCGCCTTGTTCAGTGGCTCTGCGCTTGTTGGTGTAGCTCAGCAAAAGTCATGATTGTGCAAGCGTCAAGTTTTTGGCTTCAGCAAAGCCTGCAGTCACCTGACATAAAACGCAAAGCCTTCTCAGGGTGGAGATATTTCTGAATTATTTTGACACAGATCACTGAACACAGCCTGCTTGTCTACAGAAACCATGCTGTGCTATACAGTGTGTGTATGTGTGTGTTGTGTGTGTGACAGAGAGAGTGTGTGTGTATGTGTTTGTGTGCGTATGTGTCGGTGTGTTTGTGTGCACACGCTTGTCTACACAAACTGCACTGTTCTATATTTTCTGTGTGTGTGTGTGTGTGTGTGTGTGTGTGTGTGTGTGTGTGTGTGTGTGTGTGTGTGTGTGTCTTCTGTGTAAAACAGATCTATTCTGATGTCCATGTATAACACATGTTTCATTAGAATCAATATCCCAGAGGGACACCAGATTGCCTCGGTCACTTGACTAATTACACATGCAATTGGAGTCCACTTCAAAGGGAGGGAGGAGAAATGATGAAGAGATGGAAGTGGAGAGAGAGAGGGAGAGAGAGAGAGAGGGAGGGATAAAGAGAGAGCAAGAAGAAGGTGTATGTGTGTGAGAGAGAGAGAAAGAAGAAAGGTTGTTTGTGACAAAAAGAGAGAGAAAGAGAGAAGATGTGTGATAGAGAGAAAGGGAAAGAAGGAGAGAGGTAGAGGTACAGAAAGGGTGTGTATGAGAGAGGGACAGGGAAAGAGGAGAAAAGGCTGTGTGTGTGTGAGAGAGAGAGAGAGACAGAGAAAGAAAGAGAGAGGGGGGAGATAGGGAGGGGACAGTAACACTAAAACTGGTCCCCTTGTCTCTGGCTCTGGACATTGTGACACGATGACGTCAGCGCCTGCCTGTCTCTGCTTAATTAGTAGGCGTAATTGATACTGATGAGGGAGGATACAAACACCATTGCCACCTCCTCATTCTCCTCCTCCTCCATCTCCACCTCCTCCCCACCCAACAGCGGAACCATCAGCATCAGCAGGCCAGCAATCAGAGCAGAGGAGCTGACCAGACAGCTAAAAGCTGGACTTCTGAAACTTTTTCCCTGTCGTAGTGACCTGGCAGTTAAAGGTAATGGACATGTGACTGGAGGTGTCGCAGGGTTGAAGTCCACCAACTGCCAGAAGTGCCACTGAGGTGCCCTGAGCATGGTACCGTCCCCCACACACTGCTCCCTGGGTGCCACTGTCATGGCTGCCCCCCCCCCGCTCACATGTGTGATGATGGGTTAAACGCAAAGGTTGAATTTCATTGTATGTCTGTCCCATATCTGCAGGTGAAATTCACTCGTATCTAGACATGTGCCTCTTGGCTTCACGGCAGTGGGAAAACTGCTGCTTAATGTTGAAGAAATGTCTCCTAGCTTTCTGTATATATATATAAGGCAAAAGGTTTTAAAAACAATTATAGTACCCTCTATGGCTCAAATGTTACAAAACATGCAAACATGCTGTGCTTACAGAGGTTGGAATAGTGATCCTACATAGAAAGCTTGTTGTGATAATGGCTTTCTCCGCCCAAGGCAGTGGCAAATCGTAATTTTGACATTTACAATTTCTAGTAGGTGAGGCTACACTGCAAATTACCATTTCTGGACTGTACTGAGTTCATACCTTGGAGGGGTTAATTTACTTTCGTTTTCAGTTTTTTTTTTTTAAACTGAGCAAATGTTGTAATGTGTTTCATGCAGGTCTTGTCAGGGAATGTGTGTGTGTGTGTGTGTGTGGTTGGGGGGGGGTGATGGGGGGGTGGATGATGTAACCAATAGCACCTATGCAGGCTATTGGTTACATCAGAATTTACCCACATGGCAATTTTCACACTCTAACAGGGAGAGGCATTTGTGCGGACAGTCGACAGTCTTCTGAGGGAGGTGAAGCCAGTGGAGGTCTGCACTGATGCACCAAGTTCAGGTCGTCTCTGCCCTACTGAGTAAGTTGGAACTGAAATTCTATGTTAGGATTATTACTTTTAGCATTCATTTATTTTAAGAACAATTTTTTTGAGGAGATTGTATTTAGTGACACATTTTGTTTTTCTGAATGAATCTTCTGAATCAGACAAAGGAAAGTACAAAGACCTTGGTGTGCACAGCACAGCCTGGAGATGTGGCATGAGGCCAAGAATTAGACAAAAAGGATACTTATACTGTAAGTGCAGCTGTAGTACTATGACTTGCGTGTCTGCATGATAACCTGCCCTAGTTTGAGGTACGTAATGATGACTTACAGTATGTCCATCCCAGGCTGTGAAGGTCAAGGGTCAGTCCAGTTTGAGCTGTGGGCTGAAAGATGTTGTCAACCACTTTTGGTGGTGGTGCAAAATGGCAGATTCATACCAAGAGTTCCTTGTTACCTGTCATGATCTGGGAAATGGTCTAGTCATGATTTATGTCCACTCAATCAAAATAGAATAATGTCTGAAACTAACATGCAGTGTGATTTTCATATTGGTTGTTGGCAAAGGGAATAAGTACAGATGGGGTACTTAATGTTAGATATTACCTTGTTGATTAAAGGCTACCACAGGTATCTACTCTGAGATGTCACTGTGGTCAGTGAGGAAACCCACTAGTATCACAGTACTCAGTTATGTACAAAGTGCCTGCTTGTGTTTGCCTTTCTAGGAGCTGTGGCTTGGACTTGTACATCATATCAGAAACTAGACGTACCGCATCGCATTACAGGGTATGGCCGCTGCATGGTATTGATTTTTGGCTACCTTACATAGCAAGTTGATTCTTCGCCTTGAGACATCTTACTTGTGTTTTACTATAGTACTTCTTTTAAAATGTAAAAATGATCCTTATCATACTGTCGACATTAATATTCCAGAGTGATTTGTGTTAAAGTTGACTTGAATTAATTGTATTTAGGATGTCTATATAGCAACAATAGAGGAAACACATCCCAACCTCAAATGTGTATCTCTAAACCGTGCTGTGTACATTTTGGTAGGTGGCAGATGTATGATGCATTTAATTGTTTAAAAAAACAGTTTTAAAGTAAAAATGCTGGATTTAGGTGCTCAGTAAATTTCCACACAGTTATTGTGATTTAGCAGTGGCTTTGGTGGTGGTGGGTAATGGTCTAGGTGGCTAGTACCTGGGTCATGTGGCCTTAAGGGTTGATGGCTCATCTGCTTGATTGCTTCTAACCTACAGTATGTTGTTATGTGATTCTGATTTATTTTTACCTCAGAATGGGAATGTGAGTGTGAAGAGCAAGTCTGATGAAGCGCCCAGCCAAATGTGTCATTTGCTTAATAAAATAAGAGCAGAGCCCTCTCCAGGCATATGGTGGTGGTGACCTTTTTATACACCGGCCTTCTCAACATTTATTGTGTATTGACGTTGATATAAAAAGATATTGCACACGCACATATCCATATAAGTAGCGCAAAGCAGAGGTCTGTTTGGTCTTCCACTGCTTTATTTACATCAGTCACACTATATAAGCCCCAAATCAGCAAATCGGTGCATCTTCCTTTTCATGCTCCCCACACCACATCCCTGTAATGAGCAGCCAACACTTCACCTGACAGGGAATACTAATGCTGTTGCTCTAACTCAAAATTTAAACCTAACTTCAATTTCTACAAGGCCAAGTTTGGGTTCTCTAATGGCTCAAAAGCAACTCTATCTGAAGAGGGAGCGAGGCTGTGGGCTGAAGGTATAGAGGCAGTGGCGGTGGCCTGTGTTGCCTGTAGGCTGAGGGGCTCCTTCCTGTTATTCTGAATAGTAAAAATACGTAACATCCACCACCAGTAGCCCTCTGTCTTAGTTATACATGCACCGCAAACAAGAATGCCAGAGAATGGACCTTTATCCAAAAATCATCACAGAAAGAACATGGTGGCCTACCAGAGCCAAGAATCATGGACATTTTCTATAGCATGGAAACCTAGGCATTGTGCAGACCATTGAAATAAGACATATTATGTAGTATTATATATGAATGGAGCTACTTCACTACTAAACTGCTTTTTATTATGCATTACAACACCGGCCATGTTGCACCCCATTCAGGTCAACTGGGTTGGAACACCACTAAAGACCATAAGCACAGGATGTCAGGTATTTCCGTCAAAGCCAAACGTCTGTGCCCTGTATGTTACTGCAATCATATTGTCATCACTATACTGAACTCTGGGGTTTATGCTTGCATCGCAAGGCATCTTGATCTGTTTTCAGACGGGCCTGCCCAGTGTCAGAGCCAGGTCCTGTACCAGTTACACTGGGAACCGAAGTGCTTGCCTTTGAACCACATTTTCGGTTCCCGAACGCTCTGATTTTTGGTGTGAACACATCAGCCAATTTGATTGATTAGGTGCGGAAACTGGCACGGTTCTCTGTCAGCTTGAAAATGCCTAAAGTGCACCTTGCAGTCTGCAGTGTGAAATGTGCGCAGTACCATGAAGAAACATGAGAGGGCAGCATTGGTGTTACATCAAAACTGGGCTTTCTGCTATAATACAGTGTAGTTAATTGACACCAATGGTCAGTGGACATTGACAGTGATTTTTCTTTTGTATATACAGGTAGTTAATTGTAGAGCAGGGACTGATCCACTTCAACATGATATATGGACAGCCAGGTAACAGGTTATTCAAAATTAGATCTGCACTCAGTTGTGCACAGTAGACTAAAAATAACAGAAAGCTTGCCATTTCTCGTTTTGTGCATTTTTAAGCCATTCATTCACTTAGATGGCAAACAGTAAAGCTGTAGCCTATGCAATCCTAAAATAATGGCTGCCGTTATATTTTAGCAGCATACACAAAAAAAGTAATTACAACAGGATTGAGCTGCTTGTATTGAGGTGCATCACACAGACCAGACCACAGACACAATACTGTGGATTGAGCTGCTTCTATTGAGATGCATTACACGGACTAGACCAGACCAAAGACATAATGTTGCAGCAAAATGCTTGTTTATTTGCTCTTTATTCACACTTACCTTTTTGTTTACTCACTATGTTATTTTATTTTATTTACCCTTTACAGAATATTGGTTTACAGTCATATTATATGGTGCAGAGTGAGGAATAAAACAACTGTATGCAAATGTATATACAGTGTTTGACTCGCCATACCACACAGTTCTTTGCTACCAACACTTGCTTTGTTGAATGAGAAATTAATGACTTAAGTCCATTATAACAAAACACTGTGTGTTTACATTAAGGTGTATATGTCATGTCTGCATATAATGTGCAAATAGCCTCTTTGCAATGATGGGCAATCTGGATTCAGGAGCTAGTACTGCACATTCCCAATCACCTGCTTCTGCCTGTGATTTTACTTTCGCCTGGGTAAAGAGCTGTGCTAAATGCAAAAGCTGGATGTCATTTATTATATTATATGTTATGTGGCAATACCACAGAGGGAATGACATTATTTAGCATCTCTTTGTACTATGTTACATCATGTAAAATACATTTGTATCATGTAGCCTTTTGTATGCCATCTTTGCTTGTGTTGTTTTTAAACAGCAAAGAGAAAAAACTAGATGCACCACATAGCAGCACATAGTATGACTGCCACAGTGTGCTGTGAAGGCCAACACAAAGGGAATTATAGGGGCCCTATGGAATGAATGTTCTGTAGTTATAAGTCAAGAGGTCATTTTTGAAATTATAACGCCCCCTATGGAACAAATTTAAAAGATAATGTGCTTACAGAGGTTGCATGACATAGTTATCCTACATGTCACATTTGATGTGATAATGTCTTTCTCTTCCTACTGCCAATTTAGGTTTTTTAAGAATTTTTGAGAATGTTTAAGACATTTTCAAGGTACGGTCTGCAGATGATGTACATCAAATATCTTGACAATTAGATGAACGCCCTGGAAGGAGTTAGTTTACTTTTGCTTTTAGTTTGTTGAAAACTTGCATAAAATGTGGCTGACAGTAAGGGACATGACCTAATGTGTTTGATGCGGGGAAGGTGGGGAAATTGTTGGGAATTGTATTTTTTATACCTTACCGTTTTATAGTTTTTATATTAGCCAAAATGTCAGAAAGTTAATGCATGTTCGAGGTTGTAATGCAGCCACGACGCATGTAGATTGACACAAAAATGAAGTATGGTGGAAAAACAGGGGCTACTTCATAGGTGCGCACATAGAGAAAATTGATTTACACTAAATAATGGGGCCAGTACCGGTTCATCGATGCCATAGATAGAAGAACCTTGACTCTCCATGGAACCATCCAGAGATTTAAAGAACCATTTAAGCATCTTTATTTGTTAGCATATGTGAAAGGTACCTTCACATTGGAAATGGTTCTTCAGAGCCTCAGATCATAATGGGCTATGTTATGTCATATCGCCGTCAAATGGTTCTTTAACGAACTTCTTTAACGAACTTCTTTAAAGAATGCTTCTTTGAAGCACTGAAAAAGGTTCTTCTATAGCATCGCCCTGAAGAACTATTCATTTTTAGAGTGTACAGTCCAAACAACACATCATAATGGGAAATCTAACCAAACTATAGTATAATGTCAAAACAGATGATGGACATAAAAAATCCAATTTCTTCCTGTTTGTTTTGCCCCACCTTGTCATGTCTAGTGGGGCCAACGAGCTGTACGAAAACCAAAGAAATACAAAACTGTGCCTAGACCAGACCCCAACCGACAATAAATAAATGTTTTTGCCCTTTTGTTTTAACCAGTAACAACAATAGTCCCTAGAAAATGCTCTTAAATGAGTGGGGACACAAATTATTTTCCCAAATGTAACTATGGTTTATCTTAGTGGGACAGATGGTGTATATGTATACCAATACAAAATGAAAACACACACACACACACATTTATCACTGCAGAATGCAGCTAGGCAGAGGTGCTTGGCTTGTGCCTTTGGGTGCAACTTTTTTGTCATAGATTAAAAAGGGTATCCACTCAATACCTGCACTATTTATATCCAAGGTGTGTTTATGTGTGCCTATGCCCACGCATCCAGTGTGGTCCTGTTTTGTCACTGATGTAACACAGTTGAAACAGGCCCTTATAAGGCAATACCTTTTGGGGTTTCTCTCTCATACACACACACACACACACACACACACACACACACACACACACACACACATACACACACACACACACATACACACTCATAAAACAGCACAAAAGGTTGGGCTACTCGCTGAAACATCAATGGCTTAATTTCACAGCTTTGTTGTCTCCTTCCTATTCATCTAATGAGCAGGTGTGTGTGAGTGTGTGGGTGTGTATGTGTGTGTGTGTTAGATTGAGGAGGGGTCTGTTTTAAGTATTTAGCCTTCCATTCAAGTGACTATTTGCGGGCTTAGATAAGACTTCCATTGATGGAGGTTTTTATTGTGTATTGTGTAAGTGTGTGTGTGTGTGTGTGTGTGTGCAAGGTGTCTTAGGGGGGCCAAAGTGCACAATGCTGTTTCCATAGTGAGGGAAATGCTTCCCAGTGGGTGTGAGATGTGTTTGTGTGTGTGCACACAGTGCCCAAGTGTAAGTCTAACAGGGCAACTTAGGAACAAACACACAAGCACTACACACCAATATTCACATACACATGCATTCCACCATTTACCCCATTTGCTAAAAAAAAAAAAAAAAAAACACAGACAGAGCATAAATACCCACTTTGATCTAAAAAATGAAGAACATTTTCAGGCTTTTTCTTGAAGCAGTGCTCTTTACCTGATGCGTGGCTATTTACATATCACCATGGCAACGGCACCCACAACAATAGATAATTCCCCACCTGAACGTCCAATCACATTCAGCAGTCTCGTCAGGGACTCTCCAGGCACAGAGGCCTTTTATGGTGGCACACACTAGTGATGGAAAGACTGCCACAGTGACATCACAGCGTGTGTGTGTGTGTGTGTGTGTGTGTGTGTGTGTGTGTGTGTGTGTGTGCATGTTAAGGAGTGTATGGGTTTGTAAATGGGAGTGAGGAATTTGTGTAAAAGTGGGATTAAGGGTGTATGCACATGTCCTTATGTCATATGTCACATGTCATATGTCACATTTGAGAGACGCATGACTAAAAAAAAGGGGCATCATAAAGGTGAAGGCCTTTCTTTAAAGTCATAACGAGAAAGGCAATGCATGAGTTACAAAGCATGAGGCAGACAGATAAACAAATGCAGGAATGGACAGATACTTGTAAATTCATGAGAGAAAAAGAGTAAAAGATAGATAGATAGATAGATAGATAGATAGATAGATAGATAGATAGATAGATACAGAGAGAGAGAGAGAGAGAGAATATGGTGGCAGCACCCCTGTACAGCACCCCATGCAGGGTCCATGTCATATTATGGCAGTTTACTCCAAAGTGTAACGTCAAAGGATAGTTGTAGTAGACCCTTGCCATTTATTTCAATGAAATACAACAGCTATGGAAGGGAGGGAATGTGTCAGAGATCTTAAACACACATACGGATTACAAGACAAGACTGTGGCAGACACAGACAAAGACAATTACAGCATGCATTACTCTGATTAAATAATCACTCACTGAAATGCACACTGGCATTAGCTTGAAGAGGAGAGACACAAACACTCTTCATCAAATATTATACACAGAATTAAACATCAATCACACTAGCAATCAGGCCCACACTGGTCTATGGGCACAAGCACATGAAAAGGAACTGACTACTGACTGACTCACCAAACACTGGAGTCTGTTCTCCTGCAGTACAATATATACACACTCTTGTTTATCACTCACTCAAGGGGACAGACACAGACCCACACATCCACACACATGTTCATACACAATGTGTGTGTGTCTGAAACAGAGAGAGGGAAATACAGTAGATACTTGTGAGCTAATACAGTGCACGTGCATCTTGTTTTCTTTGATCTATTTATTTTCCTCGTTTTCATTCTTCTTCCCTTTTTTCCCTTTCCCTCAAACTTTTTTTCATTCCTACAATCTGTCTTAACCCTTTGTAGGTCTATGTAGGCATCTGACACAGCACACCTTTTATTATTACATCTTCCACATCTTTTATTTGACACTTAAAAAACTTCAACTAATTCTATTGACCCATTTGTGTCATCTGGTTGCAGTACATGAAGTAGTACATAGCAACATCAGCGCTGAGATTGTGTCAAGGAGCTAGGAGTTGGAGCACAAGATGATTTTGCCTTTCTTGGTGTTTTTTCCCCTGTGCTAGTACAGTACCTATTAAGGGGCTACTGTGCCTCAGACCATTGGGTTTAGACCAAGAGTGACTAGAGCAATAAAGCCCCTGAAAACACTGATTAAATGTTGCAGAATTGTTTTGTATTTTATATTGTTATTTTTAAATGTTTGTTGTTCATGTATGTATTGTCTGTATTGTTAATTTACCATTTTACTGTTTCAAATAATTTTTGTCTGTACTTACTGTTACTGTTTTTTGTTGTTGTTGTTGTTGTTTGTGACGTCACAGTCTGCCATGTGTTATTTATTTGATATCGTGTATTATGTAAGGGATAACAGCCAGCGAGGCACGCATTTGATGAAATTAATAAACAGTGGTGGAGCCGAACAACTTCCAGACGCAAAGCAGAAGCGGTTGATTAATTCGAGGAAAGAATGCAAGGCTGTTAATCCAGCTTATGGCCTGGTTACCATACTCGAGAATTTAGGAAACATTTCAAATTTTATGCCGGAACATTTAAAATTATTTTATAAGTTCTTCACAATGTCTGTTGCCTGTCGTTAAAAAGTAAAGAAGAAAAGCGACTGATACATTAGCCTATATGGTTGTTATAGTCACCATTCTATTGCCCATTGATATAGCCTGGGACCGCCCATATTGCTTGTGACGCTACATTGAATATTGCGTTTTAGTCAGTCTGGCCAACCCTTCTGTTCCAAAAAATCAGGTTCCAATGGAAAACGAACGCTACGCATTCATCATCGGAATCAGTGGTCTGACTGGATGTAGCTCTGTCCAGTAGTCAGTAGTACACAGCATAGGTATACAGAGGTATCCCGCCTCTGAGAACTTCCTGTCTATGAGAGGTTTGCTAGACCAACCTCCAATGAGCTTGCTGCAAGAGCTAGGCTAGCACTTGTATGGAACAGTGCTTACACTTTATGCCAGAATGTACTACTTTCCATAGTTGAACAGAATCAATGCATACCCCACCAGCCAATCAGAAAACAGCATTTAACCCGGCCATAAAAGTTTCCAATGTATTGGGCATTATGTGTGCAGCAATTGAGTCAAATACAATTGTACTTTACAAGTATTGTTTGGTATCATATCTTATTGTATCATTAATATATCATGTGATGTTGTTACATATTGTATCCTATCGTATTGTATCTGAGCCGGTTTCTACTCAAGGTCTCTTCTCGTACTTAAAGGGGTCCTTTCATCGTTATTTTTATTCATATTTCTGTGTCGCCGCCACTATGGTTGAATGCATTGTGCGTCATTTCTGTGAAAAATGATGTCCTAGATCTCTTGCTTGACGCTGTTTTCTGTAAGCTAGAACAGGTCTAGTGGTTGAATGACTGGCTTTTCCGGTGTCTCTCGTGAATATCCATGACGGGTCAATAAGGCACCTCTGATTGGGCAAATTCGCTGTCTTTTGCTCACCTAGCTTTTGTCCACTGTTCTTCCTCTGGGATGTGGGTGTACCATACATGGCTCTGGGCGGGGCTTACGACCTAGTGACGTAGATAGGTTTAGCCTGCTCTGATCCGCTCGTTTTGGTTAGCTTGGCCCTTCAACGACCAGTAAAACCATGAGGGTCGAATTTCACGTCTTGGAGTGCTGCGTGCATATACTGCTTGTTGTGACCAACCACATTGTAAATAGAGCTACTCAAAGTGGTTTTTAGCGGAAGGACCCCTTTAAAAAAAGGATCTCATAGGGCCATTTTCTCTGTTCCACTCACTCTAGGGGATAACTGCACAGTCCACAATCCAAACAGCTAATAGCCTGGCATAAATAAAGCACAACCGAATTATCTGTCTGCTAACAGCTGTTTAACCCAGGGGTCCTGGCTCCACCTGACTGATCAGTATTCCGTGGTGCGGCTGGGTCAGGATAAAGCAGGGGCAGAGCAGGGTGGGACAGCTAACCTTGGCTAAGCTGTGTGTAGCCTGGGTATGCATCCCCCCTCCCCCCAAGGACAAAATGTTGACAAAAAACACCCTAAAAAAAAACTTACCGGCGACTAAGAAGCAAAAAGAAAAAGTAGTACAAGAACGCCTGGTTTAAGACCATTAAAATGCATAAAGAATAAGCAACTGTCGGTATCATGTCGGTAATTTTGCTCTCTGTTTATTTTTGCTGAAACTGAAGCTGGGGGAAACTGGGGGGTCTGACTGAGCCCCCAAAGACCAAAAAGTGCCACTTTAAACGCACACTAGGCAACTCCTGGTTGGTTTTCTTACGAGAGCTCCCCCTAGAGGCCAGGATTAAAAATGCACTGTTGTACAGACGCGCGGCCAGGGCGTGTTGAGGGAGGGAGACTTGCCAATGTCCCGTTTCCTTCCCCGTTCTACTTTCACAAGGAGGAGGGGAGGGGGGGGGGATCAACACACACACACACACACACACACACACACACACACACACACACACCGACACACACGACACACACACACACGACACACACACACACACACACAGAGGGAACAGCAATATATCAGAATTACTTGGCTTGTCAGACAGCTTAAGCCATGGCAAAGTCCAGAGGGGATTCAGACAGGAAATACACACACACACACAAACACACACACACACACACACACACACACACACACACACACACACACACACACACACACACACACACGCACGCATACAGTACACACACACACAGCTGTCCAGACGTTTACTCAGCATCATGGTGAGAAATTGCTGAACGCACCAGGTAAGCTCGCCTCAGTCAGACCTCGCAGCGTTTTACACACCCACCAGAAGAGGGAGCCAGAACTCGCAGCTTCACTTTTCCCAACTTCACCTTACGGCAAGACACACACGCCATTACGTCATCATAAAACACATCACTGGGCCAGAGCTGTGACAGCAGTGACAGCAGCAGCCATACATACAGCACCAGGCAGCAGTGCCCTGAGCCATGTCAGACTTCTAGAAAATTCCTTCTGCTCCTCAGTCACAAAGGCAGCTGTGGGTATGTGATGTGCACAGTTATGACGTCAACAGTGTTGCCAGTAAATTCATGTCTGTCATATCTGCTTTATGACTCATTCCTCTAATGGCAGGGTTAGATTATACTTTTTGTGTGTCTTACAAAACATTCATTTTACGATTGACTGTGTCACACTTTTTGAGATTTGAGAACCACAAATTCTCTACGTGTCTTGGATATTGGTATACTGGCTACGTTGATTTGTTATTGTATGGTTACTATTAACTGCTGGTGACAGGACTCCCAATATTAAAAATGGACACTTAACATAGCAACTCCAGACAAAATTCTGACAAAATTCTCCTAGTGTTTTTGTTGGAGTGTCATAGAAAATTGCGGTATCACGTTGTCACAGTGTCAAGTTGTCATGACGAAGATGTCGTCGGGCAATGTATGTCAAGTTGACATTACAACAACCTAATAATAATCTAATAA
>CM059282.1:12754952-12782452 GCA_030347295.1 Setipinna tenuifilis
CACACACACAGACACACACAAATAGATGCATGCTCACAGTCGCGCGCACACACACATGCTCACCATCGTACAAACACACACACACGCACGCACACGCACACACACATACATACAAGCACATGATTTTTATGCATTAACTCAAAATAGTCTTTTATTTGCCACGACTCAATGCTGCCGATGTTTATTTATTTATTTATTTACTGAGTGTGTGTTCCCGAAGGACTACAGTCCCCTGGTGTGTGTGTGTGTGTGTCTGTGTGAAAGTGTAAATGTGTCCCTGCATGAGTGTGTGTGTGTGTGTGTTTGAATGTGTTTGAGATGACTGTATAATCAGTAAATCTGTGTGTGTGTGTGTGTGTGTGTGTGTGTGTGTGTGTGTGTGTGTGTGTGTGTGTGTTGGTGAATCTGCGTGCATACTGTATGTGTGTTCGAGTGTCTGCAATATGTGTGCTTATGTTTCTTTTGTGTGTGTGTGTGTGTGCATGAACAATCATTTCCCTTGGTGTGGGTCATTTCCCTAGAGGTGTGGGTGTGTGCTGATGTAGTATGTGCATGCATGTGTGTCTGTACAGTATATGGATGTATCTGTGTGTGTGTGTGTGTGTGTTTGTATCTCTGCATATTGATGTGTGTCTGTGTGCATGTATGCATGCATGTGTGTTTGAATCTCTGAATTTGTGTGTGTGTGCGTGTGTGTGTGTGTGTGTGTGTGTTACCTTGACAGCTCTTCCTGGCTCTGCGCTCTCCCAGGCCATCTTGAGGGCTCTGATCTGCTCCTGTCTCTCCGTGTCTCTCTTCACACACACATTCTCCGCCTCCGCCTGCTCACACACCACACGCAGCATCCAGTGGGGCTTGCTCGTGTCCAAAGCCTACACACACACACACACACACATACATACAAACACACATGTAAACACACACACTCACACAAATCCACATGTAAACACACACACACACACACACACACACACACACACACACACACACACACACACACAGACGTACTTGCTCTAGTCTGGAGCCAGGCTTGGGCACTGGCTTCTCTTTCTCCTTCTCCTTCTCTTTGGCCTTGCGGTTGGACTTGGGCGTAGACGACTTCTGCCCGTCGCTGCTGGATTGGTCGATGCTCATGTCGTCCGGCTTGTCTCCACCCACTGTGGTGACAGGTGAGAGTGAAGATGGCAAGTCACATGACCAGAAATGCATCACATGACAGGAAGCACATCACTCAACAGGAAGTGTGCAGTGCACCAGGACATGAGTTCCTGTCAGACTGTCGCCTTTTTCCCAAAATGCAATTCTTCGCCCTTCCCTTATGAACTGCTCATTTTGTGTGTTTATGTGGAAGTTCCCCCACAATAATCTTACTCTTGACAGTGATACGACTCAAACTGCATCAGCTGCTCAACTTTGAAAATTCCTTTTTAGTAATTCCCAAAACTGCAATTTATTAGTATTGTCACTATTAGTTCCAATTGTATTGACAGACTACAAATCAGTTCAACTAAAACAATTATCTTTTAACCATACTCCTTTGTATTGGCAATCTGGCAGGTTGAATCTTTTGTTACATTATCAGCGCAAGAACCAAACGTTACTTCAAAGCGCATCAACAATCCACGTTTCTACATAAACCTATAACAAAATAATTTCAAACCAACTTTTATGACGTTGGTTGACGGTTTTCACATTTAATATATTACAAATAATTAAATATAAAAATGTAATATTTTGCAGCCTGGGGTACGTGGGTAATTAGCCTGGTAAACCAGCACACATACTTCATTTCATTTTGTACAGAGGGTCTGGCTGTGTCATATTGAAAAATGTGTTCTCCCAGAGGTGTAGACTCTGCTGAAGTTGAAAAGGATTGGATGTGCCTTTATCCAATCGCTAACGTCTGGACCTGACATATGCAATTACTCTGGCTATAAGCCTGCCTATGCATTGCAAGTTAAATGCAGCACACAAAGTCAACGCCATCGCTCACAAACACTCCCTCTGTTCGCTGATTGGTTAGGCAAGATTCTGCCTAAGAAAACCATGTCAATGGAACCTCAGCCAGGATTACCAGGCTCGGTGGGTAATGGAAGGGGGCATGGCAACTCTCCAGGGGAGGCCCTGCCTTCAAATCCCCCCCCCATGGCGCTGAGCCGGGTGCAGGGAGGTGCTGGTTATTCACTCCCCCACCCACATTTTGAACTCGCTGATCCTGCAGTCTGAACACAACTCTGTAACCATTAGATCACAGCTGCCCTAATCTACTGTATTTATTGTATGTAACCACAATGAAGCGGTGCTCACATACTGCATTGCGGTTTTCAACTCCAGTTGTTCCTCTGACCATAAGAAGGCCCTACAACGCATCCTAAAAGCTGCTTATTATTCTCATCTACTGCTTCTCCTTGTGCATCTGTTTGTCTGTTCCCAACAGCATCCCACTGTTGATGTGCATCCCACTATACTTTGTGTAGTGACAATGAAGACTTTTACTTCTGTTGCCCGTCCCTGCAGTTAGTTCATGTAATATGTCCTGCATAACACTGCACTCCATCTCAGTTATCTGAATGAAAATGAGCGACACAAACGCAAAATCAGAATAATGGCGGTCCTGGTGGCAGCAAGTCCCAGCTTTATAAGGGATGCAAATTCTTCATTTCCCCACCAGAGGGCAGTGTTACACCACACAAATCCAGTCACCACTTGTCAGAGCAATAACAGTTACTCGCCTGTCTCAGTACAATGCTTCAGGCCTTTGTGTGTGTGTGTGTGTCTGTCTCTTGTCTCTCTCTCACACACACATAGCATCTCACTGTCTTCCAGAAATAACTCTTCAATAAACAGGGCTATGACAACTGTCATTTTCATAGAAATCATAAAAAAAGGATCAACATAAAGAACTCACAAACAGCATAAATTGTCTAGTCAAATTATTGACAAGTGTTTGGGAAGCAAAATGTCTCCAATGTTGATTGCTTCACACCCTTTCTGGCTGTGAATTATAACCAATGCTATGGCAAGACACTTTAACAGGGTCAAATGGATAAGTGGCAAACACAAACACACACACACGTGTCCATCATAAGACAAGCCTGTAGTACCCCACCACCCTCCCACCACAAAACACACACCCACACACCAACAAATACACATACAACTATCATAAGAGAATCTTTCTCATATGTACACAACGATATGTCCAACATAGGTTTGTACAGACATAATAAAAGCTTAAACAGACACACACACGACGAACATAGCAACAACCTAAAGAGTGTGTGTTTAACACAAGCTGATGTGTGTGATTTTGTAGAAACTGAGAATGCACACACACACACACACATGCATGCACATAAACACACACACATATACCACACGTGGAAACAGTCTGAAACATGTGTGTGTCTGGCACTGGCCTATGTGTGTGTCTTTTGCTGAGAGCATAGAGACCTTGGGCACATTCACAGGTTAACGATCACTGGGCTTTGCAAAGCTGCAACACAGGCAAGAATTAAAAATGTGCTTGTATAACTCTGTGTGTGTGTGTGTGTGTGTGTGTGTGTGTGTGTGTGTGTGTGGTTGAATGTGTGTGAGCCCCATAGGGCGCCTGAATATGTGGGCTAATTTAGTTCTTCAATTTCTCTTATTTCCCCAAGCAGGTAGGCCAAGTGTCTCTGACTGTCTCCACATGGACCTTTTTACACGCATGAGCACCCACACATGCGCACGCACACACACAATTGAGCACACACACACATAGACATACACAAACACACACCCACACACACACACTCACCACACACACACATGTACGCAGGCACAGACACACACACACACACACATGGATGCAGGCACACGCACACACACACACACCACACACACACACCCACACACACTCACACTTTGAAGACCATACCATAAAGGGTATGTATGATTGTGAAAAGTGGGCTGTGGTGGTGGAGAAACTGTGTGTTGTCTGTCAGTGTCTGGCTGGACTGAAGTGTGTGTGTCTGGTAGAGATTCTCTGAGAGAGACTTAAGGGTGGAGTACACTAGCTTAGTATACTAGCTATTGGAGCCAAGCATACAAGACAAGTACACAAGCATCTACACACTTATAAGATGGTTACCTCAGATCTCATTCCTCTCAGCGAGGAAGCAATGAAAAAGGGAGTAATGAGCCCACCCTACCTTACAGTCCTTATTGGCTGAAAAGCTACACGGAAAAATGTGGTTGGCTGACAGCATGTCAGAAGGCACGCGATTGGCTGAGAGGTTATTCAAGGCACCCAATTGGCTGAGATTGTTGGGCGTGGATGAATCTGATTGGCTTGCCTGGGGGGGTGAGGTGAGGTACCTACCTCGTATCTCGTTCCTCTCGGCGAGCCGGAGGGTGTGTATGAAGGCAGCCTCCGGCTCGCTGACGGGCCAGCTCCGGTGCAGCACCTCAGCCTGCACCATGTACTTGTGTGTGTGTGTTGGGCCCGGCCCGTCGGGGTGGGTGTCCATGGGCTGCTCCTGCTCCTGCTCCTGCTCCTCCTCCTCCACTCCCTCCTCTCCTACTGGGTGGTTCCCGGAGGTCAACCCCGTCAATGGAAACAAGTAGTGTGTGTGTGTGTGTATGTTAATGTGCACAAGTGGAGGTGTGTGTGTTTGTGTGTGTGTGTATGTTAATGTGTACGTGTGTGTGTGTGTGCGTATGTTAATGTGCACAAGTGTGTGTGTGTGTATGTGTGTGTGCGTATGTTAATGTGCACACGTGTGTGTGTGGGTGTGTGTGGGTGTGTGTGTGTGTGTGTGTGTGAACAGAACAGACAGAATAAAGCAGAAGAGAAAATGTGCATTTGGTCACAGTCTGGAGCCCTGGGTAGTCATAAGAACTTGGAAATGTTTTTGATGATTTCAGGCATGGAGTTATTTCCTATTTTCTGCCCTGCGTGTGTGTGTGTGTTCGTGTGTGTGTGTGTGTGTGTGTGTGTGTGTGTGTGTTCATGTCTGATTTCATAGTGTGTTTAGATATGCATTTCTTTGGGTACGCATTTATATTCATCGACTGTGTGTGTGTGTGTGTGTGTGTGTGTGTGTGTGTGTGTGTGTGTGTGTGTGTGTGTTCATGTCTGATTTCATAGTGTGTTTAGATATGCATTTCTTTGGGTACGCATTTATATTCATCTACTCTGTGTGTGTGTGTGTGTGTGTGTGTGTGTGTGTGTGTGTGTGTGTGTGTGTGTGTGCACCTGTGTCGGCCCTGAATGTGAAGACGGGGATGAGCACTTGTCCTCTGCCCGTGGCGGTGGCCAGGGGTGTGTCGTGGTCCAGTACGGTCAGACGCAGCAGCACCTGGGACACGGACGCCTGGAACTGCACCGTCCCCAACACGTCCACGCTCACACTCACGGAGAACCTGCACACACACACACACACACACACACACACACACACACACACACACACACGCACGCACATACATATGCACACAACACACACACAAGAAACACACATACATACATACACACACAAAAAAACACACACGCAAACACACACACACACACACACACACATATACACACACACAATGTCATTTACTGTACTTAAGTATGCATAGTTTAGACACAGTGAGATGATAATGTGTCTGTAATGTGCGTGTGTGTGTGTGTACCTGCAGATAATGTGTTTGTCATTGGTTATGTAGTAATCTTTGTGTGTGTGTGTGTGTGTGTGTGTGTGTGTGTGTGTGTGTGAGTACCTGCAGATGATGTGTTTGTCATTGGGTATGTAGTAGTCCTTAAACTCTTTGACACAGAAGCTGTTGGTGGGCGGGTCTCTCACTGCGAGTGGGAGGGGCTGCCGACAGCCAATCAGACACATGCGCCAGCGGCCGCTGGGGGCATCACCTGTGTGAGTCTCCGCCACGAATGTGTAGCCGTGCTGGACACACACACACACGCACACACACACACATACAGTATATATAATATAAATATAAAAAAGACAAACACACACACACAGTATAAATACACAAGACACATATATACACACACATACAATAGAAATGTAAAAAAGACAAACACACACACAGTATAAATACACAAGACACACATACATACATACACACACACACACACACACACACACACACACACACACACACACACACACCTAAATATCTTTAGTCTTGATTCTTAACTGTGTTCTCCTTACTCTCTCTACATATAATAGAGCTGGGTATTTGCTCAGATGCCCCAATGTGATTCAATTCCAAATCACAAACTAATGAACCAATTTAATTTTGATTCGATATTGCTTTATTATATATAGGAATGCGATATTAGAATACTATGAAGCAAATTTTGTTATAAGGAGGTTGCAAATGCAAAGCCATTAATAGGTTTCTAGAAATCGAAAGTCATGTTATAATGTTGTCAGCAAGAATACACAAGCCATCCCAAAGGCCTCAACAAGCTCAGTGACGAGGCTAACCAACTGTAACCATACAAAGTAAGCCAGTTCTGTACCATGGCATCTTTGCGCAACTCTGAATGTTGGCTGGAACCCCACAACTTTCTCTCTCTTAAACCACTGAGGTGCATGTACACAAATGGGAAAATGCACTTACCCTACAGATTAATTTCTCTATTTTACAGCTATTGAAAACTATTTATCGATTATCCAATTCGATTTTTGCACAAAACCTCCAATTTATACCTGAATATTTTTGCATGTCTCATATATATATAAGTATATAAATACTGTAAAAAGTGAATTTAATGCATGATGTCAACTGCATCAAATGCATTATATTCAGCCCCTCACACACAACATCAGTCAGTGTATGCATAATCTCACGCTGAATAAATTAGTCAAACAAGCTGACATCAAGCAATCTCACAAACAGAGAGAGAGAGAGAGGGAGAGAGAAAGACAGAGAAATTGTACACAGATGCACAAACACAAACACACACACACACTCACACAGATGCACACAGACATGACCCACATGCACACATACTGTACACACACAGAACCACACACATGTATAGAGCTGTGAGTGTGCACATACACACACACATGCACACACACACACAGGCATGCACACACACAGGCATGCACACACACACACACACACACACACACACACACACACACACACACACACACACACACACACACACACACATACACACACATACACACACACACACACGTCCATAACACACACACACACCTGGTTCTTCCTGTAGATGTGGGGCTGTACCCTGCGGAAGACTTTGGGCACCTCCTCTCCCGTGTCATTGTCAACCACATGCAGCACACAGGGCACAGGGGAGTACACCTTAGGTACCAGCAGAGTGTCCCTAGGGACCACAAACACCTCCCTAACACACACACACACACACACACACACACACACACACACACACACACACACACACACACACACAGGGGAGTACACCTTAGGCACCAGCAGAGTGTCCCTAGGGACCACAAACACCTCCCTAACACACACACACACACACACACACACAGGGGAGTACACCTTAGCCACCAGCAGAGTGTCCCTAGGGACCACAAACACCTCCCTAACACACACACACACACACACACACACACACACACACACACACACACACACACACAGGGGAGTACACCTTAGCCACCAGCAGAGTGTCCCTAGGGACCACAAACACCTCCCTAACACACACACACACACACACACACACACACACACACACACACACACACAGGGGAGTACACCTTAGCCACCAGCAGAGTGTCCCTAGGGACCACAAACACCTCCCTAACACACACACACACACACACACACACACACACACACGCTTACACATTAAGACTACTGTGCGAATCATGGTGTGCCATTTTTATGGTGCTTTCTACACTGTGTTATCGAAGAGATACTATGCAACTTTGAGTGTGTGTGTGTGTGTGTGTGTGTGTGTGTGTATATGTGTGTGTGTGTGTGTGTGTGTGTGTGTGTGTTGTGAGGACCTGTAGATGAGTGCCCATGTGTTGGGCGTGTCAGGCAGGGCCACAGAGTGTTCAGTCAGGCTGATCCTGCTCTCCTCGGCCTGCTTGCAGCTGTACCAGTCCACACAGCGTGGGTTCTCACTGAACATGTACCTGGGAGACACACACACACACACACACGCACGCACGCACGCACGCACGCACGCGCACGCATGCACGCACGCACGCGCACACGTGCACACACACACACACACACACACACACACACACACACACACACACACACACACACACACACACACACATTTATCACTGCAGAATGCAGCTAGGCAGAGGTTTGGAATTCTATCATAACGGGGCACTCCTATTGACTCCCATTATAATAGAACTAAAGAATGCTAAACTGTGCCCAGACCAAACTCATCCCTAACCCTACCCTGTCAGTAAAGCAATGTTTTGGCACTTTTGGCACATTTTGCAAAGTTAATTTCCACCCCTGGTACATGGGACATTTGTGCACCATATGTGTAGGTTTACCTGATGCACATGCATACACACACAGCCACACACGGGAACACACAGGAATACACGGGAACACACACACATACACACACACAGTAGATGAATATAAATGTATACATACATGCCCAAAGAAATGCATATCTAAACACATTCATGAAATCAGTCGGAACAAACACACACACACACACACACACACACACACACACACACACAGACACAGACACACATTAAAACACAAACATATGAACAGTCATATACACAAAAACATCAAAGCAGACTGTAGCACACATATACACACACAGTATAAACACACGTACACACACACATGAAAACAGACACATGGCCAACAAACACATGAAAGAAGACATGAATACACATATGTAAACATGCTAATATGCATTTCACACACTCACGAGCTCATGTTAAATACCCCCTTTCACATACATATCAAAAAGAATGAAACACACCCACACACACACACAAGTGTGCAAATGCACACAAGCAGTGCCAAAAACGCACAACCATACATACAAACATACAAACAAACAAACACACACACACACACACACACACACACACACACACACACACACACACACTCACACAATTCATTATCCTCACCTCTGATGGCCCCTTATCGACACCCCCTCCCACCTCCTCTTCCTATCATTTTATTTTTCCTCCTTCTATACCCCCCCCCCCAGCTTTGTCTTTCTGCCCCCCCTCCCCCATCTCTGTTTCTGGCTCTTCTTCTGTCTCTTGTTGCCCCCCACCCTCAGGCTACAGTGGGCACCGAGACAGTAAACAGCAGATGGTGCCATACACACACCACTTGTGTGTGTGAGTGTGTGTGTGTGTGTGTGTGTGTGTTTGTGTGTGTTACCCCAACAAGGAGATGGCGTGCTTCTTCAGATCTGCCTCTACAGATGCCCACATTTCCTGCAACGTCTTGGCAGTGCTCATATTCTCTTTGGTGCCTGCAACACACACACACACACACACACACACACACACACACACACACACACACACACACACACACACAGTTACTGGAACACATGATGGACAATTCCCTCCAAGCTATCTGCAGACCCCCTTGAACCGTATTTGAGTGTGTGTGTCTGAACAGCATTTTGTGTGTGTGTGTGTCTGTGTGTAAGAGCCCACTATTAGCACATTCATAGCCCTGAGTGATGCGTTTCCATCTGCCCCCCCCCCCCCCCCCAAAAAAAACACACACACACACACACACACATCTGTCTCTCCTGACGGCCTCTTCCTGTTGCTGTATCTCTGCTGTAGTTGGCCCGTCCCGTGGTGAACACAGAGGCAGGAGCAGTATAACCCACACCAATAATCACACACAGTTGCTGAATGTGCGGACACAACATGGTTCCAAACAACTCCAGAAGGACGTAATGACCAATTTAATTGGTTAAATTCCACACATGTCCCATTCATTTCAATGAAACGAGGCAATATTTATATGTTACAGTATACTTACAGTACCATAGATTATAATATATATTGTTCTGACAAACTTTTCTTCTTCTTTTTTTTACACCCACACCTGCAGGCAGCGTCCGATGCGATTTTGGGTCATGAGCACAACCATGAAGACGAGGTAAAAAAAATACAACAGATTTGCATGTCACAATTGCAACTGTGACAACCTACTGTAGAGCAGACCGGTACTGATCCTATTAAATGTTTTTTGATTCGATTTAAATTGCGCTAACAAAGGAAACGATTTCATATTCAAATCAGTGTTGTGTGTTGTTGTGACTGATCACCGCGGCGGCGGCGGCGGCTGTCAATTACCTCAGACTACTGTACCTATGACTTGCCTTGGACACTGCATTGTAACAGGATAAGGGGAATGAGAAAACACTGGGAGGTCTGCTTTTAGCTTAGCCACACTGGAATAACACAGGTATGACTGTCACAGGCATGGCCACATCACTCATCGAGGAGGAGTAGTAACTAAAGGGAGTGTTTACTCCCAGGCTGACTTGCACCCGCTCCACTAATGATGTGTGAGATTAACGGATTGCTAGTGCTAAAGCAGTAGATGGATCAATAAATAGATTACTCCACTAAACTCTGCTTACTCCACGGATGAATCCTTTCTTCGATTTAACGAGGGCTTCCAGTTAAAAATGGATGTGTTTATTGGCAGGATGGATGGATGGATGGATGGATGGATGGTGGATGGATGGATGGATGGATGGATGAGTCAATAGATACATTACTTTATGAAACTCTTTCCATTACCTTGAGAATTATTTCTTTGATTTTTTTATGCTCTTATCTTTTTTTTAACAACAGCCTTCCACAAGAAATGTACATGTATGTTGAGAGAGGAGAGAATTTAAGTGCTGCACAAACACACGCACATGCACACACACTCGCACACGCACACACACACACACACACACACACACACACAAACCCAGAGAGACAATAAGAGGCTGAGAAAGAGCACTGATAAAACTAGGAAGGGGGATGCAATGTCACTGCTCTATAGAATTTATTTTGTGTGTGTATTCGTGTGACAACCTACATGAGCGTATGTGTATTTTTTGCATATGTCAGTAGGTGTTTTGTGCATATGTGTGTGTGTGAAACAGAGGGAAAGTGAAATAGAGAGAGAGAGAGAAAAAAATAAATTTGGAGAAAGTAAATTAGTGTGAGAGAGTGAGAATGACAGTGACAGAGAGAGAGTGTGCCTGCATGTATGCATGTGTCTGTGTGTCTGTGTGTGTGTATGTGTGTGTGTGCGCAAGCATGCATGTATGCATGTGTTTGTATGTTTGTGTGTGTGTGGGTGGGTGAGTGGGTGTGTGGGTGTATGTGTATGTGTTCATTATTCATCTCAGTCCAGTGTGTGTGTGTGTGTGTGTGTGTGTGTGTGTGTGTGTGTGTGTGTGTGTGTGTGTGTGTGTGTGTGTGTAGTAATTCTAGGCAGCATGTGACAGTGTTATTTTTTCAAATAATAATTCAGAATGTAGGTGGGGGACTGAATAAGCAGGGCTCTCCTGCACTCTCCTCCATGGCCAAGGTGCCTTTGAGCATATCTAACCTCTCAGGGGCAGTGGTGGCCTGCCGTTGACGGTAACAGACCTGTAAGCTGGACGGTAGGTTCAAATCCACCCAAAAGTGCCACTGAGGTACCCCGAGCAGGCCCTGTCATGGCTGCCCCTCTGCTTCCATGTGTGCAGAGGGATACATGTCCCCATTGAGGGCCTCATAAAGGAGTTAAAACTTAAACTAACATTCTTCTCACCATGACACGGGGCTAATATTTCCTGCATTTTCTAAACAAAGAAAGGAGACTTACTGTCTAGCAAGACATGACGATGATGGGCCAAAAGTTGCAGACAATGTGCAGTGTTTTGTAAAAAAGTTGCGAGGTCGCAATGAATTTGCGGGGATCGGCTGAATTTGCATTAAAAGTTGAGATCGCAACACTGTGAAATCCTGGAGGGTCTGATCTATACATCCATCTGTCCATCTACTGTATCGCTCTATCCATCCATCCATCCATCCATCCATCCATCCATCCATCCATCCATCTATCCATATCCATCCATCCATCTATCCATATCCATCCATCCATCTATCCATATCCATCCATCCATCCATCCATCAATCCATCCATCCCTCCATCCATTCATCCATCCCTCCATCCATCAGACCATCTATCCATATCTATCCATCCATCCATCCATCTACACCTCCATGTCCTGCAGGCCTACAGAGGATGTGTGTTTGTGCTGACCTGGCCTTGCAGCTTTGACCACCCTGCGTGTGGTGTATCCCCGACATCCAGCCTGGAGGGTGGTGGCGGCGCTGCTCTCTGCCTCTGTGGGGGGGCCACGCTCGGCCCAGACCCCTGGCACCTCGGCCTGCTCCACGGAGGGGGTGTGTGAGGGTGTGTGTGAGGTGTGTGTGTGTGCGCGAGCACCGCCGGAGGGCTGGAGGGTGAGAGCCTGCACAGCCAACACCTCCTGGGGGCTCAGCTTGCGGTCCAGTGCCCTGGAGAACATCTGGTGGACAGCTTCGCCAAACACCTGGATCACAAAGACACATGCACATGCACACACACACACAGACACACACACACACATACATTACATTACACTTAGCAGACACTTTTATTCAAAGCGACTACACATACACACACATATATTGTAAACACACACACATACACACACACACATATTGTAAATGCAGGCATACACATACAACACACACACACATTCATGACAACATGCACACAAACACAGACACACACGCACACACACGCACACGCACACGCACACACGCACACACGCACACACACATCCACACAACCATATGTCCATACTTGATGAATGCATATACACATTACGAGACATTGAGAGTGACTGGATGTCACACCGCATGTGCAGATATGATTTATGAGTCTATATCCGGACAGATTGGTAACAGATTGTCAGCATAATTTCCAATCATCAATGTCAGCATAAAAGTCCAGTTGGCGACCAGTCTAATTACATTTAGTTAATGTGTGTGTGTGTGTGTGTGTGTGTGTGCCCGTCCACCGTGCATTTGTGTTTGAGTGTGTGTGTATGTTTCTGTGTACCTGTGTGTGTATCTGTGTGTGCATGAGTGTATGTGCATGTGTGCGTGCATACTGAACATGTGTGTGTTTTCAAATATGAGTGTGCATATGTGAGTAATGCATATATGTGTGTGTGTGTGTGTGTGTGTTTGTACTTCACCTTCATATGTTCCCATGGGTGTGTCCGGTAAGTAGTGTAGGCTGGTGAGTGAGCATGTGCGTGTGCATGTGTGTGTGTGTACATGAGTATATGTGGGTATGTGTGTCTGTGTATGTGTCCATATATGAGTGTGCATATGTGAGCAAAGCATATGTGTGTGTGTGTGTTTGTACTTCACCTTCATGTGTTTCACTGCGGTGGCATGAGGTGCATCCAGGGGGAAGTGTGTGTGTGTGTGTGTGTGTGTGTGTATGTGTGTGTGTGAGAGAATATTTGACTGTGCATGTGTGTGTGCATATGTGAGTATGCAAGTGTGTGTGCATAGGTGTGTGTGTGTGTGTGTGTGTATTTTACCTTCATGTGTTCTGCTGCGGCAGTGCGGGGGGCGTGTGGGGGGAAGTGTGTGTGTGTGAGAGCCCTGGTGGCGGCCCTGCGCTCGGCCTCGTTGGAGAAGCAGCTGACCAGCTGACCCAGAGCACGCGCCACACACACCGCCTGCTCCTCAAAACACACACTCTCCTGAGAGGGGGCCAGTAGAAAGCAGAGGAGAGAGAGAGAGAGAGAGAGAGAGAGAGAGACAGAGAGACAGAGAGACAGAGGAGAGAAAAAGGGGGAGAGTGAAATGAGAAAGAGAGAGAGAGAGGCAAAGAGAGAGAGAGAGAGACAGACAGAGAGACAGACAGAGAGAGAGGAGAGAAAAGGGGGGAGAGTGAAATGAGAAAGAGAGAGAGAGAGAGAGAGAGAGAGACAGAGAGAGAAGAGAAAAAGGGGGAGAGTGAAAAGAGAGAGATGAAGAGAGAAGATAATAAAGGGCAAAAGAGTAAGAGAGCGAAAAGAGGTAAAAAGCGAGAAGTAAAAAGAGAGAGATTAGCGAAAGAGCAGAGGAAGAGAGCGATGTAATGCCTTCAATACAGTGTTCATGCTTATTACTGTTAACCATTGATTTAACAGGATGACTGAGGATCAAAAAGAATTTGAAAAGAATAATAATCTCCGTGGCACCAGCTCCAGTTGCCGTTGACACGTTTATAACATGCGGTATAGCCATCTGGATGGGAGATTACGTAAAGGGCTGCAAAACAACTGTGCCAATTCATCTAGAAAGTTCCACAAGCTGCTGCTATTAGATGCAAAAACGGTAAATGTAGAAACAAGGTCACATCATAACGCAGTGGTCTGGCAATGGCAAAGTGACTTAAAAATAATAATAAGAAGAAGTAGTAGAAGAAGAAGATGAAGACAAAGTCCTCTTCTGGGGAGAACACACATGACAACATTTTGAGCAACATTCCTAGGCAATCACATGACCAGATCCTAGAGTTCTGATTGGACGAGCCCAATAAGTTGTCTGCTAATGATCAAAACCTAACTGCAAGCGAGGCGGTGAAATGTGTGCGACAAAATCAGTTTGATTACTCTGTTTTCTATTGGACTGTCCTAACTGAATGCGATGCAAAGCAGTGCGACCAAACACACTTTAAATTGTCTCCTTTTTGTCGCTCAGTCCATTTCTATTTTAGTCGCGTTACACGTTGACATGCACTTGAGAACAGAGGTACACATCTAAAGAGTCTAACGGACTTAAAGTGGACACAAAACATTAAAACATAGTCCGGCAGTCGGTTGCAGTTAGGACACACTATTAGCCATTAGGCCACAGTCTACTCTTGTGGATCCCCATCGCAGGACCCTATTTTACTACATGTACCCCAAGACAGAAATGTTCAGCAGACAGAATTGTTCAAAAATGCCTTCATGTGTGCTGCACCTTCTGCTTAAAGGGGTCCTTCCGCTAAAAAACACTTTGAGTAGCTCTATTTACAATGTGGTGGGTCACAACAAGCAGTATATGCACGCAGCACTCCAAGACGTGAAATTCGACCCTCATGGTCTTACTGGTCATTGAAGGGTCAAGCTAACCAAAACGAGCGGATCAGAGCAGGATAAACCTATCTACGTCACTAGGTCGTAAGCCCCGCCCAGAGCCATGTGTGGCACGCCCACATCGCAGAGGAAGAACAGTGGACAGAAGCTAGGTGAGCGACAGACAGCGAATTTGCCCAATCAGAAGTGCCTTATTGACACGTCATGGATATTCACGAGCGACACCGGAAAAGCCAGTCGTTCAACCACTAGACCTGTTCTAGCTAACAGAAAACAGCGTCAAGCAAGAGATCTAGGACATAATTTTTCACAGAAATGACACACAATGCATTCAACCATAGTGGCAACCATAGTGGCAACACAGAAATATGAATAAAAATAATGATGAAAGTTCACCTTTAAAATGATTTACAGAAAACTCTTAAGCTGCAATGTCTGACATTATTTTGAAAGTTATGTCAAAGCCACAGAACATCTGCAAAGGTTTTAATTCATGGAGTGTTATAGGTAGGGTGTCCTAGCGGCGTGAGCTAAGATGTTCACTCAGATGAGACCAGATGTTTTGCGATGGGTTTTTATTTTCCCAATTAAGTTTTTTAAAAAAATAGATAAATCAAGGGTAATTAAACAAAAATAAAGACAAAATAAAGACTTTGTACAAACACAAAGAAAACTGACGAGAGCGTCAAAATTGTTATTAAACAATAACTAAATACTAGTAACAGTAACAATATTTTCACCAATGAACTGGGTTTTACAAAGAGCATTTATGACTTACGTCCGAGCATGTTCAACGCTCATAATCAACTGAATGTGTGAGCTTAAATAGCAGGTAAGTATCTGCCCACTTATTGGCACAAGCCAATCACCACGGTGTCACACAATCAGAAATAATAAACTTGCTAAAACAGCAAGAGTGAAACATTTAAAGATAAACAGAAATTAGGAAAATATATTTAAAACCCATACAGTTCCCTTCTACAATATTAAACAGTTCAAAACTACCCAAAATAATACGAAACAAAATCAAAGTTCACTTCCGGCTGCCCCGGAAGCCGAAGCGTGCTTTTAAACCGGCTCTTTGCCGGCAAACACTCTTTTACGGAAAATAACACAGACAAGACAACGAACACGGTAAGAACAAACTGAAAAATGAACAATGTTGTAAACGCTAAATAAACCCAATGCTTAAACAGACGAGACATTTGTTTGGTGAATTATTTCGTGGGAAGAGAATGTATGAGAATGTTGTAAAATGTAATGCAGTGAAATGTTTGTTCTCTATGGTACCGGTAAGCGTAGTGCTGGGTGATGAATGCAAGTGTACTTAGCAGCTATGGTGGATATTTGCAGGATATGGCGAGAGATAAAGTTGTAACAAAAAACGGAACTTATAAAACACAGAGTAGTCACTGAACAGGGAACGTTAAACGGTGCTGGCAGTCATGGCAGCGGGGACGGTAGCAGTATGCTCCGTCACATGGAGCTTAAGATCTTTCTGCACTGGAATCCACTTTGGAATGAGATGTATTTTGCCTTTTTCGTGTCTGTTTTGTGATTTTTACTTGATTTTTATATTCAGACTGATTCAGCTACTATCTTGGCCAGGTCTGTCCTAAAAAAGAGATGCCTGGTTAGAAAAAGGTTCTAATAAAAATTATAATGTATGGTTTAAGTATGTTGTGCATACGTATGTGTGTTATTCTGTGTGTGTGTGTGTGTGTGTGTGTTTGTGCGTGCGTGCGTGCATTGGCTGGAGAGAGCTACACACCGTCACAGCTGCCAAAGCATTTGGATCCCTCTCCAAACGCCGCCAGGACTGGTTTGATGACAGCACTCCTGCCAATCATAGCCCTTCCCAGAATTCCCTTTGCTTGAGCTTATATTTGTGTGTGGTTTCTTTACACCGCCCCCCTGTCTATGTTTATCTCTGGGTCTGTGTTGTGCTGTGTTATGTACCCATATTTTATGTGTGTATGTATTGGTGTGTGTGTGTGTGTGTGTGTGTGTGAGAGAGAGAGAGACAAACAATTAAAGGGATTCTAGTTTACCAGGTGCATTAATTAGTAAGACACAGAGAAAGACAGATTGTGTGTGTGTGTGTGTGTGTGTGTGTGTGTGTGTGTGTGTGTGTGTGTGTGTGTGTGTGTGTGTGTGTGTGTGTGTGTGTGTGTGTGTGTGTGTGTGTGTGTGTGTGTGTGTGTGTGTGTGTGTGTGTGTGTGTGTGTGTGTGTGCGTGTGTGTGTGCGTGTGTGTGTGCGTGTGCGTGTGCGTGTGCGTGTGCGTGTGCGTGTGTGTGTGCGTGTGCGCGTGTGCGTGTGCGTGTGTGTGTGTGCGTGCGTGTGTGTGTGTGCGTGCGTGTGTGTGTGTGCGTGTGTGTGTGCGTGTGCGCGTGTGTGTGTGTGCGCGTGTGTGTGTGCGTGTGCGCGTGTGTGTGTGTGCGCGTGTGTGTGTGTGCGCGTGTGTGTGTGTGCGCGTGTGTGTACACGTGTGTGTGTGTGTGTGTGTGTACACGTGTGTGTGTGTGTGTGTGTGTACACGTGTGTGTGTGTGTGTGTGTGTGTGTGTGTGTGTGTGTGTACACGTGTGTGTGTGTGTGTGTACACGTGTGTGTGTGTGTGTGTACACGTGTGTGTGTGTGTGTGTACACGTGTGTGTGTGTGTGTGTACACGTGTGTGTACGTGTGTACGTGTGTACGTGTGTACCTTGGTGAGGACAGGCATCACTGACTCCTCGTCTCCAAAGACGAAAGGGGTCTGGCTGTAGAGATGCACATGGAAACCCAACACTGCCCTCATGTGGAGGCGAAAGACATGGCGCCTACAGAGAGAGAGAGAGAGAAAGATAGAGAAAGAGAGAGAGAGAGACAGACAGAAAGAGAGAGAGAGAGAAAGAGACAGAGAGAGAGACAGACAGAGAGAGAGAAAGATAGAGAGAGAGAGAGAGAGAGAGAGAGAGACAGACAGACAGACAGACAGACAGACAGACAGAGAAATGTATTATTACTAATGCTACTAAAATGTATAAATCTGTTTACCTTTTATTTCTGTCTGGTTTCACAACACACATACGTTTTTTCATGCCAATAATGTAATTAAATTGCAGTAGTCAAATTAGTTATAGTCCCTAAAAGCTACACTTAGAATATAAACTGCCTGTTAAACACTGTTAACTTTAATGCCTAGGTTAGGTCAGGGCTAAGGGTTGGATTTAGTTGAGGTAATGTTCAGACTTTTCACTGAAAGTCTCTTTTACGCAATACAGGACTAGACTTCATGGGACTCTGACTAGACTGAATGGGAGACAAGCCCAGTGTGTTAATGGGGTTTTAGTAACTGTGATGTATTTAACCTTTGAGTTTTGGTATTTTTTGTAACTTAGTTGTGCCGAAGCTACCTTATAAAAAGGAATGCTGGGATATGTGTACTCACTTCCTGTTTCAAACAAGTAAAAAAAGAGAGAGACTCATATTATTCCTACTCTGGCATTATTTTGTGTACAGTCATGCCAATAAAGCTAAAACTGAACTGAGTTCATTGAATTGAACGGAAAGGTAGCGAGGGGTAACGAGAGAAAGAGAGAGAAAGAGAGAGAATAAGCAAAGAGTTGTGTGTGAGAGAGGAAGAAAGAGAGAGAGAGAGAGAGAGAGCAAGAGGACGAGGTAGAGAGCAAAGCAACAAAGAAAGAAAAAGAAAGAAAAGGAGAGAGCAAGAAAACAAGGTAGGCAAAGAGCGAGAGGCAAAGAAAGAAAAAGACAAAAAAAGAAAAGAAAAGAAGAAAGAGAAAGAGAAAGAGAGAGGGGGGGCAGGATGATGTGGTGTGTATGTGTGCGAGAGAGAGAGGTGGAGAGTAGAAAAGAAAGAGGAGGTCTCCAGGCGGGTGCACTGGCCCTGACCCGCTCCCCTGCTCCCTGTCCTGGAGCACTCATGTCTGGGGAGCCAGAGAGGAGCAGAGAGGAGAAGAGAGAGGGCAGGAGTGCAGACAGAGCGAGAAAAGAAAAGAAAAGAAGGAAAAAAAAGAAGAAGAGTAAAAAAAGAAATGTGAGAGGAAATGTACAAGGAAAGACACCGTGACAAACAAAGAGTACAAGCAGACAGACAGAGAAGACAACAAGGACGGAGGGGAAACAGATGAGAAAGAGAGACAGAATGAATCTGTGTGTGTGTGTGTGTGTGTGTATCTGCGTATGTGTGTTTCTGTGCGCGCGCATGTGTTTGTGTCCATGTATTTGTGTGTGTGTGTGTGTGTGTGTGTGTGTGTGTGTGTGTGTGTGTGTGTAGAAGACTGGCTAGTTATGGCCCTGAGGCACTTAACTCCAAGTGCTGGCTGTCACTTGTACACGTCACATTCCATCAAGTCAAATGAGCTGCTGCTCTGCAGTGCTCAGTGGCCCTCACGTCCAATCAGAAGGAGGGCCCAGTGCTTTTACTGACCACACCAAGGTCCCCACTGTCCAAGCATTCCATGTAAACACACACACACACACGCATGCACACACACACACACACACACACCAGAGCGCCTGGGAATCCCTAGCTGTTGGCTGCCTTGCCTTATCACACACACACTAACGTAAGTGCACATGTACACGCACACGCACAAACATGCGCACACACACACACACACAAAGACACACTCTCATTTGACAAGACATTGTTGAAAGTTAAGGGTGTGTGTGTATGGCAGACCCCAGCTAACACAAGACGTTGCTACAACGTCACTACAAAGTTGACATTTGGGTCATGGCAATGTAACATAATGGTCACTTACACGTGACGTGGCAGCAACGTTGCTGGAAGGATGTTGCTGTAACGTAAACAAAACCCATCGTGGCAATGTTGCGCCGTGGTCACTGTTTGAGGTTGCCGTTCGGTAGCCTCAGTGACATTTCTGCTGCCACATCAAGGTATGGTAACCTGACAATGTTGCCATTTGATATCAGAAAACAGAAATCAGAAAGTAGACAGTGGGTGTTCTGCTTGCTAGGATGTTGTGGTTACAAACTGGAAGCGTCGAAAAGTCACCTCCTGGCGATGTTTCGGCAACCTAGGTAAAAGGATGTTGCTACGACGTCACTAGTACGTCTTTGATTTCCACAAGGTCGGCAGAATGTCGCGGTTGTGGACCAGTAACAACGGAAAGTTACGTTGCGGTTGCATATTGTCGCCTTTCACTCGCCACGTTGCGGAAATGTCTGAGGTTATGTAGGGTTATGTTATGTCGCGGCAATGTAGTCGTGTTTGGTCGTTAAATTTACGTAACTGCAACGTTGTGGCAACATAACTGTGTTGGGGGTTGTTTGTGGGAGGAGGAAAATGTGTGTGTGTGTGTGTGTGTGTGTGTGCGTGTGCGTGTGTGTGTATGCACCCACCAGCTCCCCGTGAAACTCTTTCCCTAGTCATCCGTTAAAGCCCAGCGCAAAGCAGCCAGCAATCGCATTACTGAGTCCACAAGTCAACCAACACAACTCACTGCAATTGCATTATACCACTGCACTCTTTCATCTCTCTCTCTTTCTCTCTCTCTCTACATCTTCCTCCTCAACTTCCTCTTTCTCTCTCTCTTTCTCAGCCTTCCTCTCTGTCATTCTCTAGCCCTCTCTCCTTCTCTCTGTCTCCCTTTCTCTCTCTTTCTTTCTCTCTCTCCCTCTCTCTTTCTCTCTCTCTCTCTTCATCTTCCTCCTCCACTTCCTCTTTTTTTCTCTCTCTCTCCCTTTCTCTTTCTCAGTCATCCTCGCTCTCGCATTCTGTCTTTCTCTCTCTCTATCTGTCTCACTCTCTCTCTTTCTCTCTCTCTCTCTCATGTCTTTTTACAGTGTAATTATTCCCCTCCCATCTGACCTCTTAATCTAGGCACCCTGCTTCTGCTGGGACACAGAGGAGACAGAAATAGAAGAGTGGGTCATTACTCCTTTTTTATCCATTTCCTCTCTCTCTTTCTACTTTGTCTTTCGTTCTCTGTCCCCCCATCTTCTCTCTCTCTCTCTCTTTCTCTCTCTCAAACACACACACATTGAATTTATAGTGCACCCTAAATGATCTGATGGAGCAAATTTAAGTATGTGTGTGTGTGTGTGTGTGTGAGGGTGAGCGAGAGAGAGCAATGATGTGCATCAGTCTATATAACTGTGTGTTCATGCGTGCCTGTGTGTGTGTGTGTGTGTGTGTGTGTGTGTGTGTATGCGAGAAAATGTGGGTGCGCATGTGTGCATGCGTGCATGTCTGTGTGTGTGTGTGTGTGTGTGTGTGTGTGTGTGTGTGTGTGTGTGTGTGTGTGTGTGTGTGTGTGTGTGTGCGCTTGTGTGAGGATGTGTGTGTGTGCATATGCATGTGTCTGTGTCTGTGTTTCTGTGTGTGTGCTCGTGTGTGCGCAAGCATGCATGTGTGTGCATGTGTGTGTGTGTGTGTGTGTGTGTGTGTGTGTGTGTGTGTGTGTGTGTTACCCAGGCTGCAGCTTGAACAGGGCCCATTTGCAGGCAGAGGAGTGTGCATGTGTGTGTGTGTGTGTGTTACCCAGGCTGCAGCTTGAGCAGGGCCCCTTTGCAGGCGGAGGAGTGTGAGCAGAGGATGGGCAGCTGGCTCTGCAGGCTCTTCCAGGAGAAGGGTTCCACCGTCACCACGCCACAGCGCAACGGCAGCTCCTTCTCTGGGGAAACGCAAAAACACACTTTCGTCAAGTGTGTGTGTTGATGTGTGTGTGTGGATCTGTGTAGGTGTGTGTGTGTGTGTGTGTGTGTGTGTGTGTGTGTGTGTGTGTGTGTGTGTGTGAGACAATGTGTGTGGGAGAGTGTGTGCATGTCCATGTGTCAGACTGAGGTGTGAGAAACAGTGTGTGTGTGTGTGTGTGTGTGTATTTGTGTGTGCATGTGTGTGTGTGTTTATATGTATCTGTGTGGGAATGCATATGTGTGTGTTTGCATGTGCATGTGTGGGAATGCATGTGTGTGTGCATGTTTGCGTGTGTGTGTGTGTGGGAGTGTGTGTGGAAGTTTGTGGGAGTGTGTGTTTGTGTGTGCGTAAGTGTGTGTCAGAGTGTGTGTGTGGGAGTGTGTGGGTGGGAGTGTGTGTTTGTGTGTGTGTGTGTGTGTGTGTGTGTCTTACTCTCCTCCAGGCTGTCTCCCCAGTGCAGCAGTGCTGAGAAGCTGATGAGGATCTCTGATGGCTGCAGGCTGTCCACCACCATGAAGTACGAGCCCTTCTCTTCTGGAGACTGCAAATAAACACACACACACACACAAGCACACACACACACACACAGACGCACGCGCACACACACACACAGACACGCACGCACACGCTCACGGATAAATGTACACACACACCAGACACACACACAATCAAAGTATGCACACATACCCGCACCCAATGACGAACGTGCATGCATGCACACACCACACACACACACACACGCTCAGTTATGCATGGGCCTAGAGTCGTGCGCATGCACACACATACCAAAGTCAACAGTGGCTTAATATGACTAGATAAATAACCCCTTTTAAGTCCTCCTATACCTACAGTACTGTATCCGACGACAGCCTGGTGTGAAGGAACATGTGATATTTGGGATGCTTTTGATATTAAGATTTAGTGGTTATGTATTACATTTGTGTGTGTACGCGCTCACGCATGCGTGCGTGTGTGCTTGTGTGCATGTGTGTGTGTGCGGGTGTGCATGCATGCGTGCATGTGTGTGCGTTCACATGTGTGCATGTGTGTGTGTGTGTGTGTGTACCTGTGAATTAGGGCTGGTGAGGTCTGTGGCGGACTGTCTGGCGCAAACGGAGCTCTAAATGAAACAAATACACAAACAAACAAACATGTCAAACAAACACTGACGACAACACAATAAAACAAAAACAACAACAAGTTACTGATGAGTGTTTGTATTCTAGACTTCACCATCATCTTCATCTTTTGTTATCGTTTCACTGTTAATGAAAATTGCCATCATTTTCTCTGCCCTTCTGTGTGTGTGTGTGTGTGTGTGTTTACCTTGTACTGGGATTTCTGGGATTGATGTGGGTAAGCACTAGGCTTGTGGAACACCAGCAGAGTCCTTCACAAACACAAACCAGTATTAATCAGTATCATCCCCTCACACACAGAATAATTACCCTCAGCACGCGTGTGTGTGTGTGAGTGTGTGTGTGTGTGCGTAAGTGTATGTGCATGTGCATGTGTGTGTGTGTGTGTGTGTGTGTGTGTGTGTGTGTGTGTGTGTGTGTGTGTGTGTGTATGTGTGTGTGTGTGTGTATGTGTGTGTGTGTGTGTATGTGTGTGTGTGTCTGTGTGTCTGTGTGTCTGTGTGTCTGTGTGTCTGTGTGTCTGTGTCTGTGTCTGTGTGTGTGTGTGTCTGTGATCACTTGTGCGCATCAGCCAAACATAATGACACCATTTTCATGGAATAGATTTCTCCAGCTCAGTACTCCACATAATAACAGACTAGGCCCAGATCAGAGATTACTGTTTTGATTGTGCTGACTGTTATTACTGTTTTGAGACTCTGACTCTGACACATTCATCACATTGTGCTCCATGTCACGCCATCCCATAATAGGAGGTTAAAAACTGTCGAGGGATATGAAGGTTACATGTATGTATGCAGAAACACTAGCTGTGTTATAAGGGGTCGCTTTAATTAATATGCAGTGTGTATAGATACTATACCTGCAGATATTACAAATATAAAAATATATATTTTATATAATATTACAATATAACAAAAACACAGAAGTATAGCACTGTTAATGAGATTATTGTAAAAAAAAACAAACATGATTGATATTTGTTTCATTTTTAACAGTGAAAATTTGTTGTGAATATTTTAACGGGCTCCTTCCGCTAAAAAACACTTTGAGTAGCTCTATTTACAATGTGGGGGGTCACAACAAGCAGTATATGCACGCAGCACTCCAAGACGTGAAATTCGCCCCTCATGGTTTTACTGGTCATTGAAGGGTCGAGCTAACCAGAACGAGCGGACCAGAGCAGGCTAAACCTATCTACGTCACTAGGTCGTAAGCCCCGCCCAGAGCCATGTATGGCACGCCCACATCCCAGAGGAAGAACAGTGGACAGAAGCTAGGTGAGCGAAAGACAGCAAATTTGCCCAATCAGAGGTGCCTTATTGACACGTCATGGATATTCACGAGGGACACCGGAAAAGCCAGTCGTTCAACCACTAGACCTGTTCTAGCTTACAGAAAACAGCGTCAAGCAAGAGAACTAGGACATAATTTTTCACAGAAATGACGCACAATGCATTTAACTTCAACTAGTGGCAACACAGCAATATGAATAAAAATAACGATACAAGTTGACCTTTAAACCATTCTGAGTGGTCTCCATGAGATTAGCAGGGCATTTCAAATAAAACGGTTTTAGCGATCCAGTTCAGGGTGAAGTTAACTTGGAGTTTTTTGTACCCTGTGCAGTGAATAGGGAGCAGGGGATACACCGTAGAGGACCCTTGCGATGGGACCGTAGGTCTTAGTGAAAGGACTGTGTAAGTGTGCCTAAGTGTGGCTAAGGTCTTACTAAAGCACATGGCTAGGTGTACCTAGGTGTAGTACTTACACTTAGGTGGAGTTGGCAAGTCTTACTGAAAGTGCACTTAAGTATAGATAAGGTCTTACTGAAAGCCCTGCGTAAGAGTGGTTCAATATCGGTAAGGTCTTACTGAAGCACTTGGCAAGTGTACTAAGGTGTAGATAAGATCTCACTGAAAGCACTGACAAGTGTACTTAGGTGTAGGTATGGTCTTACTAAGGCACTGGGTAAGTGTACTAAGGTGTAGATAAGGTCTACTCCTTATCTAAGGTAACATCTTACTGAAAGCACTGAGTAAGTGTACTTCGATGCAGATAAAATCTTACTAAAAGCATTAGGTAAGTGTACTTAAGTGTAGATAAGGTCTTACTGAAAGCACTGGGTGAAGTTCTCCAAGGCCACCCAGGTCTCCTGCAGCACGGGCTTCTCAGACACACACACCGGAGATGGGGTCTTGTCTACGGGGGACTGGGGGTCACTCGCTGGCTGGTCTGTCACACACACACACGCACAAACACACACACACACACACACACACAGCAGTGCTATTTCTGTCATTTAGATACATTTTGAAATTAAGGTTCTCTATTCCATCTCATTTGTGACAACCAAACACACACAAACAAACAAACAAACAAACAAACAAACAAACAAACAAACAAACAAACACACACACACACACACACACACACACACACACACACACACACACACACACACACACACACACACACACAGCAATGCTAGTTCGGTCATTTAGACACATTTTAAAATGTAAGGTTCTCTATTCCATCTCATTTGTGACAAACACACACACACACATACACACACACACACACACACAGAAACACAAGTAAATTTCCTGAAAAGTCAGGCCTGAGCATGTGTGTGTGTCTGAGAGAAAGAGAGTGAGAGTATGACAAAAGAGATAGACAGAGAGAGAGAAAGACAGACACGAGACAGAGAGAAGCTGTGTGTGTGTGTGTTTGTGTGTGTGTGTGTGTGTGTGTGTGTCTGGCTGGCTGTGCTACGTGAGGTGGTGTGGTGAGTCTTGATCAAAGTGCAGGTGTTACTAGGCAACCGAGGGATGCCCAGGGTGCAGATAATGGCCCAGTCATGATCAGCCATAAGTGCCACTTCCCTTTTACCCACAAACACACTAATGACAAACAGTGTGAGTCTGTGTGTGTGAGTTTGTGTGTGTGTGTGTGTGTGTGTGTGTGTGTGTGTGTGTGTGTGTGTGTGTGTGTGTGTGTGTACGCCTGGCTGTGTGAGTATGTGGGTCTGAATGTGTCAGTGTCTGTGTGTATATATGTCATGTCGGTGTGTGCATGTGTGTGTGTGTGTTTGTGTTTGTGTTTGTGCATGTCTTGTTGGTGTGCGTGTGTGCGTGCGTGTGTGTGTGTCAGTGTGTATGCGTGTCAGTGTGTGTGTGTGTGTGTGTGTGTGTCAGTGTGTATGTATGTGTCTGTGTGTGTGTGTGTGTGTGTGTGTGTGTGTGTGTGTGTGTGTGTGTGTATGTGTGTGTCAGTGTGTGTGTGTGTGTTGGCTCCTGAGGAGTGTGCTGTCAGGCGGCCAGTGTGAGGTGTGAGGGAAGCCCAGTGGGGAGATGCAGATGAGGGAGGGGCCATGAAGCGCTTCTGACCCAACACACAACACACGGCCCACAGCCACGCTGGGCTGGACTGCTCACACACTCACACTCGAATCCTCTCTCTCTTTTCTCTTTTTGTCTCTCCCTCTCTTCCCCTCTCTCTTTTCCTCCCTCTCCTCTCTCTCCTTCTTTCTGGCCTTTCTCTCTCTACTTCTGTCGTTCTTTCTGTCACAAGTCTGTGGTGCTCACAAACACTCTAATTCAGTCTTTCCCTCTCTCTCTCCCATTCTCTTTCCCTCTCTTTTTCCCTCTCTCCTATTGCCTCTCTCTCATTTGGCCTTTCTCTCTCTGTACTTCGCTCATTCTTTCTGTCACCAGTCTGTGGTGCTCACACACACTCTAATTCTCACCCTCTCCCTCTCTTTTTCTCTCCCTCTCTCACTCTCTTTTTCCCTCTCTCCTATTGCCTCTCTCTCTCATTTGGCCTTTCTCTCTCTCTACTTCTCCTCATTCTTTTTCTCACCAGTCCGTGGTGCTCAAACACACTCTAATTCTCTCTGCCCCTCTCTCTCTCTCTTTCCCTCTTTTTTCCCTCTCTCTATTTGGCCTTTCTCTCTCTACTTCTTTCGTTCTTTCTGTCACCAGTCTGTGGTGCTTACACACACACTCTAATTCTTTCTCTCTCTCCCTCTCTCTCTTTCCTTCTCTTTTTCTCATTTGGCCTTTCTCTCTCCTCTTCTCTCATTCTTTCTATCTGTCACCAGTCTGTGGTGCTCACACACACTCTAATTCTCTCTGCCCCTCTCTCCCTCTCTTTCTGCCTCTCTCCCTCTCTCTTTGTCACTTGGCCTTTCTCTCTCCATTTCTCTCATTCTTTCTATCTGTCTCTACTAGTCTGTGGTACCGAGACACACAAATTCTCTCTTTCCCTCTCTGTCTTTTTTCCCCCTGTCTCATTTCTACTTCTCTGTTTCTCTCTACCAATTTTTCTCTGTATCTATACTTCTACCATTACCAACTTCTCTTTTACACTTTGTTTTGGGTGTGTGTGTGTGTGTGTGTATGTATGTGTCTGTGTGTCATTTCGCCTTTCTTCCTTTCTTTCTCTCTCTCTTTTATGCTGTTTTCCTTGCCTCAGTCCCTCTCCCCGTGTCCTGTCTTTGTTGTTTGGTCAGTGTGGTCCCTCATTAGTAG
>CM059282.1:12784952-12792452 GCA_030347295.1 Setipinna tenuifilis
CAGGGCACAGAGGTAGCTTGAAGACATTGCTATTTTTAAACCATTACAAAAGCTCCAAGTAGCTCCACACCTCCTTGGTAGTGTAACAATTCAAAGTGTGGCATTGAGAACTTTGTAAGTGTACAGATGGCTTATTAAAAAGACTGTTTATACAACTTGTTCATTGCAGTAGTTTCCGGTTCATTTTACACCAAATTTCTCCTTCAGGGTAACACACCTGTGACGAGAGGGTCGTGGGTTCGAATCCAGACGTGCCACTGAGCACTTCCCTGAGCATGGCCCCACCCCCATCTCACACTGCAGCTTATTTGATTAAGTATAACATGTTACAGTCACAAAAAAACAACTTAGACTTATGATATGATAATAAATGGTTCAGAAAAATAAAAACCAAAATGATTTCTAAAAATTAATTAACTGTTTTTGCAACATATTGCATCAAAACACACACACACACCACACAGGCACACACGCACACACACACACACACACACACAGAGTGAACTTGACTGTGGTGATGAAGAAGAAGTCATTGGCTGGGAGGAGCACTCAAGGGAAGCCTCCAGGAGTGAGCTGGTTGCTTAGTTACCATCATTAGGCACCTTTACTTAGACATTAAATATGACTCCTGTAACCAAAGACACCATGATAGCAGGACAAGTTTTAAAATGGATTTCTTTCAACTTTCAGTACCAAAACGTCACAAAAAGTGGCCTAATTCCTCTAATTCCTGTCACAGCAACATACCAAAAATATGAAACAATACATGAATATAGGGTCAGTCTCAATAACTGTTTAAATCATGGCAGCATAAGCATTTGAAGACCCAGAGAAGTTAAAATCAAGATTAATGAATATTTGTGGGGGGGCTGCATGAGTATGTGTGTGTGGGGGGGTTCGTGGTTGTGCATGCGTGCATGTTTGTGTGTATACGCGTCTTTGTGTGTGTGTGAAAAGCACAGTGGAGGTCGATAATGAAAAAGCTGGTTGATGTCATGACAGATCCAGTGGACAGTACCAACCATGTGCCTGGCTGTGTATGCTGGAGTTAACCCATCAGGCTGCTTAAGGCACGTTTGGCTCAATGATCTTCAGTCAGTCTATCTCTATAGCTTCAGACACACACACACACACACACACACACACACACACACACACACACACACACACACACACACACACACACACACACACCTCCAGAGCCATACGAAGACACACTCCAAACTCATATGTCAATCAGGACAGGTGGCTGTCATGAAAGCCAGGATCCAGGCGCACATCCGTGCAGACATTTCGAGCGAAATACACTAAAATACACTCAAATATACACACACACTGAAACATGATCACGTACGTACGTACACACACACACACACACACACACATACACAAACACTAACTCTCCCCCATGGCAACAGCCCATGGCAACCCACTCAAGTGAATAAATGACACATCACTTGAAGTCATGGCAACGGTGAAACTCTCAAAGTGTCTGGTAAGTTTTTGTGTGCATGTGTGTGTGTACGTATGTGTGTGCTTAAGTGTGTGTATAGGAGTGTACATGTACATGTGTGTGTGTGTGTGTATGTGCGTTTTCATGCGTGCGTGCACATGTGTGTATATATATGTGATTGTGCGTGCATGTGGTTGTGTGTGTATATTTGCGTGTGTGTGTATTTGCGTGTGTGTATGTGTTTTGTGTGTGTTTGTGTGCACTCTGAAGTTTTTTCTGAGATTTCATAAAGCCCTCTTGAAAGTGGAGGAGGTGGGGGTGAGGGGGTGAGGGGTCCAGCTGTGTGTCACACGCGGGTGCGGGGGGGGGCGAGGGGGGGGCTGTTAAGAGCTCCTTCAGCTCCGAGAGACGGCTGAATGACAAAGCTATGATTAACGCGCCCGCCGCTCTGAAAGGACCAGAGGAGGGAGGAAAGGGGGAGAGAGAGAGAGATCAGAGGAAAGAAATGCATTAGAGAGTGGAGAGGAGAGGAGAGGAAGGAAGGAAGGAAAAAGGGGGGGGGGGGGGGGGGAGGAGCAGCGCTGTGAAAGAAGGAGGAAGACGCAAGACAAGAGTAAAATGAAAGGAGTGGAGTACACAAGGGAGATGTGCCAAGTAGAGAAAATGGGGGATAAGGGAGAAATGAATGGAGGAAGAAGGAAGGGTAAAAAGGAAAGACGGAGGAAGTAAAAATGAGAAAAGTGGCGTAGACAGGAAAGGAGAAAAAGGGAGTCATGGAAAGAGAGAAAGTGGAGGGGGGTGAGAGAGAGAGAGAGAGAAAGAGCTTTGGAAGGGAGAGAAAGATGAAGGGTGGAGTGAGTTCCGGATGTTAGAGAAGCCAGCAGGTACACAGCTGTGCAATAGAAAAACCTTGCTCCCAAATATGTTCAGACCAAGCACCAACGTTCCAGGCTAAAAAATGAAGCCAAAAGTGAACGTTCTGAAGTTTCAACATCTCACAGGAGAGCATCTTGCCATAGACTCTCATGTTAAAAAGTCAATTTTCATTGAAAAAAATGAACATATTACAGCTTGGTTCAAAAATGATTTCAGTGTCTTTTGGTAGTTTTTCGGGTCCATGACAACTCTGAGAGGGTGGACTGTTTTAGAGTCTTTTAATCCCCAGATAATTCACATTCAGATTCACAGAATGAATTGGCCAAGATGGCGGCGCCCAGAACCTTCAAGTTTGGCTTCATCTGGTCTATGAGTAAGTCTATGGTTGACATCACAGAGGGTTTGTCCAGTTCTCTTATATGCAGCCTGTGGTTCATCTATGTTTGGGACAGACGTTAGCGAAACTCACTCTCCAATATCCCCACACATGCTCTAGACATACTCTAGCTTCACTGTCCCAATTTATTTACTACTGTAAGTGCCAGATCCTAGTCAACTTCACCCCCTCTAAATCCTCATCTATTTATACATCTATTTGTGTACAATGAGGCTTTGATATTTCAGAAGACAGGAATACAAAAGAAAAGGAAAAGAGGAGCTTTTACAAAAAGAAGTAGAGAAAGAAATGGTGGTAGGACAGGAATTGAGAGAAAGCGAAGAAAGGATTTAACAGCAGAAAGCAGAAAACGTGTGACGGTAAGACAAAAAAAAAATCGAGAAAATGTGGAAATCGAAATAAAAACAAAAAAAGGATGGACACTGCGGAAAAGGGCAGAGGGGAGGAAAGAAAGGATGTTAGAGGAGAGCAGGGGGGGGGGGGGGGGGTTATGGATTAGAGGCGAGGGAAGAGAGGAGGAGACAAGCAGAGAGTCGATTTTAGGAGACAGCATGAGATGGCAAAAGGCCACTGGTTAAAAGCTGGCATATTGGCTGAAACTCACTGACCTCATGGGGCAGGAGAACAATACTTAGTGTACTGTGTATCGCAACTCCACAGGCCCAGTGGCCTAATGGATAAGGCATCAGCCTCCGGAGCTGGGGATTGTGGGTTCAAGTCCCACCTGGGTCGCACTGGCTGAAGGAAATAACTTTAAAATTACTTATGTACTGAGAATCTGTGTATCGAAATCCGCTTGGAGTGTTGAAGTCAAGTCAATATCGTGTGCCACTAATATATCTCAAAGGCAGAGGAGGGATGTACATCATGAAGAGATTAAGCTTATATCAATGCCTGTGGGTAACGCCAGCTTATGAGATGACACTGCACAACCTCGTTGTGCTACTTTCTGTTGAATGCCACTCTTTCACCGCAGCGACCCTGGAAAGATTGTTATGCACGGAGCACATGGATGTCCTTATGCAATACCAGGTTACGATATAAGTAGGTGCACACAGTTCCTGGAGTCGTGTCCTAATGCATTTGGGGCGGTGTCAGGTGACCATGTTAACCTAAACCATCCTAAAAGCAAATGAGTGGCCTGTATCTCTTTAACAAAGTTATGACTGTAAACAACACATGTAGGGCAGGGTCAAGGCATACTGATGTACAGGGAAAACAAAAGTGTTTGTGCAGCAACTTGAGTCAATACCTCACATGGCCACTAGGCGGACAATGTCTGGAATCTTGGAAGGATCAGGGTCTTCACTTTTTTGGTGTTGTATATACTTCTTCTTATATAGTCACTTGGTGTTAACTGTTTCTTTGTTATACTGTTATTATATGTATATATATTATTTTTATATTACCTTGTTTTGTTTGTTTTTAGAAGGCTTTAATAAAAGGTGAATGATAAAAAAGTAGGGTACTGGGGTCCACTGTAAACCTGTGGTGGAATCAGCATTGTTTTCCATTTAAATTTCATGTCCTCGGGGTGTGCGACATGGTTATATTTAGCCAAAGACAGACATTAACTGCGGGCCCAAACTAAAAGCAGTGTGCCTGTGCGATACGGTGGTAGCGGTCAGTGTTTGCCGCACCCTGCTTATTGCATTAGTCCAATTGGGCACCGAGCTAAATGCATGCAACATGGACATGATTGGCAAAAGGCAGGAAAAACTTGCATGGCGTGGCAACAATGTACTGTAGTCATCACACGCTCACAGTGACACCATTTTGTCGAGAAAGTGCCGAGAGGCAAGATGCAAATATGTTAGTGTACAAGAGTTCCTGATGGGAGATTGTTATAGTGGGTTTGTGCAAACAAACAAACAAAAATAGGTTTGCATGATGTATGAGGGTTGCATTTTCAAGACAAAAAATCGCATGTACAGTATGATGCAAACACCGTCATGGCTACGGATCCTGGGCAGGGAAGGCCAGCTAATGGTGCTCATGTCAGGCCACAGAGAGTGTCACTGCGTCAGAGAAAGATTTAGTGACTGGGGAGTTAACATTTACATTGCATCACACTGCATTGCATTACATTTAGCTGACGCTCTTATCCAGAGGCACTTACAAGGGCTGGCAGTGCAAACTCTCCCTTCAAGGGGACCTGTATGGGTTGGACCCTGTTACAAACTAGATGTTAAAATGTAACATTGATGACACCAGTCACCGGGCTCGTAAGTTCTAGGGGTATTTTATTTCCAAAATAATAAGGAAACATAAGACAAAAACGGTAGAGGGAAACCAAGGGCAAAAATGGGGAATCAAAAAGTCCAAAAGGGGGAGAAAACCAGGTGCAGGTGTAGCGGGATGCGACCACCAGGAAGAGAGAGCGAGAGATGTCGGGCTGCCACCCCGACATATATACGAAGGTCCATCAAGGCACCTGAAAGACAATTAGTGCAGCAATATGGGCAGAATGTGACAGAGCCACCTAGGGGCAGGAGGACGTAACAGACCCAAATGTCTCACATCTTCCTCTGTGCTGGCAAGTCACGGGAAGTTTGAGCAAGAGTGCTGCGTGTTGAAAATGATCACAATTGTCCTTTAACAATTAAGCTCATTTTTGCATCAGTTATGTCTTTACATTTTAGTACCTTACTCAAGTGCTTAGAACTGTAGAAAAAAGACTTTGTGCCCTCAATTAAGCAAGATCAGGAACAAATAGAACTGTTTTTTTTTCTCAGGACCATCACAAAGCCACAGATGTCACAAAGACCTCCATGCCCTTGGCTAAAACAGGCAGACATAAAAGCTCTATTAAGACTGTTTTTAGTTACCAAATTCTTGACTTACAGATGGAAATAGGACATTGGGTAAAACCTTTCTTTTACTTACTAGGATTTTAGCTAACGGGTCTTCCTCAAGGTCATATGCAGATGAACACGGCAGTTGTATGGGCCAGGTGGTGGCCTGATGGTTAAGCTAACCTGTGACCGCAGGGTTACAAGTTCGACTCCACCAAATGCCAGAAGCGCCACTAACCGCTGACCCCCACACTCCACTCAGGTGTGTACGGGTTTTAAATGCAGGTTGTGATTTTTGTTGTGTGCTGCGTGATCACAATGATAATTTTTAACTACTGATTTTACCATACATCACTGGAGCTCCGTCTGGAGTGTGTGTGGTGTTCCAACCCTTCTCCTCTACTCCCCCCCCCCCACCCCCCATCTCTTTAAAATGAGCGAAGCAAACACAGAAAGCTGCATTGTGTACACAACAGATCTATGTTCACGCCGGACAGTGTTTGTTTACTTAGCAGTTATGTATACCTAACGGATATTGTGTGCGTGACGGAGCGTGGCGAGGAGGTCGAGGAAAACACGTTGAAGGGTCTGTGGGTTTGGCTTTTGTTGACTGTCGCACTGAAGCAGAAAAATTACAGACAGACAGGGCTTAGAGAAACGCCATCGCCCTTTCATGGAAGAGGAAGTACATTCTCAAGGATAAACACATGCACACATACATACACACTTATTAATGTCGCACAAATACACATACATACACACACACACTTATTTATGTAGCACAATTTGCAACTGCCTCCAGGTACTTTGTAGAGGCAGAGGCTGAGACCTATAAGCCCACTTGGAAATGAGGCTGTACACAGCTCAGAGGGTGTGTGTGTGTGTGTGTGTGTGTGTGTGTGTGTGAATGTATCATAGGCGGGGGTTAGACCCATAATTGTAAGACCAAGACATCATTCACTGACGGTTTCCAGAATTTGGGACATCTTTCAAAAAAAAAAAAAAAAAAGAAAAGTCACTTAAGCACACACACACAAACACACATAAACGCACACTACCGACACACCCACACACACTGCAGGCTCGGCGATGCAGCTGGTGGCTTGTTGAAGTGGAGGGGCAGGGGCAGAACGAGTGCTAAACACACAGATGGGTGAGCCGCTGCACCACACTGCCATGGGACACGTGCACTCAATCACCAGCTGCAACACTGAGGCCCAGCAGGAGAGCACTCACACACACATACACTCTCACACACACGCACACACACATACACACACACACACACACACACACACACACAGGCACGCACAAACACACATGCACACACGTACACACATACTCACACACGCACGCACGCACGCACACACACACACACCCACACACACACAGACTCACACACACATACACTCACACACACGCGCACACACACATATACACACACACAGGCACGCACACACACACACACACACATACACACGCACGCACACACACACACCCCCACACACACACACTGATGCACGCACACGCACACACACACAGACTCACACGCACACACAGACACACACACACTAAAGACATCAGTAAGGAGAACTTACTGCATCCAAATTAGCCACTCGGCAGGCAAACACAACCCCCCCTCTGTCCCACTCATTCATCCCTCTCTCTTTTCCTCTATCTCAGGAAGAGCCTGGTTCTGGGTAACTGTGAATACTGAATGGTGTTTCACTGGTATAATATAGTGTGCTATGGTATGTATTTTTCTCTCCCTCTCTTTCTCTCAACGTCTGTTGGTATACAATGGTATTACTATAGTGTCTTTTCCTCTCTCTTCCTCTGTCCGTTGGTATGCAACAGTATACTGTAATATGTTTCTCTCTCTCTTTCTCTTTCTCTCTCTCTCTCTCCCTCCCTCCTCCTATTTGTCTTTCTCTCTGCTGATAAACAGTAGCATTCTAGTATGTGTGTGTCTCTCTCTC
>CM059282.1:12799952-12814952 GCA_030347295.1 Setipinna tenuifilis
ACATACAAACACAGAGAGGGAGAAAAGGGGGAAAGACATACACACTCACACACCCATACAGCACGTTCACACACACACAAACACACACCCATACAGCACATTCTCTCACTCACACACACACACACACACACACACACACACACACACAGATGGAGAGATGGGGGGAGACAGAGAGAGGGTTTACCTTCTGTTGTGTCACCGCTCCTGGCTTGGCAAGTGGTCGTGACTGGGGTTTGTGACTTCCTGTCATGCTCTGTCTCTTTCCCCTTCTTCTTCGCCGAATCTGCTCACACCATGACAGGGAGCAGGAAATGATATGTGATTTAAACCCAGCTTTACCACACACACATACACACACGCATACACACACACACGCATACACATACATGTACACACACGCACACGCACGCACACACACACACGTACACAGACACGCAGGTGCCTGCACACGCATACACACACACACAGACACACACACACAGGCGTCTGCACATACACACACACACACACACACACACACACACACACACACACAGGCGCCTGTGCGCACACAGAACGTGAATATATTCATGTGTATGGCAGCATACACAGAGGCAGAAAAGACAGTAGATAGCGAATGGGGGGTGAGGCTGCTGCATAGGGCACCATGTGTGTGTGTTACATTAATGTTAAATGTTTTCCATGTGTTACGTTATTGATTATGGCCCAGTCAAACAGAATGCTGTTTTCTGATTGTCTGGTGAGGTATGCATTAATTCCATCCAACCATGGAAAGTAGTTCTACATTTCTGGCATAAAGTTTAAGCACCATTTCATATCAATGCCCCACAGAATGGTAACACTACCAACCATATACTGTAGGCGAATTCCAGGGTAGTGTCTGTGTATGCAAATAAAGGGACTTGCATGTGTGTGTGTGTGTGTGTGTGTACCTTTCTGTTTGTCAGGACTCTTGTTGCGGATGCTGTTGAGGGAGGGAGACACAACCTCACCCTCCTTCTTCGGCTGGAAACGAGGGATGGACTCTCTCAGGAGAGTCCACAGTGTACCCACGCACCGCGTGCTACACACACACACACACACACACACACACACAACCCAATATCCAAACACCAGTCTGTCAGACAACATTCTGCACCATTGCTGTGTGATGACAAGGTTAAGAGTGAACATCGAATGTGTGTGTGTGTGTGTATATCCATGTATGTGTGTGTCTGTGTATGTCTGTGTGTGCGTGAGTGTGTGCATATGTGTGTATGCGTGCATGTGTTGTGTGTGTGTGTGTGCATATGTGTGTATGCGTGCATGTGTGTGGTGTGTGTGCGCATGTGTGTGCGTGTGTGTGTGCTTCTCTTACTTGAGGGGGATTATCTCAGGGACCCAGCCTGTGAGAGTGTGAATGATGGTGAACTCGCCCAGCTCTCTCCTGTGCCCTGGGATTGCACTACAGAGAGAGAGAGAGAGAGAGAGAGAGAGAGAGAGAGAGAGAGAGAGAGAGGAAGAAAGGCAGAGAGACAGAGCGAAAGAAAGAACAGAAGATGAAGTACAAGAAAGAAGATCAAAATGAGCATTTCCAACACATTCCCTCAAACACACACACACACATCCTTAAAGAAACACACAAACACTTCCTCAAATACTACACACACACACACACACACACACACACACATAAGTTCACTTCAAAGGCACTACAAACTCAAGGACAAGGAAAGCCAAGAAGACTAATGAGTATTCGCCACAATGTTACACATCTCTGGCAATGCCAAATCACATGCACAAATACTTGTCATTCTAATCACACTACACACACAAATACACACACCACACATACACCAACATGACCACACACTGGAGCTGGGTATGATATGGTACAAAAAATGAAACTATGACTGTTTCATTTACCTTATTTTTCAATATCATTTTTTTTTTATCATGACCCTTCCCCCAATACTGACAACGGCTCAACTGAGACCTGTCTTTTGAAGACACCGATATATCACATACTGTACACCAGCTTTATTTGTAAGTCTTAAGTCAGGTCCAACATAACTTTTGCTGTCCTCATCTCCACTTTTAGTCTTTTCACACTTTTCTAGTGTTACTTTCCCTCGCCGCTCACAAACAGCAGCAGCGGTGCAGGGAAGGGAAGGGAAAGGTAGACTCTGATTTGCAGTTCTGCCTTTTCTGCCAAGTGATCGACTAAAAATGCCCCAGGCTGATCATTCACATTGACTTGAATTTCATCACGATCATGATTTTGTGAATGATTAATGGCCCAGCCCTACCGCACACTAATACATTAAAAAATATCATAATACTGACCAGCACCAGATATATATATATATATAGGCCTACAAACGTGGGGTTACACACAGACACACAAACACACATATGTAAACAACACACGGATACACTTAAAATAAATAAATTGGTTACAAATATACATTACGTAAGTACAACACTAGTATATGATGTTACACATTGTTACACAGGTTGTACCACCATACCTAATTAGGTAGATACACTGTAACACCAACACCATAAAATAGTGTTACTAAATACATATACACTAATGGGACCACACCATAAAAAGTGCTGCTTAAAACTAATTTTAAAAAATTAAGGCAACATGCTGTACAGATCTTTTTAGGTTGGTTTAACTGAACAAAGAGGTGATTATAAAGTAGAGGGCATTGTCAGGTCAAACAGACATAGAAAGTATTATGCAGTTTTTTTACTTTTTTAATACATATGCACACATGCACATGTGCACATAGACATACACACACACACATACCTCAAAAACACATATCAGACACAAACACACATACTGCACAAACACATATCGCGCACGCACACACATACAAACATATATCACACACACACATCACACACACATACCGCACAAACACATCACACACCACACAAACACATATCGCACACACACACACATACCGCACAAACACATATGGCACACAGACGCATCGCGCACACACACACACATACTCACACGCACAGACTGGATTAAGTCCAAAAGCCCCCAAGTTTCCATTAGCCCCCTAATCCAGCAGCAGGCTGCAGTTGTAGATTAGTCATTTTCAGGCCCTGATTTATATTCTTAGCCTATTCCACTGCTCCGGCTCCTGCCCACAGCCACCACCACCCACTCCAGTCCTCACAACCCCACCAGCTCAACCTGCCTCTGGCCACAGACGTGACATTTTAGAGCTTAATGTACTTCTTAACCAATACTAGCTTCTGATCATGGTGGCCCACCGACACACACACACACACACACAGGTAGACTCACTGGCAGACCAGTAGATGGACAAACTGACAGTGACAGACCACCAGACAGACAAACTCACAGAACACACTCAAAAGGAAGCCAAGCAGTACACAGCACAAACAAGCATATAGGTGAAACACACACACACGCACGCGTGCACGCACACACACACACACACACACACACACGCACTTAAAGGAAGCCACAGACAGACAAGCACAGACACCAACTGACAGACAGGGAGGGTACAGTACAATGAACATCATTGATTCCTGAATGAAAGGTGGTGGCGTAGCAGTATATGGTATTGAAGCCGTGTAGACATTAAACAAAAAAAGAAACTTTCCTTCATTTACACAAAATACCCATTATGACGGAACACAAACAAAAGCTTATTTACCCCTCATTACCAATAAAGTCAGTATGTTAAGGAGTAGAGTGTCAAGGGATCTTAAGGCAATGACACACGGATTCAACATAGCCAGGAGATGGAGTTTTGCCCTTTTTTATTTTGCACCACGGTGAGAAAAAAAAAAAAAACAGTTAGTCAGTGACAATGTAAATAAAAATTATCTACACACTATTTACAGAAAATAAACAGGCTATGAATTGTATATTTGATATGTATATTTGAATTGAATTGTATAATTGATGTTTGTATTGTGATTCCCCTGTGGGCCTTGAGCCTGTAATAAAGTTTATATATATGAGTAGCCAAAGGGAGCATGAAATGGCGCACAGTGCAAAAGTTCAATACACAACCAACTCACGTAACTAAGGGTTCAGCGCATTAAGACACACGTCCGTCCACCATACAGATCACCTGGCAACTGTAACATATCCCTGTTATAAAGAGTATCTCAATACACCCTGCAGGTGGACCATACCATACACAACGCTAAACAGGGGTGTTTCAGGCAATATTGAGGAATAAGAACATTTAATTTGGCTAAACACATTTAATGGTGATTTTTTCAGCCAGTGAACTGTGAAACATACTTCCCCATTATGTTTATCTACTTCCCTTTTGGTAGGTAATCTATACATGTTCTTAAAGATTCAGATTCTTAAAGCTTGTGTCCTCTAATATCTAACATAGAATACCTAAAATGCCTTCTTTATTTGTTTTTTTTTCTTTTACATAGTGTATATTTTTCCTATTGTATGTGTTGTTCTGTTGTATGTATTGTTATTTTCTGCAGACCCTAATCATTAAGTAAACACACGGTGGACTATTAATAAAAGATGCTATATAAGCATCCTTTATTTTGATATTATTATTGTTTTAATTTTTTTATGTCCTGTAAAACCTATATACTATATATTTTAATTGTATGTCCTGTAAAACTTATATACTCATATTTTTTTATTTAGTGGCCTTTCATTTAATAATAATTTAAATTTAAATTTAATTTAATTTTATCATTATTTAATGTAACATTTATTTAAAATAATGTTTTTAAAAATATTATTTATTATTTTATTTACCCTTTGTATGATATAGTAAATATTTTTATTGTTTCATATAACTTACATATCCTACCAAAAAGCATTTCAATGTATAGTATTGGCTACTTGAACTACTAAACATATAGTTGTTATTTTTTAAACAATGAACACTGACATGGCTTGGGTGACATCATGAACATTCTAAATTCTAAATTCTAAATCTCTATTGGCAACCTTATGCAAACAAAGAGAATTTCAACTTTTGATGAAACTGAACACTCAAAGCACCTGTTTTTCCTCGCAAAAAAAGGATATTTTGGATATTTTCTGCTCAAATTCTTCGACAGATATGAAAAGGGTAAGCCTCAATTTATAACTCTTACATTTTTTAAGTATTTTTAGATTTTAAATGATTTCCTAATTATGATAATTTCTCCTACAGGGTAGTGAGTGCCATTCTCTGAATGGCCGCTATGACCTTAGAAGGAACACTCTCCCATCCAAACGCCTTCAAGATTACTATGTAGAAGGAGTGAGCTTGTCTAAAAAGAAGTGTACCCGAACCATGACCAGTGGTGCAAACGGGGACAGTTCTACTAAAGGGGCTCTTCTCCATCTACCTATCTCCACTGAGGCTACCTACAGCAGTGGTGGTCACCCACTGATCCTCCGCTTTAAAGCCTGCTATGATAAACACGGTGTCCACTGTGGATACATCTCAGAGCCTGTTTTCCCATTGACTCGAGAGGGAGTTCAGGGCGCTGCTGGAGGAGGCAAGCCAAGGCAGCCTTTGATTTTAAGAGGGCAGCAGGCTGATACTGCACAGGTAAGTTGATACCTTTCAGTGTCATTAAATGATATGCATGTATTTTGTATAAATACATAGCCTAATGTCCCAGTTTCATTCTAGGCAGCAAACACAGGAGAATGTGCACTGGTGGCCAAGGAGAAATATGGGGTGTCCAAGGCTCCCTTAAAGGAGACACTTGAGATTGCCACCATCTTACTTGGCCTTGGACAACATGTGTGCCTGCAGAACACAGTCCAACAGGCTGGATCCACATCCCAGGAAGCTCCTTTAGTTCAAGCAATGAGGTTCGGGGAGCACCAGGACCACACCTATTGTGAGGTCAATACCCAGCCAAGTGCCATCAGTGGGCATGTGGACAGCTGTGAGAGCAAAGGTCGTAGAAAGAAGCAGACCAACCCTTGCCACATCATGCCCAGTAACGTGCAGACCCAGGACATCAAGGTCCGTCATGTTCCACAGGCTGGGCACCAGAGCATCTCCAGGTCAGGACTCGATACCCAACCAGGTGCCAGGAGTGGTCACATAGCCAGCTGTGAGAGCAAAGGACGAAGAAACAAACAGGCCAACCCTCGCCACATCATGCCCAGGAAAGTGCAGAAGCAGGACTTCAAGGTCCTGCATGTCCCACAGGCCGCTCTCTTCTCTTCTAAGGCATCTTTTGCAGGGCTGCCCTATAGCCTCAACCAGGTTTTGGGAATACCTCAGACACCCTGCCATGGTTTCATCGGGGGAAAAGACCTGAATGATGGAGAGAAATTCAGTCCTCAGGACATAGACATCCCCTTTGAGTGGTCAACATCTCCTAGGGAGAAAGAGGACATGTTCTTTCTTCATCTTAATGATTCATCTTACAAAGCTGAGGTAAGATATGCTTACATATGATTCTAATGACTGTTACCTTTAAATGCCACTTAAATTAATAAAATAGGCGCAATTCATTAAATAGCTTTGTTTTGTGTATGTAGGCAGCTGAGAGGAAGAAAAGGGAAACTGCTCTCCAAACCAGTCTCAGGCAGATGAAGGAACCTCTGAACGAGCGATACATTAAGAATGCTGCTGTTCTCCCTGACCTTCGCCAGCCAACACCAGCACCAACATCCATCGCGACCCCAAAGCCCAGTGTCAGCAATGAGCCACTGCCCCAAGAGGAGTCTCTAAAGATCCATGGCTACAATGTGGAAGACTTCAAAAGAATTTACCACTCTGTGGTAGATCCAAAGTTGACCACAAAATCTGGCAACCCTCGGCCTTATGGTCTTCAGATGGGCCGAGTGATCAAACAGTGCATGTGGGAGAAGTTCCACTGTCCTTCTTTCCTGGAGACTGAAGGTGCAGATGGCAGGACCTGGATATCAGAGTCTTACTGCAGTCCCACCCTGAAGCGTCACGCACCTGTCATTGACGTGGACATTAGTGAGGAACCTATGCCTGAAAAGCCAAAGAGAAAGAGGGCCAGGAAATGAACTCATAGATTATATAAAATAATTATGAAATTATAGGATACCATTGACAACATTATATTTAATTTTACATATTTTATTGATACATTTTGTATTTCACTGATAAGTTTACTTTTGATCATATTTTGATAATATATTAAAGCATTATTAAAAATAAATATCTTTTAACCAAGCTGTCTACAGTGAATTGAATATTATTATTTTGATTAACTGTTGGGTTACCTCTTTGTATATTGTGTACAGTCATTGCATACCTGTAGTCATTTTTATGTAATTTAATTAATGATTAAACTGGTGCACATTCACATTTTTAACACATTGAAACTTGCCTCTGTTGTGCACATGCTCAACATGCATATCTTGGTTGATCCATCTATTACCACAACCATGTGAAGACAGCGGAGTATCTTCTCTCACAGGCTGCTCCAACTCCGCTGTCGAAGGGACAGATACAGGAAATCTTTCCTGCCATATTACACTATACCTGCTATATCGCTGGTCAAGACATAGTAAATGTCTATACACACTTTATGTGGTATTAGGTACACTGTCCACTGCACCTTATCAGTTCACTGTGCCTTGTCCGTTCACTGAACCTTTTTTATATATTGCACTACAATTAATACTGCTTATTTTTATACATTTTTTTTACATTTTGTATTGTATATTGCTTTATAGTGTCTAAGTTGTGCTCTTTTTCTTCAATGCGTTGCTATTGTCTCTGTGCGCGTACACGCGAACGTGCCTCACTCGCGGCGCACGCCCCTTTGGCACAACAAGAAAGCTTCGCAATGCTGGTAAGAGTTGCTGTTTTAAATGCTAAGTAAACACTTGTCAATGCTCTTAGACATCGAATCACTCGGTTCTCAGAAGATACATGTTGTACCTAGACGCTGTACTTCAATAAACAGGCATGCTGGTAAAACGCTAAAACCTTTCTGTGTCGTGTTTGTTTACGTGTAGAATGTAAAACGTGGGAATGTTATGCTAGTGAACTTAACTTTGTGTGCATCAGTGGCGGATGCTGGTATTCCAAAGAGGGGAAGCTCACTGCCAACTTAATCATAAAAAATTGTCCATTTACTTATACGTTAATTCCACCCTTCGTTCCTTCTCCAGAAAATGGCCATAGTGCTCTGCTAGCGGGCTTGTGCAGGTGCGCTAGCGGGCTAGTTCAGGAGAGCTAGTGGGCTAGTTAAGTAGCACTAGCGCCAACCTACCTAACAGTATGATTATAACAAAACGAAATTAAAAACAAACAAGAAAATTGTAATAAACCAAAACGGAAATAAGTATGAATGTGAGTTATATACAGTGTAAGAAATGAACAAGTACTTTCACTGAGGAAATGCTAACAAATTGGTTACTGCTTGTCTTATGACTTAACATGCAACATCCGCGATAGGACTGAGTTCCAGCAGCCAAGTGACAGTCTATGTATCAAAAACGCCAGCCAATCAAAACTGGATTTAGAGGTTCACCAATCAACACGGGGACTGCTTGAAGTCCGCACCAAGCGGCAACGTTCCAGGCTGAAAAATGAAGCCGGAAGTAAACGTTGTAAGGCTGCAGTACCTATTTTGTCCTTTAGAGGCAGGCTGCAAAAGGGAGCAATTTCCCATAGACTCCCATGTTAAAAAGTCCATTTTCACAGCTAAAATAAACATATTTACAGCCTGGTTCAAAAAATGGTTTTAGTGTCTTTCGATAGTTTGGGGGTCCATGACAACTCTGAGGGGGGTGAATTTTTTTAGAATCCATTTGCTTTAAGCACAGTTAAGTTTTAATTTTATGAATAATTAGGGGCGTGGTCAGCTTGATTGACAGCAGCCGGCCACCGCTGCTGACGTGAGGCTGAGATTCTCAGCCTGAGAACTCTGTCGACTCTTCGGCTGTCGTCGGATATTTCACGACTATATCATTTCCAGCATATTCAATGATATGTTACATCCAGGATGTCTGACGTTCCTGTTATTTGTTCTAAAGGACCATCAAAGAATGTTTCTTTACATTTTAATGGTAAGTGACATTACACTACTGTTTATCTGCCATCATTACTAATATGTAGCATCGCTGTTAGCCCCGTAGCCTAAAATCACCTCAGAAATGTTAGCATGTTAACCCTGGTGTCAAACTAGCTCCCGAATAACTCTACTGCAACATAATATTACTTAATCTGCCATTATCAAGCTTATTTGACTGCTCCAATCGGTCAGTAGAATGACTATAGTAGAAAGTCAGTAGAATAGCGTTGAAGGAGAATTTGATTTGAGTTTTGTCTCGGCCGTCTTTGAAGTTCAATACAGTCTTAGCTCGCACAGCTAGCGCAAGCTACATTACAGCCTGCTAAGGTTCGTCAGCTAGTAATGAAGTTGACATAAGTGACAATACCGTCAAATTATGTCCACTGACTCAATTCTTCATCTGTGCTATACTTAAGAGGAAGTACATGTGTTAAAAACATAGACTGTGTTAATACGAGAGAGAGACGCTTTAAAGCACCCTTGCTTGTAAAGTTTGAGTAGCTAAAACTTGACTCCGCTTAGAATTACGTAAGAAAAAGATTTTTTTTTAAAAATAGTGCAAGCCTACATTCACGTAAGAATGGGCAACCTGGCCGTACACATTACATTTTGAATAGTATTGTAAATTAACATTTCAAACATCTCATCAGTTTTCCTTTAGGTGACTCAGACAGGCTGGACAAAGGGATGGATGGTTAACTTGAGACAGAACTGGACTCCACACCAGAGCTCTCATCTGTGCTGTCAGCACTTCGAGAAATCACCACGGATGCCAGGGACAGTACCAACCTTTTTGTTGCAAATATTTAATGTATATATATCTTATTTCTCCTCCTACAAGTTTTCTACATCCTACCAGACTACAAGCTTAGAGTATGCTATGGCTTGTCCAAATGTCTGGGAAACTTTAAATATGTTTTAAACATTTATTTTATACAGTGATGGAGTGTTTTGGAAACTATGGTAGTGACATACAATTACATTACAATTATCACATGCTTTTATTCAACACAACTTACAGTAGAGGACACAATGCCCATTTATTCTTGACTCCATTAGGCCACAGATGCCCTTTGCTCCTATCTTGATGTTCTTGTGCATCACTTTTGCTTACTGCTTTTCTTGCTGCATTTGATACTTACCAACCTGCCACTTTACTGTATTACACATAACTTTATTTATTCACTTTAATGTTCTGATTTCTTTACATGTATGGGTAAATATCAATGTATTGTCTAGTCGAAATGTCTTGTCAATATTCCAATGAAAAATATGCTACTGAAAAAAAGGTTGACACGTTCGATACTTATTCATCCTGCTTTACATGCCATATACTGTTTTTTTTTCTTTCACTTTGCTCATTGACTGCAGTGTATGTTTAATGCACTGCTTTTGTTTACAATGACATTAAGATTTTCCCTTTTATATATTAATAGTAATTGTTGAAATAAGACATTTTGATTTGATTCATTCTTGGTTTAATAAATATATTACAAATTCCATATACATTTCAAGTGTGACTTCAGTGCAAATCAAAATCAATAACAGATTTGTGGTAGAAAATGTTGTTTGTTGAAGCAGTTTGACATGTGCTGTCCTTATATTTAAAGTTATCACGAGTTTGACATTCATTCACCAGGCAAAATATTACAAGTTCCTGTACATTCAAAGTGGGATTTTAGCGTAAAGAATTCAAAATCATTAGTACTGATATCCCCAAGACAAAGCTAGCCATTACAGATCACACAAGCCCTGCTTCAAGCAACAAGATGATCACTTGTCCAAGGTCATTCCCGCCGCAGTGGATGAGCAGGACATATAGGACGGTTTCTTCTTGTAGGGCCTGGGAGAAAAACAAGAGGATGTCACACCATCTTAGTCCACCCAGGCCAAATCACCTCATCTGGGCATGAAGTCCCAAGTTGGTGGCCAGGGACCTCCTCGCAGCCTCTTCCCCTCTGCCAACCTAGCTGTGCCCCAGAATTTATGAAGTTGGAGCTGTAAAAGCAAAAATGAGAAAAGACAATATTAACATACATTCAACGAATTAGATGGTCATAACTATTAGCTGTTCAAGTTTTTAGAACGTGGGGTACGGCGATATTTGTATATTTTCTTAAGGTTTTATTATTATGTCACATTTGAGCATTTGCTATATGAAACTATGTACTACATAAGTAATATGTAGTTGCTCATGTTGTCTTCCACTATGTTGGATTGTCTTCAGTCGCTTTGAAATGGCCTCAGAAACCATTTTATGTACATTTGAACATTGCATTCAAGCTACGACAGGTCTTGATAAGAAAATGTGAGAGCACCGACATGCACACCTTAATTTATAAAGTCCACAATGTACACCGAATAAATTAGCAGGACTACATCAACAGCTGAAAATAACGACTACAGATTTATACATGAAAAAGACGGATGAAACGGGCTGGTTAGTCGAAAGGTTTCAACACACGACAACAGAACAAATTCCATGTCAAGATATCATGAGCACCGATAATGCCACAAAGCATGCACTATAGTTAAGACCTCTCTTATTAAATCGTGTGCAAATGGGCAACGTTAACGACCAAAATCATAAGAAAACCATAGTATCAGTTTGAAGCAGTAGTGACAGAGTATTGAGGGAGGTTTTGAAATCTTTGGTAGTCAGTTAGAGCAGTCATAAACGACATGGTTGCTATGCATTGCTAACTTACGCTAATAGCCTACAATAATTTAGCAACTATAACTGATGACTAAAAACTGCTCTTTCACTACATTACACTGAATAGTAGCAAACGGTCTGCATGATTATTAAATTTACTCATGTACTGAAAATAATAATGGATTTAGGTACTTACCAGCAAAATAGATGAGTTCAGTCTGGTCAACATCGGTCAAGTGTATCGCCCAAAATACATGCAAGCGAAATTTACCGCTTTCGCCCCGCTTTCTCCGTGAAAGAAGTTCTCCGCTACGTAATTTGCGGGAGCTGTCCTAGCCTGTAGGGGCGGGTCTTCAGGCCGCCTGGCACTACCTTTTCACCCATATATGGAATGTCAGGTAGAAGGCGGGTTTAGAATGCAGAACGCATTGGTTAAGATGGCGGCGCCCTGAACCTTCAAATTAAGCCTCATTTTGGCTGTGGGAAAGTCTATGCGTGACGTCACAGAGGGTTTGTCCAGTTCTTATATACAGTCTATGGTCCGCACCAGCAAAACTCCGCCCACCATTCCATTCACCCTCAGAGACGCTCTGCGTCCAGGGTGGGAGAAAAAAGTGGTATTTCTCCAATGACCATCCAGTTTCCATGCATAGAAAATTAGGGGCCCATTGAAGTGCATTGACGCTGGACGTCTATGAGGAAATGGGTTGGCCATAGGCCATGAGAACAAAGTGGAATGCTAAGTTAACAACACCAACTCAGTTGATGGGCCTATTATTAATAAACTGGTGTTTGAAAGGAACATGTTTTAAGGCATTTTGTAAACATTTGACCATTACATTTTTTTTTACATTTTAGGGGAAGCAGAGCTTCTCTTGCAGTCTTAGAGAAATCTCCTCTGGTGTGCATCCATACGTTAAGGCCAGACAACACATAACCCCGCATGCAAAGGTGGACAAATATTGCACAAGAGTTTGCTACTGCACTCGACAAACACACAACACAGCCAGGGAAAAGTTTGAATGAGGGGTTGGCGTTTCACGTGTTCAATGGCGGCCTTAATTAGGACGCCATGATAATGCGCTGTGGGGCTGCATCGTCACACAGTACTAAAAATAAGAATGTTGTAAATAAAAAAAATATAAAACAGAAAATTCAAGCTCAGTCTCCACAAGCAAAGCCTGCCCCCACCCAAAACATGCTGTGTGCCCTATTTGAGCCTAAAAGCCGTGACCTTGAGACATATCTGGAGTATAGTGCAGTGCTCCCGTGTCTACTGCAGTGCTTTCTGTCAGGCCTCTCCACTGCCTGCTGAGAGATGTTCGATTACGGCTCCAAAAGTTTGAGTGCACTTTTACTTTCTGATGTCTCCCCTATCCGCTTTCTTCACACACACACACAGTCACACATAACATACGAGCAAATGCACACTCACTCACACACACACACACTTGGTAATACACACCCTTTTGGACCCCGCATCTTTTTTTTTTCGTTCCACTTTACAAAGGCCCGCACAAAACAAGCACACCAAGCCATGCACCCATGGCTGGACTCCACCAACAAACCCAAATCAGCTCCATTAGCAGAGCAGCATGCATGAATATCCTTGAATGTTTACGTATGTGTTTGTGTGTGTGTCTGTCTGTCTGTATCTGTATGTGTCCCTCAATGTGTCTGCTTGTTTCATTAGAGAGTTGAACACGCACATAATTCTAGCAAATGCATCCGTGGCCAATAGCAACAGCGTATGATTATCACAGACCAGCACTGCTTAAAGCCTAGCCACAGTTGCTCACCTTCTCTAACTGCTAGCAGAAGTCGCAAAACACCAGTTTTAAAGAAGTAAATGTTGTACCATATACTGGTTCTACCAGGGCATCTTAGACCAGTTGGCTCATATACCTGGCTAAAGTTATGGTACCAGATGTCAGATTACATGTCAGATCCTCCCCTACCATTAATTGTTTTAAACCTAATTTAAAAACCTGTCTTTTTTTCTTTATTTTTAAGTGGGACAGAGAGATGGGGTAAGGGCTGGGAAATGACCCAGGCTGTTTTGGACCTGGGTCCCCACACATGGGCACTTGCCCCTTCATGGTTGAATGCTCTAACCAAGCAAGCATGTGCTTATTGGGTAGTAGCCAGACTCCATACACAAAGTGAAACAGTGTAGTGCACCAGGTTGGTCCACCTCTGCTGTAAGTTAGTGTGATGTCACGCGAGGCTGTGCCACTCTGTTACCTTTTTTTCTACCAGTGGTGAGCCGGTGCAGGTCAAGCAGCATCACCAACACCGTCACCACCACTGTCAGCAGACATTTCCAGAGGTGTCAGCACTGAGCAGAGTGTCACCAGGGTGATATTTACATATTGCATAACCATGGCGGACTGACACCTTCTTGTTGTAATGTTTGTTGACGTACTTATGAAGTTATGACCATTTCAGTTTGAAGGGTGGCTGCATGCATCAACCATAAATAGGCTACATAACAGACAGAGAATGTCATCCAGACGACAGGTAGGCAGCGTTTTCCAAATAAGACCTTTGACGTGCTTTCATCTGTCGCCTGACCTCACTGAATGAGCAGCCCTCTCCATATCCAAACCACCGGTCCACTAGAGCTCTTAAACACACAATGTCAGAGGGACAGACTGTGCTCTGAGCTCAAGTGCTCAAACCGTGGAAATTTGCCACGCTGCACACCGACATTGCAAATACACACGCAAACACACATACACACATACATACATTCACACACAAAAACAATAACAAATGATATGAAAACATACAAACAACTACAAAGTAACCCTGTCGCCCCCAGGTGTGATTAGGGCGATGGCTGGGTGTGGGTAGTACTCACTCGGTGTTGGCCAGTTTGATGAGAGCCTTGGCCAGCAGCATGGGCCACAGCTCAGACTTCCTGGTGCTGGCAGGAAGCAGCAGCTTGTTGTCCTCGTCCAATGGCAGAGCGTCGTCAATCATGACCTTCCTCCAGGCGCCCTGGGTGCCAGACGAGGGGGAGACATTAGACAAGTGTGACCTTTGAGAGTGTGTCTTTGTGTGTGTCTGTGTATGTGTATGTGTTTGCCCATATGCTTGTGTGTGTGTGGCGTGTGTGTGTATTTGTGTGAGACTGTGTGTTTATTAAGGTTTGCACACACACCTGTTTGTGTGTGTGTGTGTGTGCACGTGCACATTACGACATGGGCAAAGTGGTTTCATTTACTCAACACCCAGCCAAGTTTGAGGGTGTATTTGCAGCAGGGGTCTACAGGCCCACTCGTCTGTCATAGGTTTACTTACAA
>CM059282.1:12819952-12822452 GCA_030347295.1 Setipinna tenuifilis
CATTCATCCAACATATCCACTGTCTAAGAATAAATTGTTTTTCTGGCATAAATCTAAATGCCGAGCATCTCGAAACTACACTAATATTACAACCTATATCTGTCTTTAGTTTACTTAATCATCTGTCAAGCATCTTCTGTCTATTAGCTTTTCTCCATAGGTAGCTAGCAAGAGCTCATTAGTAGGTAATGTTTTCTGGAACTTACTCTTTATTCGGTGTCTGCCCTTGAGACGAAGTAACTCGGCTGGAGGAACCGTCCTTTTTCTTAATGGTCTTAGACATTGTGGATGCTTTGCATATATACCACTAGAAACACTGGCCAGCGATGTTAGAAGTACAACATGGTTCTTATCGGGCTCTGTTGTGCTTACCTAGCTAGCACTCCTCCCAAAGTTTGCAGCCGTTGCCTAGCGACAGGACCTCATGAGCTCCGGACAAATTGAAGCTCGCGCCCACAGGGGAAAATCCCTGCACGTGATGCAGATTAATTAAACCTGGTCACACAAGAAGCTAAATTCGTCCCTGGTACAGAGCTTGTTAATTTTTATACTAAATTATGGCTGTGCCAATTAGCTTAGATACTTCAGCTACGCGTTAGATGACCGCCCATTTATGCCACATCATGAAAGATTATTTTTTATTTCATTCACTAAACCCTGACAATACTTGCTGTTATGAGTAGTAATCCGAGTCTGGTGACCAACATCATGTTTATTTTATGAGTTGAACTCTGCTTTCTGTTTCACACAAAGAGAAACACATACAAAATGGATTGTTTAAGGTTACCCCATTCAGTTAAATAACATGTTAGGCTATATGCTTGCATACAACACCAGCTGTTTCAAATCCGATTCCCTTCTGGGCAGTTAACAGCTGAACTAATGCAAAGCTGTAGACATATTGCCAAGCATCAAATGTGCATAATCTCTCTCTCTCTCTCTCTCTCTCTCTCTTTCTCTCTCTCAAAAACACCTAAACTAACCACCATCAGAAGGGTAAAACAATAAAATGAAGACACATAAATTTTGTTCAATAAAAGCTTTATTCTTTTGATCCTTCAAAAGGTCATTTCACATGTAAACTGGACCATTACTGAAAGTCCTCCATTTATAAAATGAAATAAAATAAACAAAAACAAAACAAAAAAACAACACTTGATTTATTGCTGAACAAAATGGCAGAATGGAAGGGGTAGTTCCCTCACCGTACACAGTGTTAATACATTAAATACCACTTAAAGATAAGACTAATTATCATAGAGTACCTAGGGTGTCTGCACGCTGTTGCTCATATGTAGTAAAATACATACAGACCAGTTTGGATTTCATTTCTGAAAAATACAAAAGTGTAGCCTATGTTGCCTAAGTGTAAGGCAAATACTCTTCTCTCTCTCTCTTTCTCTCTCACACACACACACACACACACACACACACACACACAAACACACATACACTTTTATCCTATGGGAACCTCGTTGAGCACCTTCCTATGAATCCAGTCTAGATCTCTGATCTCATCAGGCCCAAGTGTTTGTATGGGAGATGGAGTGCAGTGCAGTGGGTGTTACATGAACAGAGGCCATGGCCCTGATATTTTTTCTACCACTGGACCACAAACACTACAGCAAGGCTACAGCACTCTGCTTGGGGTGAGAGTGGAACAGCCTCCTCTTCACCATCAACCAGCCACAGACCAGCTGGCACAACAGTACTTCCTGTGTTTGTGGCCACAAGTTTCTGTCAGTGTTGGCACATGTGTGTGTGTGTGTGTGTGTGTGTGTGTGTGTGTGTGTGTGTGTGTGTGTGTGTGTGTGTGTGTGTGAGAGAGAGAGAGAGAGAGAGAGCGTGAGAGAAAGAGAGAGAACGAGAGAGAGAGAGAGAGAATACAAAAAGGGTCTGACCTTACAGACAAACGCACAAACATAAAATCTCTCCTTGTGAGTCTTTCTGTCTCACACAAATAGGCACACAGATGAACAGATAGACATACAGTCATGCCCACGTACACACCCAGACCCACCCACCCACACACAAACAGACACACACATGCATTGTCGTAGCCAGGGTTTGGAAAATTACCAAGGTCCATTATGGGCTGAGGGGAAAAAAATCTAAAATAAATTCAACAATTAACAGCCACAGCTGTGTCCAGACATTTAGTTTTAAACTGTCTAAAAAAGTTGCAGAATCAGAACGTTTCTCACAGATAAATGCTTTGGCTTACCAAGTGATACATTCCAGTTTAGAAACAAGGCAATGCTGCTTTGGAAATGTGTAAATTGTAACGGCTTGAAGAAAGTGTGCTGCCAGTTGCCATGCAGACACCCTCTCAAGTGATCACTCAACCATAACGTGTCGTCTACTGAACTGCCTTCATTTTCGCAAGTGGTGCACTCTTATCATTAATGTTTAGTCATTAATGTTCTCTCACTCTCTCTCTTTTTCTCTCTCTCTCTTGCTCTCTCGCATACACACAGCAGACACAAATACAAACTCATTT
>CM059282.1:12827452-12829952 GCA_030347295.1 Setipinna tenuifilis
GTCATGTTAGTATACTGCACTCTCTGCTGGACTGCAGGAAGCCTGGGAGAATACGCCTGTTCAAGTATGTCTGTATTTTTATTACACCCTATCACCAACTGCTAGATATAACACAAGACACATTTGTTTGCACCCATCAAGCAACAAGTTAATATCTTATAGTGAGCAACTATTTATTCTATGGTAAACAAGTAAATATCCTTACAGTGTAGGTATGCAGCACTGAGAAATGTAATGCTTAAGGGATGACCCAAAATGTGTGCATTACAGGGTGGTAACATCATTCTTTATTCATGGTCAGGACTGCTTATTTTGCAGCATGTTAATCTTTTTAGGAGGCTGTATTTTGCCGAGGGCATATGAAGCAACAGGAGTGAAAAAAAGCTCACAGTGCATTACACATACAGTGATGAAACACTAAGGCGATTATTGGGGTCAGTAGCTTATATTTGGGTTCTATATATTATGGCTGAATTGATGCAACATTTTGGCAATAGTAAATGTACTCTTAAGAAACTGGTGGTATCAGCACAGAAACCATTTCCAATTTTTTTACATTTTACATTGCTATGCAAGATTAACCGAATAAAAGAAGAACCATATTTGTGGTTGCATTTCACGGTTGTCTTTTGGCGTGAAGGTTACATTAACTGCTTTCAAAGGGCAGTTGTTCTTCCAGAGCAGAACTTGTTTTGAGCCACATTACAGTCCTGATTACTTCTTTGGTTGCTAAAAGAATATTTTAGACACACAAAATATCTTTTTGTTTGCAGCTAGTTTGTTCACAGTGAAAGCAGCTTTCTGCAAACCTACAGTGATGTTGCTAGCATTTGTGGATAGGCAGGGAAATGATTACCTTAAGCCACATTGTTACAAGATAATATTTGTATCTGAAAGTTAATGTTAGCTCACTGCATAAGTAGGATTAACATTAGCAAACATTACTACTAGCGAACATTAGCAATTAGTGAGGTAAATATTAGCATATAGGCCACAGCTAAAGGAGAAGGTAGAGGCTAAATACAGCTTCTTTAGCGACATTCTAAACTTGCTCGACCCCAGTGGTTGGGTGGCGGGAATCAGACCACCTATACACAGGCCTATAAACACACCACCGACAAATCCTAGTGGAATGTGTGTTAATCTTTTCTGCCTTACGTTTATGGAAATGATAATGGCTGAGCAGAGGAGGGAGAGAGCACACATATGTACATTATTATGTTACATTTGTTTATTTTATATTTCTATGACTAAGGTTTACTAGGAAGCCTTCCAATGTATTGTTACTTTCTCCCTAGGTTTCTCTCACCCTCTTTTTTCCATTCTGTGTGCATGTGTGTGCACGTGAGTGTAAGAAGATTATCAGTCTTTAGTAACAAGTTGGTTCAGAGTACTTTTATCTCGACTGTACTCAGACCTAGAATTCTTTCATTTGACTACAGTCTTTTTATATCATTTTCTAACACACACAAACACACACACACACGCACACAAACTCTCTCTCTCACACACACACACACACACACACACACACAAAAGACTTTTTATTATGCAAATCCCTCAAAAGGTTTAGACTAATGCAGCCTAATGGAGCAAGCTAACCATGCGCAGCATCAAACAGACACCACACAAAGGTAAATAGCACTTCATGCTGATAATAGCTAACCAGTCTGCAAGGCCCAATCAGATGCCATTATCTGACCCTTATCTAAGACCCTTGTCTACGACAGTTGTCATGGTTACTACAGGGGATGCATCCTTTTCTTTAACAGGAAACACACAAACACACACATGGGTACACACACATCTGAAACATACACACACACACACACACTTTACTCGCCATTCCAACACATTTTGGAGATATATTAACACACACCCAGTAAAACACAGACACACACACACACACACACACACACACACACACACATACGCACAAGCACTACTGGAAATCCAGACACTTCATCAGTCACTGTCAGAGACACACACTTCATCAACACATTCCAGTGTTTCGATGGGAGATAGACAGGACAGGCATTCATCCAACAAAGGGAAAGATCACCAGACCAGAGAGTTCATTCAATTACCGCAGGGGAGTGAAAGGCAAGGGTGGCGAGAGAGCGAGAGAGAGAGAGAGAGAGAGAGGAAGAGGGAGAGATAGAAAAAAAGAATGGAGAGCAGTACACAGAAAGACAGTGAGGGTTGAAAGTAATGTGAATCAAGAAAAGGTAAGAGGCAGATAAAGGGACAGAGAGAAAGAGAGAGACTGAGAGAAAGAGAGAGAGATGACAGCATTGGACAGAGAGAGATAGTGAAGTGAAAAGACGAAGAAGGGGAGAGAGGAAGATTAAGAGAGAGGGCGGCACAAAGAGAGAGATAGAGACAGAGAGACTCAGAGAGAGAGAGAGAGCGAGACAGAAAGAAAGAGACTGAGAGAAAGAGATAGGGGGGCACAAAAAGAGATAGAGACAGAGAGACTCAGAGAGAGAGAGAGAGAGAG
>CM059282.1:12847452-12849952 GCA_030347295.1 Setipinna tenuifilis
CTGAGGCGCACGAAGGAAACCTAGCGCCCACTGGGCGTTAGTCTGTGAGCAACACACTCATGAGAAGCAGCAGGGTGAGCGAGATGCTCAAAGGTGATTTGATTTATCCTCGAGACAGACTGAAACTTCATGATTTGCCTTAAATGACCGGTGTAAAGTAACTCTAGCAGGTACCTTTTAAGCAAACTATCAGTTATGAAAATAAAAGTAAAATAGTAATTAACAGGACAATAATTAACTATAAAATTTTTATTTTACAGTTTCAGATTGTCTTGTCAAAAACGAATCCCTGTTCAAAATTACAATAAAATGGTTTTTTTTTTTCAATTACCTCACGTTTACCGAATAGTTTAACCTCACTAAAAGACAGTAACATAAACATTTTCATAATATAACAACTATAGTAGCTTATTACATGAATGTTTCTTAATAACCTGAAAGGTTGCGTCCTAGCACTTCTATAAATCCTAATTCAGTGAACTAGTACAGATGTTAAAAATTACATAATCAGTCAAAGCGTGTTTTACCGTAGACGCAACATCTTACTACTAGAAGCAACTAGCCCATTTAAATTCATAAACATTTCAGAAAGAAAGTACAGCTTAACTGGTTTCCGCAATTCTACCCAGCATCAAAAGCAAAAAAAGAATAAACTTTCACAATATTTTGAAGGACACATTTCAGATGTATAAATATGTAACATTCTAATTATATTGTACAAACATTTATGGTACGAACTGACCATAGGTGCGGAAAAGGCGCAAGGCTGAACGGTATACAAACGTCCAAAATGCTTTTTCTCTGAACGGACAGAATGGACAGAGAATATTACACTGGCACTTAACAAAAGACATTTCTTTCAACTCCCGCGTACTTCAGCTAATGAGACCAGATCAAACTGCAGAACAGACTAATAGTTTACCAGTACAATCAAGTCCCTTCCGCTGTAATACGACCTATGTGAAGTGTGTATGGGTTCGAGAAGTGTGTATGGGTTCGAGAGTGAGCATGCACAAGACAGTACTTGTGTATGTTTGCATTCGTGTGTGCGCGCTTTACTGTGTGTGTCTGTTTATTTGTTTGTTTCCTAGCATGTAAGTATGAACTGCCTGTGTGTGTGTGTTTTGCAGTAAGGTGTAAGGCAGCCAGCCTAAGCAATGAAAACAAGAGGGGGTTGACCTTTGAACTGTAGAGATTCAAAAGTCAAACACACAGTCTTTAAACAGCGCAGTAGAGGTTAAGAACGTATTCCATTGGGCTATTGTTATATCTATCCTCCACATCTTTTCTCACATGTGTAGTTTTTAGGTCTTACTTCAACAAGACACATCAAGCCTCCATTTTGATGAACCCTTTAGCCAACACATACAGTACACTTGGCAAGCCACCAAAAAGATACCACAAAATGAATGAATTGTTCAGTCCAGTGGATGAATGGCATGTTAATGGGCCTATAATCGATCACCAAAATGCTTGTGACTCTCAAAGTGTTGAGGAGCTGTGCCTACAGTTGATCTGGGCGATAGTGCCAGGGAGCAAAACTTCGGAGGCGCAGAGGTCGTTGCCGTGGGCGGCGGGTGACCCCGGCGTCGAGATGTCTCTGAAGGGAGAGGGTGGGGTCAGCAGCAGAGTCATCTTGCTCTGAGACTCCGCCTCTTCCTCCTCAGAGAGGAAGTCCTCCATGAGGTCGAACGCCCCGCCGTCTAAAACCCCGCCCTCGCCCATTAACAGAGGCAGCTGACTGGCCAGAGACTGCTCGTCACAGACAGCTGCCAAGGTGTGATCCATCGGAACAGTAGAGCTCAGTGTAGCCAGCGAATCCCCCCGCCGCCCATCACTGGTACACTCCTCCGTCTTCATAGACAAATCAGAGAGCAGCCCTGCTTCCTCCTGGGTCATACCATTAGCATTACGGGGGTGCGATGGCGTCATCCTTTGCTCCTCCGGTGAGGTCTTGTGTTCCTGCCGGGGGTCAGAGGCGGGGGTGCGTGGGGGCGTTTGGGAGCTAGTTAGGGGTCGGATGATTGCCGTCTGGCTTGGGGGGGCCGCCGGCCTCGTCGCACACACAGACAGGCGGGGCGGAGACGTCTGCTGAGGAGTCGTCTGTGGTCTGCCACCTGCGTCACACCAGCACACAGACTTTCCATTAGAACTACGGATGAGACAGAGACCAACAGGTTACTCCCCGGCAAACAAACAAGTCAGTCATTAATAAACAAACATCATCATTATTATTATTAATATTATGATTATTACCATTATTGGTATTATTATTGTTATTATTATTATCAGCTGAAACGTCATTAGCTATTACTATCATTGTTAGTGTACTGAAAGTAATTTATTGTTCGTGCAATGCACAGGTGGAGAGGGGCTCATGCAACAGGTCGACTGTGTTAATAACAAAATAACTAATGTGTCACAATATTTGGTGAAATTCAAAAAGGTCTTAGCAGCAAGTTTTTATGCAATAGAAATGAACTGAAATGTACTGAGTTCA
>CM059282.1:12854952-12857452 GCA_030347295.1 Setipinna tenuifilis
AACATAAAATAGTGAAGAATGTTGCTTCAATGAAATATATTGTGTGAAACTGAGAAAACCTTGTGAGTAACTTAACTGTTTCAAGACTTCAAGACTAAGTGACTTCTTTAGCTCTAGCTAATTAACAAACTAAATATTTAACATGCTAGGATTAGATTAAAGGAAAACGTTGGTGAAATATTTCCTTTCTCTGATATTGGAATTATTTATGACAATGGTTTTACACAAAGTCAGGTTTTTTGGTAAATTGAACTAGATGTTTCTTATACCCTTCAACTGACCGTAGCAGTCAGTCATAAGCAAAATCTTTGTAAATTTATAGCTACTTTGGAGCAGCACACACACTGTGTGTGTGTGTGTGTGTGTGTGTGTGGAGGAGCATAAGAGGGCGTGCAGTACAGTGCTGCAGCTTCATGGTATTATTTTCTACACCAAAACAGGGCTGAAGTCATTAATTAATCATTAATGTATACTGAATTTTTAATTAACTGAAGTAATTCAAAGTAATGCAAACAAAAGAGACTGGCTGAAATGTCAGTAGGCATGTGTACAGCAGAAAGATCACCTTTTCACATTCCATATTTAGACTATGGTGAGCTGCCACAGTTTCGTCCATGTTTGGGAAACACTGAGATTGCTTGTATTACTTACTATTGTTTGCGTTCACTGTCGCCCAGCATATTTTGCAGATTATGTTTGTCTGCTCATTATCTCATGCTTTAAATCCAAATCATGACCATGTTATGAACGTTGCACCAGCCTTTTTGACAAGCTCCTCCTTAGTGCGCTGTGGCCTCCTTGCAGTTGTTGCAGGTTTTAGTTAGCGTGACGCATTTTGATCATATAATCTATCACGATAAGCCAGTATAATCAAAATCTCTAGCGTTGGGTAAAAATTTAGATTGTATATTGTTTCTACCGATTATACCACCCACCCCTAGATGGATGGGTGGATGGAAGGACAGATCAATGCATGGTCAGACAGATACAGTTGAGGTGCAAATATTGGTCACAGATCCCTTTTGAATGGATGAGGAGTTAGATGGTTGGATGACTACAGTTCAAATACACTGAAAGTCCCCCCATCTTCTTCACAGTACACAGTCTGTGTGAGTTCCTGAGACTGATGGATGGATGGATGGATGGATGGATGGATGGATGGATGGAAGGATAGATGAATGGATGGATGGATGGATGAATGGATGGGTGGATCAGTGGATGGATGGACGGATTGATAGATGGATGGATGGATGGACGGACGCATGGATGGATCAATGGATGGATGGATGGATGGATGGATGTGTGGATGGGTGTATTGATGGATGGATGGATGGATGGATGGATGGATGGACGGACGAATGGATGAATGGATGGATGGATGGATGGATGGATAAATAGGTGGAGGTTATTTGCCCCCCTAGAGGACACAGAGGAGTGTGCCTACATTGTAGGTCGTCGTCTGGCCACCAGCCCAGGTCGCAGGCGCGGCAGGTGAACTCGTCCTGCACGATCTCGTTGTCCTTACAGGTGGTACAGATCCAGCAGCAGCTCACCTCGCCCTTACGGATCACCTGGGCAGAGTCAAAGGTCAAAGGTCAAGGAAGAGGGTTCGGTTATGCACAAAAAGCTGTTTTTTTTGGTGGGTGTTTACTTCACACACATACACACACACACACTCAAACATACTTCACACATAGAGAGATGCACTAAAATAAACACATGAGCACAGATGCACACACAAAAACACAGATGCACATACACACACACAAAGTGACCTCTGTCCGGCCTGTCTGGCCTGCAAAATGAACATACCCTCTTAACATTCTGTGCACACACACACCCGCACACACACACACACACACACTAACACAGATGTACACACACAAAGGGCAAAGGGCTTGCTGCAGATGGAGCACACCACTACCCCCCCCCCCCCCCCCCCCCACACACACACACACAGACAGACACACACACACACACACATGCACACACACCTTGATCTGTCCTTTGGAGCATGGCTCGCTGCAGACGGAGGGCACCATCCAGACACACACACACACAGACACACACACACACACACACACACTGACCTTGATCTGTCCTTTGGAGCAGGGCTCGCTGCAGACGGAGCGCACCATCTCGCTGCGGTTCATGAGCAGCTTCTCGTCGTCGATGCTCAGCATGCCCTCGTGCCACATGCCCACGTTGATGTAGTCATAGCGACCCGTGTGCTCCACATACTGCAGGTTCATGATATCGTACCTGAACACACACACACACATGTGGACACACACATGCACACACACACATATGGACACACACACACACACACACACACACACACACACACACACACACATACATGTGGACACACATGCACACACACATACATGTGGACACAAACACACATGCACAGACACATACATATAGACACACACACAAACACAGACATGTGGACACACACAGACATGTGGACACACACACATGCATACACGTGGAC
>CM059282.1:12874952-12877452 GCA_030347295.1 Setipinna tenuifilis
TTTATAGATACTGAGTGAATTCAGTGTGTTACAGGTTATTTTTTCTGTAAGAATAGGAAACTAACAGGGATTTTTTTTGAATAACCACATCTATCTACAATTTGTCATTCTCCATATTATATTTCCTTTAAGAGAAATAAATGTCACAGAATGTTATAAATGCATCACACTTGCGTTATGTTGTAGTTCACTTTCAAAGCTACATTGTAAGGACATGGGTTTGCTTTGACATCTAACTTGAGCAAAGATCCTTCCCCTTTACTCAGATGATGTGAACTGACCCCAGGCCACTGCGAGAGACCCTCTGCTCCATATAAGGTCCTCAGCCACATGTCACAACAGGCTGGCCCCAGAACAGTAGGCTGTCTCTGTGGATCACAGGTGCCACTGTTCTCTGTTTTTTTTTCTCTCTCTGTCTCTCTCTCTCTCACACACACACACACCCATACACACACACACACACACACACACACACACACACACACACACACACACACACACACACACACACACACACACACACACACACACATTGCTTTATATCTCTAGGCACACCAGCTTCAACAAAAGTGTGGCTTACTGCACTTCCAACATTCCATTTAAATTTCATTGCTTGTAAAACAACCTCTGCACAAACTCTGCACAACCCCTGTGTCAAAAAAAGAACTCTGAAAACTCTGAAAAAAAAGAATACAAGGAAAGAAAATAGCTAAGCCACATCTGTGTCTGGTGTTATCACTCAGACTTTGTTGTGTGTTAGTAAGCATATGTGAATCTGTGTATGTATCTGTTTATGTATCTGTGTATGTCTTTAATGTCTAAGCATCTGATGTCATTGTTGTGTAAACCTACCACACACACACACACACACACATGCACACACACACACACACACACACAAGCCTCACTACCTTTCAAAAACGGTTTAAGGGCATATGCCCGCCCTGTTAGACGCCAGTCTACCCACGCTGCCCCTCTTCTCCTCTTCGCCACAATGTCATCTGACCTCCGATGATGTCATCTGTCATCACCATCATTGTCTGAGGTCTCCCTGGGCTTCGATCTCGATCTCGCCACTAGATCACTGCTCCAGCGACACATCAATCAATGCCAGCTGACAATCAGCAGCATGTGTCAATCAAACGCAGCTGTCGGATCCCGAACCCCCCTCTGGACGTCCTCACACGCCCGCAGGAGAGTCCAGAAATGTAACGTCGCTAAATTTAAACAAAAGCAGCCTGACCTCAGAGACTCAGAGACTCAAAGACTCGTTACACGCCAAGGCTTATAGATAGACCTCATTTAAGATACTGAAGGGAGAGAGACAGAGAGAGTGAGCGAAAGCGCGCGCGCGAGAGAGAGAGAGAGAGAGAGAGAGAGAGGGAGAAAGAGAGACAGAGACAGAGAGAAAGAGAGAGAGAGAGGTGTCTTGTTAAATTAATGTACTAGAAATAGCATTAAACATTAACCAGAGTTAAGCACGTTTGCATAAGTGAGGAACAGGGAGAGAGACTGAAGGGTAGAGTGACAGCAAGAGAGAGAGATAGAGACAGAAACAAAAAGCAAAAGAAAGAGAAATGTGTCGATTAATGTCCTTATTTGATATAACTGTATGTTTCAAAGTTCATCAGCAGTGGTTGCTTATGATCTGCTTTCTGGTTCTGCGTATGGATGTCTGTGTGTGTGTGTGTGTGTGTGTGTCTGTGTCTGTGTGTGTGTGTGTCTGCACACACACACATGTGTGTGGGTGCGTGTATGTTTGTGTGATGACTTCTTCAGATTGGACTTGTGCAGCAGATGGCTGTTTTTATATAATGATGTACTCTGGGACTCTTTCAATAAAACTCACTCGTTAACGCTGCCACTGTTGGCAGAGGTGCTTAATCCACACCCCTCTTTCTCTATCTTTCTCTCTCTCTCTGTTTCTCTCTCTATCTCTCTCTCTCTCTCTTTTTCTATCTCTCTCTCTGTCTCTTTCTACCTCTCTATCGCTTTCTCTCTCTGCCCATATCTCTCTCTCTCTCTCTCTCTGTATCTCTCTCTTTCTCTCTCTGTCTCTTTTCTCTGTCTCTCATTCACTCTCTCTCTCTCTCTCTCTCTCTCTCTCTCTCTCTTCTGCTAGCTCTCCCCCGCTCTCTCACACACACACTCTGTCTGTCTTTCTTGTTTTTTTTTGTTGTTCACTCTCTATTCTGTTTTTGCTTTTTCTGTTTGCTGTCTAAGTGTGAATGTGTGTGTGTGTGTGTGTGTGTGTGTGTGTGTGTGTGTGTGTGTGTGTGTGTGTGTGTGTATGTATGTCTGTGTGTGTGTGTGCTTACTGTCCAGCCAAGTGTCCCCTGTGTGGGTAGAATATATGGGATTTCCACTGATGCACACACACACACACACACACACACACACACACACTAGCCCTTCTGCAGATGCACCACACAGTAGCCTCTGGTGTGCTGCTGCTGATATTGTGGATCAATAGCACAATTATTACTGTGATGAAACTTTG
>CM059282.1:12882452-12909952 GCA_030347295.1 Setipinna tenuifilis
CAGTCTGGCGCATGTAAATCACCTGCATCTCTGAAATATAACGACATCGGCTCGCACCTGCGGGAGAGCAGCACAACTCAAAACACGTGCTGAAAGATAATAAAAATGGAACTAACATACCTGACTAGTTGAACCATCGCCAACCGCTGCTTTTCACGTAGTAGCTTACTCCTTGGAAGGAATACTGGAGTTTGGACTAAGTCACTCCTCTCTCTCTCACTCTCTTTCTCTCGTCCTTTTCCTCTCTCTCTCGTAAGAGCGTGAGAGAGCCCCCTCCCCCTTCATCACTCTGTCGGGTCACAAAAACTTAATAAGCAGAGACCCCGACGGATGTGGAGCTCTGCTGGTGAGAATTCTCTATCTAGAGCACAAAGATACACACATATGTGCTCTCTTTCTCTCTCTCTCTCTCTCTCTCTCTCTCTCTCTCTCTCTCTCTGTCTCTCTCTCTCTCACACACACACACACACATCGAAGGCGGGCGGGGGTCTCCGATCGTTTTCATACCTCAATCAGTCAGTTTGATTTGTAATGAAAAAGCGGGAAAAAATTAAGTGTCGACCAGGATTGTAGAGGAAAGCACTCGTGGTATATGAAATGGGTTCGAAGGACAATAGATAGAAAAATCACTAGACATCATTTTATGTATCTACTTAGTAAAACCAATATTTCAACTACCCTAAATTGGCAGCTGTAATAGGTAATATGGTGAAAGTATTGACAGCCACCCCGATGCCAACACCCATCTCATGATGTAGGACTTTCCGGCTCATTATTGACACATCTGTGATTGAATCGCTACCTATCGACAGAGTGATTGGTCACCGACACCGACATTCCTCAATTTCAGAGAGATTGGGATATCTGCACTTGTAACGCACACACCATCCCACCAGACGATAGAGGGCGGGTGTGTGGGAGGGGGTGCGGTAGGGTGGGGTAGGGGGGTGTGTGGCTTCGCCCGAAGGGCCCTAGTTGGGCTTGCGGGGAAACAATAAATATATAGACAACCTGGTGGGCGGGAGGACATGCTTTCCTGACAAGAGCCCCGCAGAATGTGAAGAGCGGTGGAGGGGAGTGGGGGATGGGGGGGGGGAGTACTGACAGAGAGAGGCATGAAGGGGGAGAGGGAGGGAAAGGGATGCCGCTGGTGAGACGGAGGACAAAACAATGGTGGAAAAAAACACATGATGGTCCTTGACAGTTAGACATCTGCGAATGGAGAACGAGAATAAGTGTCATGCTCTCCATCTCACTTTCTCTTCCCCTCCCCCTCATAGTCTCTCACTCTCTCTGCCACATACAGAGAGAGAGAGAGAGAGAGAGAGAGAGAGAGAGAGAGAGACAGAGAGAGAGAGAGAGATTAGACATGGGTGCCAGAGGACATTATGTTAATGATACAGCAACACTTCGTTTTAAGTAGTCCTGTCGTATCACGGATTTTGTGGTTTGGTGGCTCACAGATCAGGGCGCGAATTTAAAGGCAGTGATGAGCCTTTGACCTTGGTATCACCAGAACCGAGGAACTGGAGAGAGAGAGAGAGAGAGAGAGAGAGAGAGAGAGAGAGAATTGGCTAGTGCGCTGACGGCTCAAAATGGTCTTCTGTAGAACAGACATATTATCTTTGACGTGACACACAAATGCCACCTACCTCAACAACATACTTCAGAATTCAACCATTCGTTTAGGAATGGACCACTATGCTCCACTGCACATCGCGGTAATTGAAGGTCACTTAAATTCATGAGTCACTGTTAGGTAGACTAGCGATGAAAGGTCTCTTTTTTAAAAGTAAATTGCAAAATTAATAAAGATATGTCTGACTTGAATTCTTCCATAGGAATGCTTTCAAATGTGCACCGCTTACCCTTCACCATTCAGTTCCTTTCATGGTCAGTGGACCATCAAAGCGCAGTCTACACTGCCCCCTAACGGTAGGATGCCGGTAACTCACAATAAGTGTTCTGAATGGGACTGATTATTTTGTCATTTCAAGGGTAAATCGATTGTCAACGATTTTATCGAAGAGTTAACAAAATAAATGACTTTTTGTCTGTTTTACCAACCATATGTCATGTCTATGATAGCTATGGAGGACTATATAACAGATGTATGGAGTAACCTAAACATTCTTCTGTCCAAATTTATCTCAGCTGATTATTTACATTAAGACAACAAGTTTTTCAAATGTTATAAGTATGTCAATGAGCCATCATTTAAAAAAACACCTCAAAACACATCTGCTGTGTCTGCTCTTCACAGTAATCACACAGAGGACACACAATAAGGCAGCTATGGGCTCTGGCTACACAGACACAACACTGGCTGAGAGATAGGACCCCAGTGACATCAGCTGCGAGTAGTGGTGGCGACATTCCCAATGTACCAGTGGCTCCCCCACTGGGAGAATTACAGGCTTTGGGCAGCTGTGGCCTCATGGTTAGGGAATTGCTAATGGGATCAGGAGGTGGCAGGTTTGATTCCTGTACCAGTAGGAGAAAATATAGGTGGGCTCTCACCCCACCCCAGCAAGGCATCTAACCCCCCATATTATATTGTACCTAACCCCTAATCCCCTCCTGATAGGAGCATCACCTCAGTGTAACGTAATGGCTTAGATGGCAAAACACCCATGGACAGCATTTCCAGCTGACCTGATGACACCAGCGAAGGTGTGACAGGCTGTAAGCCAAAGCAGAAAACATCCCCTCAACTTTACAATGATTATTTTCACCCTAAACCCATATGTTGGGCTGTTGAAGTTAAATCTTCATCTCCAGTGAAGGGCAGTCTTAATGCTTCAGTATACCAACACATTTTGGGCAGTGTATGCTTCCAACTGAGTGGCAACTGTTTGGGGAAAACATGGCTGTACTCACAGGGTGATTTATCACATCCATAGTCATGTACTATGCATACAATGGCTGATAAAACTCAAAAAGCTATAATCCGTACAATGCCATCCCTTATTTTTTAACTCTAGGTGGTTTATACTATGCCTTTTTGCCCTCAGCTGGTGCTAGCCAGCCCTCTGGCTTAAAAACTATAAATAGGCTTCTTTAGCTATGGGCACATATTCACCATTTGAACAACACATCAAATGCTCATATATCCACTATTAAGTTAATTACATTGTAAGTTATCTAGAATTGACAGCAATAATTTTAACACTCTGTGGTAAATACACCTGCTGTTCACAAATGTTAAACCTGCCTCTGTGGAGAGACCACTTCATAATTCTAATTATCACCCTTCATCCACCCACCCACCCACAAAAAAACCCTACACACTCTACTAGCTTGTAAGTAATTCTATGTAGCCAGTTCCTCTCTCTCTCTCTCTCTCTCTCTCTCTCTCTCTCTCTCTCTCTCTCTCTCTCTCTCTCTCTCTTTGTGTTTTAAAGGTGTGGTCCCCACCGCAACTCCCCACCCCCCTGTATGTGGTAAGCTTTTTAAGATGTACTGCAATTTGAGTGATGTAATTGATTGTGTCTAGCAGTGGTCCAACAAATGCACCCCCAACCCCTCCCTCCCTCCCTGTTTGTGTGTGTGTGTGTGTGTGTGTTGGAGGGGAGGCCATATTTATGTGTGTGCGCGCTGTGTGACACCGGTCTGCACAGCAGCTTGCCCTGCCCACGCTGAGACCCAGAGCAGATGTGCTTTTGTCCCGCGGCGGGAAGATCGGGTGACGCGTGAGTCAGTCAGGGCCCCACCACCACCACCACTCCCCCACCGACCGACCGCAAATAAACTATCCGGAGTCGAGTAGTCGTGACATTTCTGCCACCTCAGGGCAGCGGTGGCGGCATATTGATCCAGATCCGGTATGACAGCCAGGCTGACGGGGCCGAGGCTGAGGCCATCACCGAACCCTGCAGGTCAACATGCCGATCCTGGTGAAACCCTGCTCTTACGTAAACCTGTTATGGCTGGTGTGGAGTCGGGATGTTGTGTTGTGTCATAGTTGTTTTTTTTGTTTTTTTTGAAAGTTCTCACTCACTCTCTTAAAAAACAGCAGGCATGTAAAATCGAATGAAAATGCTCAATTATGCATTAAGCGGCCTTGCAGTAACCTAGTTCGAATGACAGGGGATACTGGGGGGTACAGTAACCCCCCCCCCAGTCAACACCTGGTACCCCCCAAAGACACAAAAACAGCAGGGTTGGGGGGTACTGACAGGTACTGACATAGTAATGTAAGTAATGTCAAAGATAAAAGGTAGTACCCCCCAGTCATGGAGGGGCAATTCACACTCTGCATGCAGGCATCCTTTTATTTTTGTCCAGTGGCAATTTATAAGGTACAATCTTGCCTGTGGGCATGAAGTGGCCTAGGCCATAATAATCCTTGATATAATCTAGCCAAGGCCACTTCAACCCTGGCTATATTCTGGACTGGGGGGGTACTAAAAAAGGCTTAGCAGTGGCTACACTTCCCGAGGGTCCTCAGAAAGCACAACCACGGACTCCAATCTGCTGCTGACATTTTACCGCTCATCCTTCAAGAGCCTGCTGACACACCGTGTCAATATGGTCCGGTAGCTGCACCATGGCAGACAGGGAGAGGCTTCAGAGAATAGTAAGGGTAGCACAGAAGATCACTGGCTGCTCTCTCCCCTCCCTGATGGGACATTTACATGTCCCGCTGCCTCAGCAGAGCTAAGAAGATCATCACCAAGGACACCAAGGACAGCTCCCACACTCCTTTGACCTGTTTGACCTCCTGCCCTCAGGGAGGCGCTACAGGTGCATCAGAGCAAAGGACTAACTGACTCAAGAACAGTTGTTCTCCCCAAAAGCCATGACCACTCTGAACTCACACATGCACTGACTTTGCAGTCTAACCCCTTGACTCCCAGACTTCCTTCTATCCACTACTGTGCAATATTAGTATGTTATTGAAATACAGTGCAATGTCTGTGTACTGTATCATTGCTGTGCAATACATAATTAATGTGCAATAACCCACACTGCATATCACACTGTTTATAAAACCGTGTTTTGTCCCCCCCATCTTTTATTGTTTATCTTTTTCTTGCACTATAATTTATTTATTTTATTCTATATTGTAAATTTCCCCATACTGTATATGTCTTCATTGGAGAAAGATCTACTTTTAAACTCATTGTACATGTGTATGTGTAAAAAGCATTCTATTCTTTCTCTATTTCACACTATTGTCTGGTACACCAACTTCAGAAAGCTAATACCCTGCCAGATAGCAAGCTGACAATGAACAACATATAGATTTATGATCATAATGGTTACATTTTCAATACAAAACAACGGTTGAATCAATATCAATGAAAGCTAATGCTATTCACACTGATGGCCAAAACATTGGAACTGTATTAATTTATAGTTATTTTATGATTGATTAAACCTTGATATTTGGTTGAGATGGTGATATTGGTAATGATAAAAATAACCACTGAATCAATTATGATATGGTTAATATGCTGGTGCTTCTGAAAGAGCCGAAATTCTTCTCATTGATTTCCTATAGGGCATGTTCACATTGCTTCCTCTCTCTGCCCTTTGACGACACGGTAGGTAGGCTATCATCAAAGGTAAGATAGGAGATGCTTTCCTGGAGCACTTTTAATATGTTTCTTAAAATCGTCTTCACATCCCGATGGCAACCAATTAATTAAATGCTCTAACACAAAAATAAAACATGTTACCTTATGTCACCTGTGGGATGGACAGGACTGAAAAGACACCATGCAATCATTTTAAGAGACCTGTTCGAAATGATTGAATGGTAATAGGTCTGTCAAACTCAAATTCTGTTTATTCCTCCCTCCTCCCCTGTACACGAATCTGGAGGCGTGATTTTGGGTGGAGGTTACAGTTAGGGTTAGGGTCACTGTTTTTTCTTAAGTTCAAGGTCAACACAGCTGTCTACCGAGAAGTTTTAGAGCATGTCATGCTTCCTGCTGCTGACCAACTTTATGGAGATGCATATTTCATTTTCCAACAGGACTTGGCACCTGCACACAGTGCCAAAGCTACCAGTACCTGGTTTGGGACCATGGTATCCCTGTTCTTAATTGGCCAGCAAACTCACCTCACCTTAACACCACAGAAAATCTCACTCCAGTCCACTCCACTCCAGCCACACCGCATTGCTGCAGTAATTCAGGCAGAAGGAGCCCCAACCAAGTATTGAGTGCTGTATATGCTCATACTTTTCATGTTCATACTTTTCAGTTGGCCACCATTTCTAGAAATATTTTTTTGTATTGTATTCTAATTTTGACACTGAATTTTGGATTTTCGTTAGTTGTCAGTTATAATCATCAAAAGTAAAGAAATAAACATTTGAAATATATCAGTGTGTGTAATGAATGAATATAATATACAAGTATCCCTTTTTGAATGGAATTTCTGGAATAAATAACTTTTTAAACACTTTTTCACTATATTCTAATTTTATGACCAGCACCTGTACATGCAGTTCATTCAGCCTGTGTCCCAGAAAGTATTTGCTAATCAGTGTCACCTACTTGATTAGTTAATGTTTCATTTACATACATTTATCTATCTAAAAATGTAAAAAAAATCCTTTTACCATCACTGCAGAATAATGTAGCTACTACATGAAAAGTAAGCAATTAAACTAGGGCTAACTTTGGTTTTGTTCTGGTTACATATTTGCATTTATATCTGTGAATGTGATCATGACAAATAATCGATAAAGACAACAGGTAGGCTAGAAATATATATTTTATTTAATTAACCATAAAGAATAGTGGACAATGAGTTTGCGACGATAACGAATAGACCGCCGTGGCACGGACGGTGTTGATTTAAATGATTTTAGAGCTATTAATTGATTTGTGTTGGTTAATTGTTTCTCCTAGCCTGTAGCCTACTTAGGGGGGTTGGTGTATGTGCGTGTTTAAACAGTAGGCTAGGCGTTCTCGTGGGGGTGGGGTGCAAAAATCAACCTCAATTTCTTTTATTGTTTTCATAATAAAATAGCCTTCACGGTATTCAGAAGCATAAGCGGTGCAGTGTTGAGTTCCTCGCGCTTGGCTGCAATTTAATTTAATGTTTTGCCCTTCTACGTGTCTAAGTCTGTGAAATATAGCTGGCTAGCATCAGAAGCTGTGGAAGCTTGAGCCTGCTTGTATGTCACCGGAGCTATACACTTCGATGTTGCTGCTAGTGTTTTGGTCCACTCGACCTTCTGCAGTCTCTGTCCACCTGTCCAAAATTCTGATTGAGTGAAATTTTTAAATCAAATTTGCTCAATAGTAAAATTACATGTTTAAAGATAATATGGGCGATTTGCGGGGAAAATACTTTACTCTGTTGCATTAGAATATTGTATTCGGCAGAGTGGCACAAAAGTCAAGTCAAGTCAAGTCAGATTTATTTCTATAGCGCATTTCATACATCAATGCAGTTCAATGTGCTTTACAGAAATTTTAAAATAAAATACAATTAAACATATGAAGGAAGGAAGAGAAAATAGGTACAAGAAATAAAAATGTCCACAATCGTGTAAAATATAATATCCAGCATCCTCCGTAGAGGGCCCAGAGGCTGGCTGGCGGGTTTAGGTCCTCTCGCCCCTTATCCTGCAAGCCAACTGGATAAAACCAGGTATGCCTCGCTAGCCTCCTGAAGGGCGCTGTCGTGGTCAGAAAGTTCCGGCTTGCCAAAAGTTCCGGATGACGTAATAATACCTTCCTGACCAGCTGTAGAATCGTCAGCTCCGTGTCGTTGTCAAGGTGAATAGGCTCGCGGCTTTGTAAATGAGGAACTTCGGAGAGCGAGCGCCAAGACAACAAGCGTGACCAGCAGACTTATAATGTAATTTCTAATAATACGAAACGACGTCCATATCAGCTGTATCACGCGAATACGTTCATATTATAACATGCAGCTAGTGAGAGTAGTCTAGTCTAGTAGGCTAGTAGGCTTATTTAGCGGTTTCTGAAAGATAAAAAACAATGTCATTGAATGAAACCATGTTGTAAAAACGAATTGAAGTAATTTAAATAATTTAAATAATTAAGTGTTTAATGAAAAGGGTTGGTTTTGTCTCTTGCTGAGTTGCTGGCCGCTCGCTCTCCGCAGTTCCTGAGGCGAATGATGACACTTGTCATTAAACAACCGCGAGCTACAGTAATCACCGTAGCAACGACGCCAAGTCTTTGATTGGAACGCAATTGTTACGTCATCCGGAACTTTTGGCAAGCCGGAACTTTCTGTCCATGACAGCGCCAATGGCAGCGCTCTGGAAACGCAGATCGGTCCTGAAGTCCTGAGCAATCTCACGCACCAGGCGCTGGAAGGGCAGCTTGCGGATCAGCAGCTCAGTGGACTTCTGGTAGCGTCGAATTTCTCTCAGAGCTACGGTACCGGGCCTGCAGCGATGGGGTCTCTTGACTCCACCGGCGGAAGGCGCGCTCCTCCCGGCTGCCCCGGCAGCCAGCTGCCTCCCTGGCGCTTCTCCTCCAGTAGACCCACGGGCGGTCTGCCCGGCACGGGCCATCTCCCAGTTCCGCTCAAAAACCAGAGTGATCCGAAGACTCAAAGTCGTCAGGTCCCAACGAGCCACACCAACGTCGAACAGCCAAACCTCTCTGGCGTCCACCAACCTCAAAAGCACACCAGTCGCAAGGCAAACCACGCAAAAAAGAAAAACTGGCACACCATCAAAAAAGAAAAACTGACTATATACAACCGCCAAACTTAGTTAAACTATTACAAATGAAAACCCAACAAAATATTCCGTGTATTCGCCAAAAATATCAAAAATACCGAACAAAAACAAGCCCGACGGAGCGGCGTTAAACTTGCCAGCGTCCCCGTTACTAGGCAACCAAAAGACCTCGAAAAAATCGGGAGTCGGTCGGGTTACGGCAAACAATAATTTGATTTTCAGTCACGAATTTAAAGATGTGACTGCACAAACGCCACAACAACTTCGGATTTTTAGAAACGTGTTGTTGAATAATTTCTGGTTTTCGCCCACGAGGCTTCAACTTCCGCGTCTATTCCTGCCCCCTTGGTACTAACAGACCCCCGGCCTAAAAGAATGAACCAGTGTCATTATGATGTCATAATGGAATGTCACAGCAGTGTACATATAACTACTTTCAAAAGCTCAGTTCACCACAGCAAATATTGGAAGAGGACATAGAACACATACTGCACAGCGAAATATTGTTTTAATACTACAACAGGCTACAAGACAGTAGGTTGTCTCATAAAACTTATCTTGGTCATAATAATATAATATTGAGGTCTTTTTTAGATTTATGTACAAAAACATTATTAACTTTTAACTTTGTACATTTGAATTCAACACCACTCCTTCTCTTTGTGGTTAATTATGGATATTGTTATGACTTGTTTAATCTTCCACCTCAGATCTCAAGATGTGGCGGAATCGGGTGCATCCACATGGATCACTGTCCACCCACAGGACCCAAAGAGGTCTTAAACCAGTAAAGCTCTCCCCGATGAGCCTATGTTTGGAGAGTTCAACATGTCTGCCACCTCATGAGCCAAATAACCATGATCCTGCTCATTTATATGAGAACAGGGTCAAAGTGATGGAGAGAGGGTGGAAAATTATGAACCTGACTCCAGAAATTTGGAAAAGAAGGCTGCAAACATTGGAGTTATCCAATCTGGATATCAGAGGCCTTGCAGCTGAGGTGGAAATGAGGAGGGAGAACCATGAGAGGAGGATTTTAACCATGAACTGGGTGCAGTCAGGAGATGAGGCAGTCCTGGCGAGGACCCTAAAGACCCTGAGAGGCGAGGAAAGCTTTGGGAGCACGCCAACAGGCTGTTCCTCACCTGCCTCATCTGATGATGGATCAACATCCTCCTTTGTCTTTGTCTTTGGCTCTTCTTCCTCTTTAAGGAGCGAGTCACCACCTGCCAGCGTAAGTTCTAGCTGATCTGCTAAATTCAAGTGGTATGAGACCTTTGATGGCACCATACAGTTTGATGTTTTGTAATTTTAAGTGATACATGAAACTAACCAAGATATAATAACTGTAAAGTGCTTTACAAATGAAATTATTATTGTTATTGTAAAATAGGTCAACAAGTGAGTCAAATAATCTCGAACAAAAAAATGTTTCTAAATTTGTTTGCACTGTTTCAGGCTTCAGATGAAGATTTGAAGACTAACGAGAACCAGGTTAATGAAAACCAGGGCAGTTTTGAAAAGGAGGACCCAACTTCGCCCATTAAAGAATTTAAATATTGCATAATGGCCACTAAAATGAAATTGGCGATGATGAAAGAACTTAAAATGGATGCAAAGTCATGGTCAAAACAGGAAAAACATTGCTTGAAAAGTGATAAAAAAGATTATAAAAGCAACAAGAAAACCATGCTGGCAGATCAGAAAAGAAAGATGGAGGAAGACCTGAAAGTACAAGAGAAAGAAATTGAACAGGGCCAGAAGCGTGTTGAGGATGCACTCAAACGTGAGGCAGGCATCCTGAATGCATTATTGAAAGAATACAAAATGCATCTGAAAGAGGAAGAAAAAAAAGAAAAACAAACGGAAAAGGAAAAAGCAAAGCAAGAGAAACAGAAACTTGCTGAGCAAAAAAAAATAGAGAAGGAAGAGGAGAAGAACTTTAAGAAGGAGCTGGCCATGGAAAGAAAACAGAAAAAAGCAAATATTCTAAGAATTTATAAGGAGGGGAAAAGGAAAGAAAAGGAGCAGAAAATTCAGAAAAAAATGGAGAAAGAAGAAAATAGGAAATTAAAGATAATGAGAAAATATGAAGAAAGAGTTTGTAAAAACAACAGGAGGTGGACAAAAAGAATTGAAAAATGGAATAGGCTTTGTAACAAAGTAAGGGCAGGACCAGGGCGTTGTTGCCAAGTTGTGGCCAAACTTTTTAGACCATGTTTTGGTGAACAGGGGGAGAAGATTTCCAAGGAGGAGAAAAGGAAAAGAAAGGAGCAAAAAATGGAGGAAAAAAGGCAGAAAGAAGAAAATAAAAACTTGAAGATATGGCAGAAATTTGAAGAGAGGCAACATAAAAACAACAGGAGGTGCAGGAAAAGAATTGCCAAATGGAATAAGATGTGTGACAAAATAAGGGCAGTACCAGGAGCTGTGGCCAACCTTTTCATGCCAAGTTTTGCCAAGCAGGTAGAGAGGGAGTTGAATGAGGAATATAATTTAAAATTGCGCCTGCACCAAAGACAAAAGGCAGAACTGAAGAAGGAAGCTGAGGCCAAGGCAATGTGGGCCCAATGGAGGATTGATAACATCTACAGAGTGGAGGAGCTGGAAAGACAGCAGCTGGAGGAGAAGGAGAGAGTAAGCGCTGCTGAGCAGGAGGCAGGAGAATGGAGAACAAATATGCTGCTTGAGCTGAGGAAGGCAATGGTCAGCCCAAGCAGCATCCACACAACATACTAAAGGAAGATGAGAGGACCCTAAGAAGTCCTGGTAGGAGAAAAGGTCAGTAATTCAGCTGGTCAGGCAAGACATTCAAAGAAGTCACTCACATCTTAATGCTCACATGGAACAAATGAAAAACGACGATATGCTTTTGGATGTTCATGTTTAGTGGTGCCAAAGAAGTTAAAAGTAACACCAAGGAGTTCCCTGGGGGAAGAGAGCATCTTCACAGGAACTGCTGCCATCATACACACAAAAAATACTATGTGAACTCTTTCACATATACGGTTTGCATGAGAATTGTCAGGCCATTGTAACTGAGGTAAGGCAGATATCCTTGTTAAAAAATTGTAGTAGTGACCTGGACTGGGAGCAAAGAGTAGGTTCTATGGAACAGGTTCTGTATACCACTATCTGACTCAAATCATGCCAGAACCGTTTGGCGCTGTAAGACTGTTTGACCGATGACATTATAGTTATTGGACTGTCTGTAGTCTGGTGTAAATTTTTTAAATGATTTTTGCCTTCTGTCCATGTAGGCTCACACTAGGCTTGTCCTGACGAAACAAACGTGGGTATCATGCAACATGGCAGCTTGGAGGAAATTCCTGTGAAATTCTCAGTCTCATTCCCAGTGTGAACTCTCTTAACTGAAAGGTACAAATTAAAGATATGAAGAGTTGGGTGCATATGTAAATGATGATTGTTTCAGTCAATATCTGGTCTTTATCTTGCATAAACAACTCACAGTAACTTTGGTGAGATATAAAAACAACAATTCATTTGATCCATGGCATCTCGACAGGTGTATCACCCTGTCTGTAGAAAGTTTTTGATGATATGAAACTAATGTGCTCAACATTTCCTGTTTCAGCTTCTTCAAACATCTGCTGTCCCAGCACCAGCCCGAGGAGGACGGGTCCCCCAAAAGCCTGGGTCCTCCCAAGGTTTCTTCCAAACTCTGGGAGTTTTTCCTTGCTACTGTCGCCATTGGCTTGCTTTTGGGGGCATGAGGGCATTGTTAAATTCTAGCTGTACAGAACATAAAATCAATTTGTAAAGAAACCCGTTCAAATCTTTTCTTTTGACAAACTGCATTTATAACATTGTCAAGTATTTATAAAAGATTCAACAAAACTATAACAACAACAAAAAGAACAAGAGCAAATAAGATGCAATACAAATTAGAGCTTTACACAGAATTTGTGTTAGTATGACAACAGGGCAAGGAATTATATTCTTATCAGTTTGTCCAAGTGATAGCAGTCCATCCCATATAATGGATATTGTTGCAATGCAATTGTTTTTACCTTAGCAGTTCATAACATATAATAAAGCCTTCATAGGCATTATGCTTATTTAATAAAAGGGCAACTGTCACTGCGTCCAACCCACGTAAATGACAACACACATTGCTAAAATCAACATAGGTTTAAAGTGACTCATTGCACAGTTGCTTATGTTACACATATGAAGTGCAAAGGGACTTCAATGGTGACATATTTTAAAAGTAAAATTTCTGAAAGAATAGATATACAATGTTTATGAGTAGGCTGATATTTTACTCTGTATGGTAAGATAACTGAACAAAACACATACATATCATTGCAGTTACAATCATCAAAACCTCAATATTAACATCACAGCACGGCAGAATTGTTACAAAAGCATCTTGAATTCATAAAAACACACTGTCAATATCAGATGATAGCCTTCCAACCACTAGATGTCATCAAGCCCCCCCCCCAACCATGCACACATAGCACCTGGACACAGCCTCGATCACCGACCCCCACCCCACATACTCCCACAGCACGCAGGGCACAGTTCTTGAGCCCCCACCCCCCCACAGCCCCATTACCACTCAATTATTTTAGAGCCCCCCCCTATGCACACACAGCACACCTGACACAGACCTCGTGCCCACCCACACACACCCTCGTGCCCCCCCCCCCCCCCCCCAAGCATGCACACATAGCACACAGGACACAGCCTTGGTCACCGCCCCCCACACACAGACACACAGACACACATAGTGCAGCCCTACTACCACTAGATGATTTTGGAGTCCCGCCCCCCAACCCGCCCCTCACACCAACCCACCCCCCGCCCCACACACAGCATGCAGGACATAGTTCTCACACCCACTCCCCGCCCTCCCCCACACTCACACGCAGCCTCCCGACCACTAACTTTCATCAGCCCCCCCCCCACACACACACAACACACACACAGCATGCAGGACACAGTCCCCCCACCCTCATCCCCTTAATAGCACGAAGGACACACCCTTGCGTACCCCCACCCCCGCCGCCCAACACACACACACACATGCAAGCCCCTGACACTGGATGTCACTGGAGCACCCCCCTGCCCCAAGAGGCCACCTCATCCCCACACGCCTTTTCCCATCCCTACCTCAACATGCCCCTCCTACACACACACAGCTCATCATCGGCCATCAAAGACAGTCCTCCCTCACCCCCAACCCCAACTGCACTTTATGCACTTTACGCCTCCCCACCACCACCACCCCTTCTACCTCCCTTTATCAGGTAGCCATCCTCAAAGTACATTCTGTGCACTTTACTTCCCCCTCTCCCTGCACAGTTTTAAACAATCACTAATTTCACTGCTCTACGGAGGATTCAGCATATTTATCATATTTTACACGATTGTGGACATTTTTATTTCTTGTACCTATTTTCTCTTCCTTCCTTCCTATGTTTAATTGTATTTTATTTTAAAATTTGTGTAAAGCACATTGAACTGCATTTCTGTATGAAATGCGCTATACAAATTTGACTTGACTTGACTTGCATGTCCTACTTTACCCAGTATGTCTATGCAAGTGACAATAAAACATCCTTGTATCCTAACTTTTGACCACTCAGCAGCAGTCCAGTCCTCTTTGTTTTTAGAACAGGCAAGATCCTTCTGACGCTGTTTCTTGTTCAAGAGTGGCTTTACACTGGCAATGGGACATGTCTTGCATACTTGTGCATGGAGGTTCTTGAAGCACTGACTCCAGCTGCAGACCACTCTTTGTAAATCTCCCCCACATTTTTGAATGGGTTTTGTTTTACAATCCTCCCCAGAGTGTGGTTATCCCTATTGTTTGTACAGTTTTTCTACCACATCTTTTCCTTCCCTTCGCCTCTCTATTAATGTGCTTGGACACAGAGCTCTGTGAATTACCGGCCTCTTTAGCAATGACATTTTGTGTCTTGCCCTCCTTGTGCAAGGTCACAATGGTTGTCTTTTGGACAACTGTCAGGTCAGCAGTCCCCATGATTGTGTAGCCTACAGAACTAGACCATTGAGAGACAATTTAAAGGCCTATGCAGGTGTTTTGAGTTAATTAACTGATTAGAGTGTGGCACCAGAAGTCTTATTGATTGATATTGAACCTTTCCACAATATTCTAATTTTCTGATATATTCAATTTGGGGTTTTCATTAGTTGTCAGTTATAATCATCAATATTAAAAGAAATAAAAAAACTTCAAATCTGTGAGTCAGTCTGTGTGAAATAAATGTATACATTATACAAGTTTCACTTTTGGAATGGAATTACTGAAATCTTTTAATTTATTATTAATTATATGACCAGCACCTGTATGTCTGTGAATAATCATTTGAATAATCGATAAAGACAACAGATAGGCTAGAAATATATATTTTATTTCAATAACCGTAAAAATAGTATAGACTATCAAAGTTCATATTTAAAGGATGAAATCCAGGATCTCTGAGTTTGACTGGCGAGCACTGGCCCACAAGCACAGGTCAATGTAGTGATCGTCTGTGTAGCTGGAGGCCCAGTCGACGAAGAAGTTCAGGGGGAGAAAAGACAAGTCGACTTCCGCTTGGTCACTCAGAGGTTTCAGTGGTGCTGATGCGGGTCGCTTCACAGCGCGATCAAACAGCAGATCCACATTCTCCAGATCTCCGGAGCTTGCTTCTTTGTCAGCGCAGATGCTGGAGCTTGATGAAGCCTCAAAGTCCAGGTTGGTTTTTACCGGAACTTCGGCGGTTTTAGAGCTCCAGATTCCACATAGGCTTAGAGACTTCTCAAAGTCAGACAGTGGTCCCCACAGCTCATACATTTCCAAGCTGTGAAAACACTTTAATTAGTAGCCATTCAAGACTCAACTATTTTCCTGTTAACAGTTATGTCATGAAAATAAAATCAGTCTAATGTACACCCACCTGGAAGACGTTTCACTGTAGATATGGTCGTAAATTAAAAAAAAGGATAAACAATATAATATAGAGCGACTGGGGAAAAATCAATGCAAGTTGATATATTCTTAAATGGGAAATTAAATACGATATAGAGCCAACAGGTCAAAGTCGTGTGCAGATACGGTCGCAAGTTGAAAAATGTGAATGTTATTGTTTTAGAATTTGGAACGATGTGCCTATGACAGGTCATGTCAGTAGAATTTGCGTATGACAGAACAATGTTATACTTTCCCCTCGCATGTGTATTTATTTATTTATTTATTTATTCATTCATCTATTTCATGCCTCTGAGATTTGACCACTGTTATTCTGATGCGAACAATTTGTTATTATGTGAGACGGTAAACATCAATAAGTTAGACTGTTGCATGTCATTCCTGACAATGCCAGATTTTGACTTGACTGTTGAAGAACTTGTTGATAAGACATCGATCTTGTTTGTCAGCTATATGAGGTTTTGCAGAGATACAGCAAAAGTGTTACCTGTGTTACCTGACCTCAATATTGCTTCGCTAAAGAATACTGCACTTGTCCGACTTGCGCTACAAGGTTGCTGCGCCTTTAAGGAACGCTAGAAAGCCATAGTAGAAAGCACAGCGCAGAGACGTATGTGCGTAATGATGACGACATATATCTGCGTCCCATTGCAAAGAAAGGTGGGAAGCATCTTCAGGTTGAAAGATGTTTAGAAACAACTCCAGTAAGTCAACAGTACATGGATTGGAAGACGCATATCTAAGATTCATAACTAGAATCAGTCTCTCGAGTGTCTAAGTGGACTAAACTGACGCTTAAGAGGCCAACAAACTAAGTGGAAAGTGGCACTCATCGTAAAGGTCAGCATCTGAAAGTAGTTTGTTTTGGTACTGCTAGTTTTAATGCAGTTTTCTGTGACCAGAGCACCTATGTTGGTTACGTAGCACAGGCATGATTTGGATTTTCCTTCGTCAATTTGATCATTCCTGTCTTTGTGTAGTCAAGGTAAATAGTGCTCCGTCATTCAACAGGTAATAACTCACTTTGACTTCAAGCTACTTCACTTCCAAACGCGGTGTAATTGTAGCGCCGGCTGTCTGACTTGCAACAATAGCTTCTATATTGTCGATTGCAGTTGATATTTTAAGTAACATACTCCATAAGACAGGCCCGCATTCGTGAGTAATTTCAATTCTTTTCCCGTTTTTACCAAAGTCTGGTGTTTTTTTTCACCTGAGCTAGGCTAACCACTTGAATTAAAGGTAACACAGGCCTGTTGTCTTGGGTGCAGTGTATGATGGATGAGTTTGTTCCTGTTGACAGTAGTTAGTATATTGAAGAAGCAGGGTAAACAGTCGAGCAAAATGGATTGGACTATGCTCTTGTGCAGGTTTCTTCTTCGTTTATAGATAACAGTGGTATGTTCTTCAAAGCTGAATTTATTGTCCAGGGTGAGTCCAAGGTATTTGAAACATTTGGCCATTTCTACTGATTCATTGTTAATACTGATGGGGTTGTGAGTAGGCTCATGTAAGTTGATGTTCTGGTATTGCTGAGGATGAGTTCTTTGGTTTTGCTAATATTGAGCTGGAGGTAGTTGTTGGTGCAGCAGTGTGTTAGGTGGGAGATAGTGTTGATATAATGTGATGCCGGTAGTGTCATTGAGGAATGCCAGTACAGCAGTGTCGTCTTAACTCTTTAAAGTATTTAAAGCTGAAGAGCAATTATCTTCAAATGTGTAACTTTTGCCCCAAGTTAACACACCCAGGCATGTAACCAAACCTGTTCTCTGGAGTATTGTAGATTGGGTGTAATCTAGTTTAATAATGTGTGTGTGTGTGTGTGTGTGTTTCATTTTTCTTTTGTTTACACATAAAGCACTGCTCACCATGTCATCAACGCTCCATCCCCACTGCTCTACATGCGTCAACCTCCACTGTGTGGAGCCAGCCCGCCCCGGCACTTCCTGTGAGGTCACTTCCTGTCCACTGAAGTGCGGCTCGTCCTTCCACAGCTGCAAGGGCCCCGAGCACCGGCTGCTGTGCCCGCTGGAGGCCGTGCCGTGCCTGAGTCAGTGCTACGGATGCCCGGTCTACATGCCCCGCGCCCGGATAGCCCAGCACCTCTCCGTCTGCCCAGCCAGCGTGGTGCGATGCAGGCACACACACTTCCCAAACATACGCCCCACAGCCAGCGCGCACACGCACAGCACTCTCGCCGCGGACACACTACTAGACGAACATTCCTCAGACACACACACTGCCAGTGATACACACGCCTCCCTCATGCAGATGACCTGTAGTGAAGTGTCAAGCATGCAGTCGCAGGCTGCTAACTTGCATGTTGTTCAGCCGGAGCTTAATGGCAAGAATGTGCCAGAAGAAACACTTCATAAGAGAAGCAAGAGCATTCCAAATGGAGAGCAAATAGTCCTGGGAAACACGGTTATTAATGGTGTAAGTGACCACCTGAAGCAGAGCATCCCTGAAGTCGCCTCAACAAGCAAACCAATCGCATCGGCTGCTGCAGTGATGGACATCGATGTCAACCAATCGGACAGAGCGGAGACTTACGAAGGTGTGAGTGAGGGCGGCCGTGAAGGCACATCTGCTCAGGCCCACCAGTCTACCAGTGAGGCAGATGCATCATGGGAAAATGAGTGTCTTATAAGTCATCCAATGGGTGATTTGGATGCCTTCCCTCCGTGTTACGACCGTGAAGCCAGACTACAGCTGCTGCAGCGCTTCCTGCCACAAGAGCTCAGCGTCCGATTGGCCAGCCCTCCTGCCAATCACAGTAGCGGACCAACCGAACTAGGGGTCCAACCAATGGAAGTCTGCCTGCCCACAGCCAACTGCCTGGGGTCGGTTGAGCTGGAAACAGCCGCTGTGGCAACTGAAAATGTGGAGGTGTCACAGGCTGTAGAGTGCTGTGCTCAAGTTCCATCGTCTACCACCACCACCCCCACCACCACCACCACCACCACCCTTGATGCTGCGGTGAGTCCGTCCCAAGCACCACCACCAAACGCAGGCACTGAAACTGGCACCTCAGGGTCCTCGAGCCTGCTGCACCAGGGCTGCGACGAGGAGCCAGCACGCACCGTGTGTGGCCGACTGTTCCGCCGCGATGAGTTCCTCTGGCACAGCCGCAACGTCCACTCCGACCTGGACCTGCTGGAGCACGCCTGCCCGCTCGCCACCTACGGCTGCCCCGTGGTCCAGCGCCGGCTCTCGGCCCCGCGGGACGCCCGCCTGCTCTACGACGCCCGCCTGGGGGCCCTCGGGCTCCTGCCTGCGCCCCCCGCCGTGGGCCCGGACCCCCAGGGCCTCGACCGGCTCAGTGCCCTGCCCGTGGAGCTGCAGCGCCACCTGCTGGGCTACCTGGACGGCTTCAGCCTCAACCAGCTGGCCATGACGTCGTCCAGGATGAGGGAGGTGTGCGCGGGGCTGCTGCGCGTGCGGGGGATGGTGGTGATGCGCTGGACCAGGTGTTGCCATGACAACAACGATGACAACAACAACCGCAACAACGGAGCCGGCTGTGGCGGTGGTGGTGGTGGGGGAAGGGTCTGCCGGTGGAAGGTTCGGGACAAGGTAAGCAGGGGGTGTGGGTTGATGGAATCATAATATTGCTATTTTGATGTTGTATGCTGTTGTGATTCTCTGCAGCCCTTGGTTATGTGTGTTTGTCTGTGAAAATGTGCTCCGAGGGTAACTTCATTAGCATGTTAATCGTGGTCTAGCCTACTTTGGCTTCTCACCATGGAGGAAGTATAACTGGACGTGGTGCAACCTACCTCCGTCAGCTATTGAAAGTTAAGGGAGGGGATGAGGCTTATCCATTGACTTCACATGCTGATCACCATTATGTAGAGCTAGCCAAGATGGCGGACATGGAATGAGAAGCCTTGCCCCCTGAGTTAAAGCCTATGAGTGTCCTCACTGTTGCATTAAGTTGCATTAAGCATTTAAATTGCTTGAACAACTGCAACCTCTAATTACAGGTTGGAAGAGGAGCAGAGTTATCTAAAACAGAACATAAAAATGTTCAGTTCAGTTATTTGGTGGTTTAAGAGTGTGTGTGTGTGTGTGTGTGTGTGCGCATTATATCTTCTTGTGTAAATGTGAACACGAGGGTGTCTTTCTGTGTCTGTCTGTCTGTCTGTCCGTCCTCCGACAGGTGTGGTGTTTCAGCACCTCCTTCAGCCGTGTGGAATCCTGGGATGTGGTGGACGCTCCCAGCTTGTCCAACCACCTGCGGAGCTGCCAGTGGAACCAGGTGGAGCGCCACCTGGAGGCCAGAGCCCTGCCCTGCATGAGTGGCCACGCCGAGGCTGACCTGGGCCACACTGCTGCCAGGAAAGGCTCACTAGGCTGGTTCTGTTCCTTTGTCGTTGGTAGACTTCATAGATAAGATGGCAAGGAGCAAACGTTCCCGCAGGTGTGTGTGTGTGTGTGTTTGTGTGCGTGTCTGTGCTCTGTCTGTGTGTGTGTGTGTCTGTGCGCTTATGTGTGTGTGTGTTTGTTTACCTGTTTGCCTGCTTACATACGCCACTGTTGGCCAGGGTTGTGGAGCCTTAACTATGTATGGCTTAAGTGGGTGAGTGTGTGAGTGTGAGGTTTACATGAGTGTGTGCACTGATTCCAATTTGAGGATGGCATAAGTGTGTGTGGTGTGTGTGTGTGTGTGTGTGTGTGTGTGTGTGTGTGTGCGCGTGTGCGCGTGCGCGTGTGTGCGTGTGTGCGTGTGTGTGCGTGTGTGTGTGCGCGTGTGTGTGTGTGTGTGTGTGTGTGTGTGTGTGTGTTTGCATTATTGCTGCATATCAGCTCTCAGGATGGGTCAGTTTGCTACATCATCACTGTTGCACTTTTCTCCCTGCCTGTTCATTTGCACTCTTTCTTCCTTCCTGTCTCTATCCCTTTTTTTTTAACTGCCTCTTCCCTCGTCCCTCTTTTGATAGCCCATTGGAAGAGTGCATCAACATCAAGGAACCCGTAAGAACCAAGTGTGTGTGTGTTTGTTTGTGTGTGTTTCTGTGAGTGTGTGTGGGTTTTGGTAAAAGTATTTTAATGATTTTCACTTGGCATACCGGCTGCTGATTTTAACGACATGGTATATTAAATTAAAATTGTAGGGTACATATTGTAAAAAGTAAGCAAATACTGACAAAATACACATAAAATGCTTCTGTGGATAGGTTTTTACACCTGGCTGGGTTGCAGTATATGAAAAAAGATATGTGTACTTTATGTATGAACCTAGCCAGGTTCTGAGGTACTGAGGTCTCAGTAAATGTTAGCATTCCAGGTGCATTTTCTCAATATTTACCCTACTTAACCGCTAAGTACCCTAGATAGAATACATTTTAATTTACCATGGTATTACTATATGAAGACCTAGTACATGGCGGACTGTAAAAAAAAATAGTGTTGCCGTCTTTTCTCGCTCAAGAAGGTTCCTAACAAGGATTGACACAGAAATAACTGTCAGTAGTAGTGTGAGTCAGTAGATGTTGTGCAACTGCTCAGGAAGGGCACTTCAGTGTTTCCTCCCATCTTTAAGCAATGGATACAGTTAAACCATCCTGCTCTCAAAAGCAATACATGTCCCATGATGCTTTGCAGCAACCGCATCTTTAAGGCGCATGTCAACAAATTCCGCCTTTCTATGATTGCATAGCCTAGGCCGCATCTGAAATGTTCACTCATTCATTATATAGTGCATTAGTAGGGAACAAAACAATATAACTTGCGCTTTATGTAGTGGACTATATAGTGAACAAGTGAATATTTTGGACAAGGCCCTAGTGTGCATAAGTGCAGTCCAGGCACTTTGGTGCAGTGGCTGTCTGTTTCTGAAGCCTTTTGATGACTTCTGTTTCAAACCTCTCCTTGACCTCATGACCTTATCCTATCACTGTCAAGGGAAAGTAGTCAGCAAAAGAACATGGGACACCCTGCCTTTTTTTGTTTGTTTTTTTGACTATCCACTCACAGCCATTTGCTTAAGAAGCAAAGGGAACAACACAGAAGTGACTGACATGCCCATGCATGATGTAATAATATCCAGTGTTGGCTTGCTAAAAAACACATACCTGTCTGAATACCAAGAGGTCCATGAAAAAAAGGAAATGAGGCATATGCTTTCTTTCCTTTGGAGTTCCACAGCATGTGGTGTTGACCAACAGAACTCACACCTGAGGGGTGTACTACAGAGGGGGTGAGTGACAAACCTGGTTTATTTAACCCAGAGGTAGTCGTAAACCTTATGGAAGAGACAGTTGGCATTTGTTTGGTTAAAAAGAATGAAGCCCTGGGCTCTTCCATTAACAGATTAACAACTACCTTTTTGGGTGAACGAAACCATGTTTATCACATAACCACCTGTGTACCTACTTTTAATTACTAAGAGGGAATATGAGTTAAATTAAGGAGACTTCAACTCATAACCAAACAGTGGCATGATTGTGTGACTGTAGTTTCCCCTTATGAAGCACTCTGGCGAGGCCCGTTTGTGTGAGTAGATGCTGCCCTCTGCTGGACAATGTTGAAATGACATGCAAAGTATTGCGACCACAAGCATGTGACGTTTGCACTTGCATAGCAGGAGTTCCTGATTGTAGCCTGTATATGCTCTAAAGTCCACCTGTCCCAAAGTACATGCACAAAGAAACAAAAGAATAAAGATTAAAACAAAAGAATAAAGATTAAATGGTTGAAACATGTAGCCCTTGTATGAGTCATGTTTGTATGACATTTTTATGTTATTAATAAATAGGCCAATTCGCACTGCATTGTACTTTAGTGATCAGTGTACACAAATCTTGCATTCTGGTTGTCAGGGAGGTAGGAACTAACCTGAGAAAAATTAATTCAAAGCAGAAACTCTCCAAAAGGTCAAATGTAATAGAAATAAATCTCATAACATAGTCACAAAATATATTAAACATTTTGTATTTATGTACCTGTCACGTTTTCTGTTTTTTTCCCCAGTTAACTGCTGTGTAAGGAGAGTTGATGTTAATAGTGCACTCCAGATTTAGAAAATAATGGGACCAATAAAGGTCAGAAAATATTTTTTTCTGCCCATAAAGTGGCACTTTGGATGAGTGTTTGCACTGCACTGTAACTTAGGGAGGTGATTGAACAATGTGACCTATAGCAATTACTCTGGTGTGTGACAATCGCAAAGTAGCTTGCCTATGTTGATTTGGTCAAAGTAGCTCTCAGAGAAAAAAAATGGTTGGAGGCCCCTGATTCAGAGAAAGTAGTAAATCTTCTAAAAGGGCTCCTCAGAGTTCTATAGCTTCATCCTCCTGTCAAAACAGAGCAACTTGGATTTTCTATTAGAAGGTTTACCTCTTGCTCTGCATTAACATACCCTGGCAAGTTACTAACCCTGATGTCTGCAATACCCCTCAGGTGGTACAGGGTTTACAGAAGTCAAAATCAACTTTATTAAAAATTCTACCACATGTAGCTTACGGGACCTATAGATACACTAATAGACTAATACTCTATAGATACACAATAATGTGTCCCTCAGCCTTTATGGGGCACCCATACAGTAAAACCTGCACATAACACAACAGTATAAATGACAGCATAACAGTTAAAGATATATAGTAAGTAAAAATATTTTGTTATGGTCCCACCTGGTTACTGTGGTTCTCTGGGGTTTAGGTCGTTCTCCTTACACACACACATGGGCCTACATAAACCAGTTTCATTTTTTTATGTACATGTGTAGGCTATGAATGTGTTTTGCACCAAATATGCCAAGGTACATGTAGCAAAACTGTTAGCATAGCATGCATGGATTTGAATAGCTAGCTGTAATTTAAAAATGTAAACTTTTAACTTCCGTGTTGTATGTACAAAAAAAATGTTACAGGTGTTTATACGTCTGCTAGGGATGAGTCATTTTGTGCAGACATAATTTACTTGGGGACAATGTTACATGTCAGGATGTTACTATGTTATTTACAAAAAAGAGTAGTCAGCCATAGTAGATTGTTGGGGTTAATAAATCACAAAGATTATACATTATACAAAACACATACAAGACACAGAGGACACATGGACATTGGACAAGCTAAACTAAGCTTTTTTTCAGAACGTGCCATAAACTGCAATCTGTCCTCCGCGCCGTGGGATGGTACTGTACACACACTGGACTGATGGTCTCTACCATACTGAGTGCTGGTGGTGAGCGACATGTCAACATCTAGACATCTACAGCGTTGCCTACTCGTTAGACGGAACTGTGCAGTTCGTAAAAAGATTCACTGTGAATTTCCCATTTCAGTATTACAGCAAAGTTAAGCAGACTATATAGTCTACCCGTAGTGCTGTCTCCAACCCGGAATCAGTTCGGGAAAACATGCACGTAGGTCAAACCCGCTTTATGCTGCAGTAATACCCCAGCCCAACTGCAGACCCTAAATGTCAGAGGTGAACCTCTGAATTCTACAAACGCAAACCTGTCAGCCACCTCATGCACAACATAACCGATCCTTAAGGACGCTCGTTGCACAACTGAACGGGTACCGGCGGCGAGTGCTTCAGTGTTCAACAAAGTTTTCAGTCATCAGTTGACCTAACAGCTCCGCAGTGATGCTATTTCGGTTTGGCGTCATTTTAACCCCCGAATGCACCGACATTGAAGTGTTGCTGGTGGGCTCGCGGGAGGAGATGGGACACTGGGACGTCAACAGAGCCGTGAGAATGACACCGGCGCACATAGTGCTTTCTACGCGCGAGCCTTTCTTGTGGGTCTGCGACGTGCAGCTCGAGCCGCCGTTCTTAGAGAAGTTCTGGTTCAAGTTCCTCAAACGGGTCAAAGGAGGACATGTCATCTGGGAAGGTATCTTACATAGACGGCACCTCGACACTGGCTGAAACGTACACCACTAACTAATCCGCTCCCCTGATATTAAAACAATGGTCCAGATTTGACGCTGGAAAGCATCTTTCCCCATGAGAATACACTTTTGACACCAAGATCTTGTGAGGAGGTGTTGTTGGCCACTGCAAAACTACTTAGAAATCTACAAAAAAAAGGTTCCACACTGGTTCCATGGCAGTTTCTTTTGTAATTTATTTTTTTAAATGATGTTTTGGCCCCGTGAACCTCCCCAGAACATAAAACAGGCAGACCAAAACAAACAAACAAAAAAAAACAATGTAATTGTTTTTAGTTAAGCCTCATTAACACACCTAATGGTCCTTATTAAATCCCTTGATGACAAAGGTCTTTCCATAGACATCAGTCAAGGGACAGAAAAGGCCATCAAATGCACTCAGGTGTAGGTATAGAGGTTGAGATTCAAGCCTTGCGAGCAATATATTACACAATCACAGATGTGTTTCCCACAGAAACAACCTAACATTATATAACAGCTTAAGTGACTGCCTTAAATAACCTAGCCTGCACTGTTATATAAAAACAATGTAATAAAGATCATCAGGCGGTAAATCATGATCAGTGATATATTGATGTGTTTGGTATTCCTGTTTTGTATGACCTAAGAATGGTCAAAGGCCAGAAATGTCTGGAAAATTACAATTTACAAATACACACAGACTGTGTGGCACTTTTTAAAACATGCAATTTGTTTCTATTATCTATAAATTAAAATGGCCATCTCCAGACCCTCTGTCTAAGGTCAAAGGTTACCTAATGTATACTATACCTGCTGGTGAATTATTAACCAATGGAGTTTATAAAAGAAGGAGAAGAAAAAGAAAAAGTATGTGCCTATCAGGTTATGTCAAAACTATGTCAAAAAGACAAGAACTATGTATTTTTTTCGGTGTAAAACAAGGTGCATAGAGTCCTATTTTAGATATAATTCTAGCGTAAAATAACAAATACCATCCCGTGAGTCTCTTTTTGATTGCAAGTTAACCTTCATTTATTTCAGAAACAAATGACCTTTCATGGATGAAAGTTAGAATCAGAAAGCACAGTAGCATACAACACCAAGGCAGTGGCATCAGTGGCCTCAAATTGTGCACCCCATAGTCTTTTGACACCGTCATAGTCACCCAACAAGCCCTTCTAGGTCTTCTGTTTACTAAATGTTGGTCAGTTCACAGTCAGGGCTGACATATAAAAAGCATCTCCCCACAAGGGCCTGGTCTATGTAGGTCTGAGTGCAGCTTAGAAAGGCGTCACTGGAGGACTTCACACACTCAGCTGTGATTGGCAGGCCAGTAGATCATGCAAAGGGAATGAGTGAGAGCAGAGAGAGCAGCAGCAGTAAGGTGTGGTATAACACTAGCGAACCAACTGTCTTACTGTCAGTGTGCCAAACCACTATCAGTACAGCTGGAACTGATTTCAGACCTTAAGGCACAGCGGTGTCTAAGGCACCTATACTATAACCAGGGACCTGGTTCATTTCCTAATTCCCCCACCATCTCTCTTTCTCGCTCTCTCTCTCTCTCTCTCTCTCTCTCTCTCTCTCTGTCTCTCTCTCTCTCTCTCTCTCTCTCTCTCTCTCTCTCTGTCTCTTTCTCTTTCTCTTTCTCTCTCTCTCTCTAGTCAGTGTGTACTCACTGTGTCTGTATTACTGATTCTTAGATGGGTAAAATGCAGAGGTGGACTTTCCCTCAGGGACTATTCTATTACATGACATATAGCAGATGTTCTTATTCACAGCAACTTACAGTCAGTTAGATGCAGGAGCAATGTGGGGTTAGATACCTTGCTCAAGGATACTTCAGCCATGAATGAGGGTGCAGGATAATTCTATGTTTTACACACACATGTTTAATGTTTTGCAACTCTGATCAGATTCTAACTGCATTTTATTGGCTTTGCACCCATATTCTGCACAATGACAAAGTTGAATATAATGTTTTATATTCTTGTTAAAATTAATTTGAGAGTGTCACAGAACTATGAAAAAAATGGCACACAAGATGGGAAATTATGTTATATACCTGACATTCTCTTGAAATGCTGGCGTGATAACCCAAAAGAAGTCACCAAACCACCGAGCTTATGAACGTGTCTTGCAACGCCTCTGCGAACCACTAGATGGCAGAAGAGTTGTTTGTCCAGAACTCACTGCGTGCAGTTCTCAAGTTTTGCTACCTTCCGGTGCGATCGCAAAAGTGCACTTTTTACCTGATGACACACTTTCACCTAAACTGAACTAATCACTGAATCACTCTTTGTTCTCTGTCTGTCTATCATTCTCTGTGATTGAATGGCTCCACATTTACTTGATACAATAGTAATGACAAAAGGCTCTCTTCACGCTGTCTTCACAAAGTCACAGCCAGACATGTCTTGGAAAGTTCCGGTGTTGTTGCAAAGACATATTGTGTGGCCTACGCATCAATAATCCCTATAAGACCTTGTAGTCTCGACAAGAACTTCATCTGTTCTGCCAGCTTCTTATGTCCTTCAGTTTCGTCCTCACAGACAGAGACAGAGAGAGCGAGAGAGACAAAGAGAGAAATAATTGATGGTGATGACAGTTCAGGACAACAGTCTGTGACATACGCTGACAAAATGCTATTTTTCTGCTGTCCAACTCACTTTGGGAATGTGAAGCAAACCACTGTATGTATTTGCCAAGTCATTGGGTCTCAGATGACTTTTTAAGTCGCAAAAACTGTTTAAGTTTGTTTTTATAAAGAATAAAAAGCCAAGGTCATTACTGAATTCACTATTAATAATCTTTATGTTGGGACCAAGGTTATGTCTCTAGCCAGGGCTGGATTATGGATTTAAGCAGCCCCACCCTCACCCTCACCCCCCACACACCTCACCCAAGACAGGCCTGTTTTGAAATTGTATTTGGCCTCACTCTGGAACATTTTTATCCATGCATGCTGAGCTAAGTAGCTACGCATCGT
>CM059282.1:12914952-12917452 GCA_030347295.1 Setipinna tenuifilis
GGGAAACATTGTCTGAGTGTTCTGGTGTGGGTGTTGGTCTGTTTGGCCAGAACCTCTCATGACTGTTCCATGTCTTTTTTGCCTGTATCTGCAAGCTCCAGCCTGGTGGAAATGATGGTGATAGCCTTTGACACATACATTTTAGCAGGTGTGTGTGTGTGTGTATGTGTGTGTATAGCTCTGTGTGTGTATTTTCATGTATGTATGTGTGTGTGTGTGTGTGTGTTCCTGTATTGATGTGTGTTAAAAGTGCTTTATTTACTTGACAAATAATAAAACATTTGTATTGTCAAGACAAATACATACATGGAACAGATACAAGACATAGACATGGCAACATATACAACAGATTTATGCATTAACCTATATAAAAATAATAGTAATAAAAAAAAATAAGATAATAAGAATAATAATAAGAATCTTTGCTTCTATAGCATGTTTCATACAAAGTATGTAGCTCAAAGTGCTTCAACCGTTTGGCAAAGGAACACAGGACAGAGATACACATGGCTAACATCTGCAAGACTGGTAGAGGGAAAGTCTCTGCGTGTTCGAGAAGAGGAGTCCTTCTGTTGCGGTTTGGTAGGGGGCAGGTCTCTGTGTGCCTTAGAGTCTTTGAGCAGGGCAGTCAAGTGTATGCAAGGTTGAACAGATAAGTATTTAGTTGCCATTTAAAAGGCGTCAGCGGATTTTGCCTCTCCGATTTTTCCTGGGGTAGGGCCATCTCCCATCTCTTTGGGGTGTAGTATGATAAGGCTGCTGCTACTCTGATCCTTTTGGGTGGTGTCACTGGAATCCTCAGGAGGCCGACCTCAGCAGATCTAAGGGCTTATGCAGGAATGTAAAAGGACAGTGTGTCAGTGATATATAGCTTTGAATACTAGTAAGAGTACTTCAAAGTCAATTCTGTAGGACGCAGGCAGGCAGGCAGTGCAGTTCGGCTAGTATTGGAGTAATGTGCTCCCTCCTTCTTGTTTTTGTTAACAGTCTCGCGGCTGAGTTTTGAATAAGCTGTAGTTTTATGATTGACTTTTTTGGTAGGCCTGTAAATAAGGCAGTACAGTAGTCTAATCTACCTGAGATTGGATACTGAGCATGAATACGTTTTTCAGCATTCTTCTGGGTCAGGAAGGGGCAAACTTTTGCAATGTTTCTTAGCTGGAAGTATGCTGTTTTAGTTACTTTACTGATGTGAGGTTTGTCAAGAGCCCCACCTAGGCTTGTTAGCTCTTACTCTGACATGTTGGCTTAGGTATTCTCAGACTGGAGTAGAGAGTCTCTTGTTTATCTTTGGGACAAATAAGTAATAGCTCAGTTTTGTCTTCATTTGGTTTTAGAAAGTCATTATTCATCCATTGTGCGATAGCTGACAAGCAATTGTGTCGAAGGGGCAGCACCTAGGTCTAGGAGGACCAGAACAGAGACTTTGTTTGCAGCCATACTTTGTCTGAGAACATTTACTATTGTGGTTAGGGCAATCTCTGTGCTGTTATTAGCTCTAAAACCTGGTTGGAACTTTTTTTTAGGATATTGTATTTATTTCAGAATTGGTTCAAGCTGCGTGGAAACTTTTTGAAGCATGGGAGGATAGAGATGGGCCTAAGGTTATTTATTTATTTATTAATTTATTATTATTATTATTATTATTATTATTATTATTCATTGCTTTTCCAAGAGGGGCTTAACGATGGCGGTTGTAAAGGCATTGGGGAATACACCTGTGTGCACAGAGGTGTTAATGATCAGTAGCATGGCTGTGGAAAAGCAGCTGGGCAGTAGGATGTGTGACAGAGAGCGAGAGAGAGAAAGAGAGAGAGCGAAAGAAAGAGAGAGAAAGAGACTGCATCCCAGTGGATCCACAGCTGCATTGCCAGAAGGCTTTGTTTACAGTTACACCCCTGAAGAGGTGGCAAGACATCCAGCCTGAATGTGTGTGTGTGTGTGTGTGTGTGTGTGAGCATGTGAGTCTGTGTGTGTGTGTGTGTGTGTGTGTGTGTGTTTGGGGAGGCATCTTGTTTTTCTCTTTCTGTGTTCCAGGGACATCTGTGTCCAGTGCTGAGACTTCATGTTGATAGCAGGTTGTTGAACAACAACAGACCCAGTCCAGATGGCCGATGTTGGTGTCTAGCAATTAGCCTGATGGAATAGGTATTTAATAATAGGTATTAAGCCTATTTATTAGCTATCATTAAATTGATAGGGACTATTGCTGTTGAACTGCGGAACTTTCCGGCAAACTCACTCCAGGTACCAGGTATAGATGTCTGGTAATGACATTGTGTATTGTTGCTGTTTGATTGGATGTATTTAACCAAAGCAGCAGCCATTTTCAGAATGCCGGGTTTTTAGAGTAAAACTGCTACTGAGCAGCAGAGGTTTCTGCCAAATCTGTGTTAGGTGGCAGATGTAGATGTCTTCGTTTTTAAATTCTAAATGCCCACCTGATGAGGTGCCCACGGCAGTTTAAGGATGCTTTTAATAAAGAAAGAGTATTGTGGCA
>CM059282.1:12922452-12927452 GCA_030347295.1 Setipinna tenuifilis
GACCGTATTTGTTAGCCAGCTTGCTAATAGTTAGCTAGTCGTAAGCTAACTTTGCTATCTTAAAACTTCGAGTGATTAAATGGTAATCTAGAGTACTCTGCTTGTCTTAAGTCAGTTCGTGTTACATTTAAATAACAATCCGTGACGACACCATCACTTTTGGTCACTCGGAGACTTTAAATCATACAAACACTTTAACGTTAGAGGTTCCACAAGTGTCTGCCATGTTGGTCTGAATTTTTTGTAACTCCTGCCTCTTAAGCAAACGTCACGCACTAAACACACCACACGCTGATCTAATTGGTCATAACATCATTCTCATTTAAATAAACTTATCTTCCTGGCAAAAAAATATGAAGATTTAGATTTACAATGAATTCCTTATTGTAACTGGAACTGAGTGCTGCACTTTAAATGTTGATTTTGTTTACTGTAAAAAGGAATGTATTTTTTATTTCAAACATTAGTTAATTTGAGAATATTTCATTTAACTTATTGGTGCCAAGCAGCACTTTGAATTTTTTTACTGTTTCCATTTCTATATTGACATTTTGGTTAAATAAACAACACCATGCTGAGGAAGAAAATGGTTTCGCATTTTATGTCCATACTGTACCGAAAATGAACCGAACCGTGACCTCAAAACCGAGGTACGTACCGAACCGTGATTTTTGTATACCGTTACACCCCTACCCATCACGCATCCACCGGCAAATAGTGATCACTCGACCATTAGCGGGCTATCACCCACAGACGGAGCTGCTGCCATGACCGGACGGCTGTCTGGTTTAACTGCGAGCATTAAGGAAGTTGCGCCTGAATGTGAATCTACACATTGCATCATTCACAGGGAAATGCTGGCAAGCCAGAAAATGCCACCAGAATTGAACAGTGTATTGAATGACGTTGTTAAAGTTATTAACCATGTCAAAGCACAAGCCCTTAACTCGCGCCTGTTTGAGCAGCTTTGTGAGGAGATGGATGCGGAGCACAGACGTCTTCTCCTATACACAGAAATAACATGGCTGTCCCGAGGGAAATCGCTGGTCAGAGTGTTTAAATTACGAGAGCCACTGCAAAGATTTCTCTCAGAAAAGAAGTCAGCGCTGACAGCGCATTTCAGTGACGAGGATTGGGTCGCAAAACTGGCTTACCTGTGCGACATATTCAACCTGCTCAATGAACTCAATTTGTCACTTCAAGGAGAAATGACAACTGTCTTCAAGTTGGCAGATAAAGTAGTAGATTTGTGGGGACGGCGCGTGAACAGAGGCATATTTGACATGTTTTAAATATTAGCAGGGATTTTGGGTGAAACTGAGCCTGAGCCTTCATTCACCCAACTGGTGCACGATCACCTGTCTTTGCTGTTAAAGGAGTTCGAGCGCTACTTCCCAACCACAAAAGACCCACGAACTGGCAAGGAATGGATCCGCGACCCATTCGTCAACAAACCAGGTGAACTCAGCATGTCTGTGCAAGAAGAAGATAAACTGCTGGAGATTGCAAATGACGGCGGCCTTAAAAGTCTGTTTGAGACAGCAACTCTGCCGGTGTTCTGGATTAAAGTCATGGCAGAATAGGCTACCCTGAGATCGCCACCACAGCAGTGAAAACCCTGTTGCCATTTCCAACATCCTATCTATGTGAAGCGGGGATTTCTGCCGTGACAGCAACAAAAACAAAACAACGGAGTAGACTAGCAACACTTCAGATGTCAATGTCTTCCATCACTCCCAGATGGGACCGTCTCATTGCAGAGAAACAAGCTCAGGGCTCCCATTGATTTGACGTTATGTTTTAACTGTTCTTTATTCGTATTTGGTTATCTTATTTTGAAGGAATGTTGAAATATTGTTGAATGTTGAAGGAATGAAAACATTTTTTTATTTATAAATGTATCTGTGGCGCATCTGTATCTTATTTTGACGGTATATTTAAAGTAAACGTTAAGATAGCGACCAGTCACGAGTCAGAGCGCTCTGAGGCCACGCCCCCCCGGGCCACAGTAAAATTGTCAAGCATTCACCGGTCCGCGGTGATAAAAAGGTTGGGGACCACTGGTCTACACTACCGTTGACGAGACTGTATTGTAGTGTAGAGTATTAAAGAGGTGATAGAATGGAAAACCCTTTCTATCTTGGCTTTGTTAAAATGCCAGAGATTGTGTATGACCACAGAGTTGTACTGGACTTTACGGGACTGTAAAAACATGGCTGTGCCCTCCATAATATGTACACTTTCACATTATAAAAGCCACCAAACATGGAGAGGTTGGAACAAAGCCTTAACTATAGATTAATTGTGGCTGCCATTTGGTTCAAACGGACCATGTCCATCCCCATCCTAAATATAAGGTTGTAATTGGGCTTGAAAAACTGCATTTTAGTTAATTGTTGACAGATCAAAGTTGAATGAATACTGTTTGAACATAAGAGAATAAGGTGCAACACTCCACCTTCAACCACTCCATGTCCCATTTAAGGAAACATAAGAATCACTTTGTGAGTGTAAACAGGAACGGCAATATAAAGTGAACCTCAATAGCAAAACTGTAATAATAAGAAAGAAATTCTTTGTGTGATCGTGTGTGTGTGTGTGTGTGTGTGTGTGCGCCTCACAGTTTAGAACACGCTGTGCAGCCAGAGCGTCTGAAGGGCCTTCAGCGAGAAGAATAACTGTGTTTCCTATTCTTCCATTTTTGTAAAGATGTTCAAAATGGAGATGAGTCTCTCTTGAGAAAACAGCCAGACTTTTCATATTTTACAAAGCGCTCTTGTGTGCCCACTGTGTCTCACTGAGTCCGACGGTGACCACATATTCTCTGTTCACCGGGCAGCCAGGTGTTCCGTGTCAACTTGTCTCCTACCATCAGGTGGTGCCCACTGGACCCTGGACATGGTCAGAATAATACAATACCCGTGTCATGTCCCTGCACCTGACAACTCTTATTCTCAATTTCTGTAGCTCCAGGAGCTTTTGTTCTGCATCACAAAGGTGGTGCACAAAGCCCCACTTCAGAATATAAAAGCCCTGCCGTGTTTCTGTTTCATCTAAGTAGTTATGAAACCAGCTAAATCTAATTGACACAGATTGTCAGCTAGGGTAGGTGAGCTGGTGAGAGAAATGTATCTGTTTTGAGTGCATGGGTATCTGTGCATGGGTATCAGTGCATGGGTATCTGTGCAGTGCATGGGGAACTTTTACAAGGCACATGTAGCGAAGGGCAGCGTGTGAATTGCCCCTCTGTAATTGGGGGATTAAATGATCAATCTGTCTTCAGTGAAGCAAAATTATTTTTAGTATATTAACATAATTTGGGAGGGTTTTAGCTTTCATATGAGACATTTCTAAAACCAGTGGATTAATTAAAAGTCAGGTTATAAGCTTTTGTTTCTTCAAAATGGATAAGTGACAAGACTTTTGTCAGGGACTGTATGTTTTATGTTTTACATTACTTACATTAATATATCGCTACCCTCCAACTCTAATGTTTTTGTCTCTTTGGGAGGTACTAGGGTGTTGATTGGCGGGTACTGTACCCCCAAGCACCCCCTGTAATTCGAACTGTTGCAAAGGGTCCCTCATGCATCTCCCACCAGATACACAGTAGGCAGCCTCCAATGGCCACACAGCAGGCATTCCACTTCTAGATAGATAGATGGATGGATGGATGGATGGATGGATGGAATGATGGATGGATGGATGGATGGATGGACTTTATTGATCCTAAGCTGGGAAATTCTGGCACCACTTGTAGCAAAGGGCAAGAGACGTCACCCCTCCTGGCCTTAAACCCGGATTTGGTACCACTCCAAGGCACCAAACATGCACTCTGACAACAGCACCAAAGAGCCAGGCTCGTTGAAATGACAGTCAGAGACCTTTTTCAACCATAGTGATGGCACTCCATCACAGAATAAATAAATCTCTTACATACCAGGTACAAACAATCTCTCTCTCTCTCTCTGTCTCTCTCTCTCTCTGTCCTTCTCTCCCTTACTTTTAGCTTCCTCTACTTCTTTATTATTGTATTACTTGCTGGCTGACTCATACTTACTGAAACACACACACATACACACACACACCTCTCTCTCTCTTTCTTTCCCCACATTTACACCAGACAAGGTTGCTGAAGTGACAACGTTAAATTGACCGGACGTTTAAATTGAAGTATTTTTTTATTTGCTTTGTGAGTAAGTGTCCTTAGGCTAGAAGAGTGGCACTGGACTCAGGTGAACTCCAGCTCCAAACTTTACTACAGTGGCAGTCGACAGCAGCCAGTCAGAATATACAAGTCCAAGTCCTCCACCAGTGACTGTGAGAGCAGGCAACCCAGTGACCTCTCACACCTACGTATATTGGACTGTTTAAATTCCAGTTTTAAATTTCAAGTTTTAAACCATGTTGTTGGCAGGGCTGCCAGGCCAAATTTGAATGCTAGTTAAGCCTCTCTCTCTCTGTCTCTCTCTCTCCTTTTCTCTCTCTCTCTCTCTCTCTCTCTCTCTCTCTCTCTCTCTTTGTCTCTGTGTCTCTTTCTGTCTCTCTCTGTCTTTCTCTTTCACACACACATTCTCTCTCTCTCTCTCGCGTGTGCTCTCTTTCTCTCTGTCTCTCTCTTTGTCTCTGTATCTCTCTCTGCCTCTCTCTGTCTGTCTTTCTCTCTCTCACACTCTCTCTAGCATGCCCTCTCTGTCTCTGTCTCTTTGTCTCTCTCTGTCTCTCTCTGTCTTGCATGCTCTCTCTGTCTGTCTCTCTCTCTCTTTACAAGTTGGGGATATTGTTGTGGGGATGACAGGGAGTTGATTTTGAGAATATAGGGGTTTGGGAGGGGTACGGCTTTATTGCTGCTGTCTTGATTATGGAAGCAGCTGGTCTATGTTTTTCTGCTTGTATTATTTGCAAATGGCTGTTTTATTGATGTATGATTGGTAGATGGTGCTCTAATAAAGTAGTTTTACATACCCCCCCCCCCTCTCATGCCCTCTCTTTCTGCCTCT
>CM059282.1:12929952-12939952 GCA_030347295.1 Setipinna tenuifilis
TTGATTATTTGTATCTGGCTAGTAATCCAGCTCATTTCTCACCATTATTGTAATCTAGCCCTCTACTAACTGCATTCAAAAACACACCCACCCACACTCACACACACACACACACACACACACACACACACACACACACAGCTTGAGTCCAGTACACATCCACCTACACGCACAATTACAACAATGAACTCTATGTCACGTGCCATTTCCTGCTGTTATTGCTGATGTCACGTGTCATTTCCTGCCATTAGTGACAGTGTGTTGAAAGGAATAGGTGAGGTAGAGAAAGGGAGGAAAAACAAAGACTGTGTGTGTGTGTGTGTGAGAGAGAGAGAGACAGAGAGACAGACAGAAAGAAAGAAAAAGAGATAGAGAGAAAAAGAAAAATAGGGGAGAAAGTTGAAAAACAGCTAAGAGCCTGATGGAAGGTGAAAAAGAGGTTGAGGAAAGAAAGAAAGTAAGATTGAGTGGGCAAATAAAAGAGAGAGAGAGAGACAGAGAGACAGAGAAGACTAAGTGAGAGAGAAAAAGATGGAGTAAGCAAGAGAGGGAGAGAGGGCAAGGACAATGTTTTTTCCCAAAAAAACCTTTTTTGCTCTTAAATAGATGAAGGGAATGAGCCTCTGCCAACAGCCTACTCTAAAAATACAAAACACCCAAACACACACACTCACACACCTACCCACACACACACAAAAGCACACACACACACACACACACACACCTACCCACATAAAGACACATATACACAGGCACACACACACACTTTTTTTCCTTTCAACCTCTTGCACACCCATTAATACACATTCGGTCAATAAACAACTTCAAAACAACACTAAGTCACATAATTACACCGGAACATGCATATCGACACACATACACAGACGTCCTTTTACAAACTTATACAGACTAACACACGCACGCACACACACACACACACACACACACACACAAACACACAGTGAAGCCTATGTCCCCTCACCCCTCATTCACTCATACAGTCAAACACACAACGCAAACTCATAACCACACACACACACACACACACACACACTCACAGTGAACACACTCACAGATGATGACCCTCATGTTTGACCCTCTTCAGGATCCTGCCCCGGGTGTGGCTGGGCAGTTGCCCCCGGCGACTGGAGCATGTGACGGTCAAGCTGAAGGAGGAGCTGGGCGTTACCGCGGTGATGAACTTCCAGACGGAGTGGGACATCGTCAACAACTCGCATGGCTGTCGTCGCCATGACGACTCACAGCCCATGACCCCCGACACCATGACGCGCCTCTACAGAGAGTGTGGCATAGACTACGTGTGGATGCCCACGCCTGACATGAGCACTGAAGGTGTGTGTCCATTACACACACACACACACACACACACACACACACACACACACATATTCAGTCTATGACATTTGTATAAATATCCATGTCAACTTGAGCTCTGAAGATGTACACAAATTCAATCACAAACACATAGACATGCACAGACACACACACACACACACACACACACACACACACACACACAACATGCTTAATCAAATACATTGTACGACATATAGTAGCATCTGCATTCAAACACACACACATACACATATACAATTACACACACAGACACACATACTGAATATAGACTGTATGACAGAATTGTATGGATCTCTATGTCAACTTGAGCACTGAAGATATTTATAAATTCAATCACACACAGAGAGACACGTACACACACCCACCCACACTGGTCTTCGTCAGTGCTTGCATATGTTGTTTCAGGTGTATATATTTCAGAACATAACTAGCCTTCTGGACTTGAAATGTTGACGTTTTTGGACAATCTCGTCCGAACACGTGGTACGGTGATATTCGGACAAGATTGTCCAGAAATGTCACCGTTGTAGGTCAAGAAGGCATTGCTTTAAGGCAGCCAGTCAGCCAGACAGTTCAGCCAGAAAGACTCGGAGAATGGAGTACGTTTTAAGCGATTTAATAAACAGAATTTAACAATATATTAGTGGAAGTAGATGATCTTTGGCGTAGGTCCTGTCATCGGCCCGGGTCTTGGGTTGAAGGATCCGTCCGATCCTGCTGAAGCCATGTTAGTACTGTGTCTTGTGTGTTCTCGCTGGATTTTGATGTTAAAATTGATTTTTTTGCATAAATTGATAGAAAAGGGATAGAATTAGACATTCCACTTTGTCTTCAAATTTTCACTCCCCATTTTCACATTTTTATGACATCATTGTTTGGGCTGGGCTTAATTTACAATATAGGCCCACTATAAGGACCTAAACCATGCTGGATTTGGATATAAAAAGTCTAAATGCATTCTTTTTTGTGCTTAAATTGGGTGAATATAGATGGAACTAGATATTCCACTCCTTCTTTATAGTATAAACCCCCATTTTTCCATTTTTATGACATCACCATTAAGGCGGAGCTTATTTTACTGCATATGGCCACTACCAGGATATGATTCACATTGGATTTGAATGTAATTTTTTTTTTGTTCAAAATCATTGAACACAGATAGAAATAGAAGTTAGATTTTGTCTTTAATTTGAACCCCTCATTTTTCTGCTTACAATTAACATTTAAGTTCGAGTGAATGCAAGTGATACAAACTATTAAATCTTGTTGGATGTGAACGTAAAGTCAGAGATAGTAAGATTCCTGTATTTTCTCTGGTAAAATGTTCTTTTTTGCTTACAATGATTGAACATAGATAGAGATAGACATTCTACTTTTTAACCCTTCATTGTCTGAACAATATTGACTATTTACATTGATTTAACATTTCATTTCAATGAATGCGAACTATTTCAAAATCAAACACAGGGAAGATTAAATGAAACTCCTCTCACTCATCTCCCTCACTTTCCTCACCATCACTTCCATCATTTTAAACACCTCTTGGTTTTGGCAGTCTACACAAGTGCAGGCTGGGGTGCATGGCAGTCCATTTCGACTGCAGGAACAGTGGGATTTTTCACATTTGGTCTTATGGCAGCCACATTTGACAAAGGTTTCTGTGTCATTTAAGCAGTAAACAGGTAAGAACAAATCTCCTCTGCGTGGACTTGACAGATGTAAACAACGCCATCATCCCCAACAAGTATCCCCTGCCCACGGCTGAAGAACTCACCAGCCATTTTCATGGCTCCTCCGTCTTCAGCAAAATGGATCTACGACACGGCTACCTACAGGTACCCCTCGCGCCAGCCAGCATGGACCTCACGGCGTTTGTCACACACGTGGGGGTTTTAAGATACAAACGTATGCCGTTTGGGCTCTCATCAGCCCCAAGCTGCTTCCAAAAGATAATGTCGCTCATCCTGGCCGGCATTCAAGGGGTCTCAATTTTCTTGGACGATGTGGTGGTGCATGCACCCTCAACGGAACTACATAACGCTCGGTTGGAGCAAGTTTTCCAGCGTTTTGAGCAGCATGGCGTCAGACTGAATGCAGAATGCAAGTTTGACGTTAAGGAGGTGGAGTTCCTGGGGTTCAGGCTCTCCAGGGACGGCATTGCCCCAATTATGTCCCACATGGAGGCCATTCTGTCACTGCCCGACCCACAGTACCCATCGCAGCTCTCCTCCTTCCTGGGGATGGCAGCGTACTACCTCCGCCCCGCTTCTCGGACTCAACAGCCCCTCTACGCCACCTGCTCGGAAACGACATAGTCTGGAACTGGACACAGGCCTGTCGCGACATGGTACAGCTAATCAAGCAGCAGCTCACTCCCCCCCCCGCGCTGGCCCATTTCAGCTTGGGCGCGCACACCCTCGTCACCTGCGATGCGTAAGGGGTGGCGCTCGGGGCTGTACTCTCGCAAATACACGGGGGGGTAGAACGCCCTGTTGCTTTTGCCTCTCGTGCACTCACGCCCGCAGAGCAGAAGTATTCAGTGGGGGAGAGGGAAGCACTGGCATGTCTACCTGTACGGATGAGCGTTCACCATCTGCACCGATCACCAGGAACTGACGGCTCTGCTGGCGACCAAAGGCTCTGGCCACAGACCCCTGAGACTGCACAGATGGGCAGACCGACTGAATCAGTACAACTTCAGCCTGGAGTTCATGCCTGGACGGGCTAATACAGTGGCGGACCTCCTGTCCAGAGCGGTCTCCCTGACGAAGGAGGCAGGAGCGGTACCATCAGACATGGATAGTGACGAAGACCTGGTACACCTCCTGCATGGGCCACTAAGCTCGGTGGTCACACTGGAGGAACTGCAGCAGGCGTCAGCTGAGGATGACACCCTCTTAGCTCTCCGTGCCTGCGTCCAGAATGGCTGGCCAGCCAAGGCCACTCTGCTTTCCTACTGCCGTTTCCAGGAAGAGCTCTCCTGCTGGGGGTCGGTGTGCCTCGCTCGCGGTCATCTGGCGGTGGTTCCAGAGTCGCAATTCACGTCGGCAGAGTTCACTGAATTTCTGACACTGCGGTCCATCAAGCACATCAGAACGGCTGTGTATCACCCGGAGAGCAATGGTGGGGTGGAAAGACTTAATAAAACACTCAAAGATGGAGCCTGTCTGGAAGAAGGGAAAACGATGACGCTCTTAATCAGACTCTACTGACCATCCGGGCGTCCAAGCATTCCACTACAGGGGCCTCACCTGCCCTACTGATGATTGGACGGGAACTAAGGCAGCCACTGGATTGTTTGAGAGCTGAGCTGACCCCTACTCGAGCAAGGCCAGGGCTGGAGAAAGTCAGAGCTCAGGTCTCAAGGTCGCAGGCAAAAATGAAAAGCAGATTCAACACGGCCCACCGAGTGCGAACCCCCGCACTGGCTGTGGGGGACTGGGTCAGGATTAAGCATCTCCATCGGAAGAACAAGCTGCAGTCCTACTGGTCAGAGCCACTCCAGGTGGAAAGGCAGCTGGGACCGGCCACCTTCAAGTTGAATGATGGGACTCGTTGGCACTCAAACCGCCTTCATCGGGTCGTCAGTCCTTCAGCACCAGAGCGGCCTCAGCCTCAATCAGGAGCAGGCTGGCCGCTCAGAACGGCAGCAAATGGGGTCGCCAATCCTAATCTACGGCCTGAGGATGCCGCCAGCCCAGCACGGGCTAAGCCAGCCCAGCCACGGGACTGAGGGCCCAGCCAGCCCAAACGCCTGAGGGTGTAGGGGTGGGGCTGAGGGCACTGTTGAAGGTTTTGAAAGGGGGGGAGAAATGTTATGTTTGGATAATGTTACACTAAGCCTGCTAGGGCTTTTCTATGGTTGCACTATAGAATACTGTTACTGTGCCGTAGTAATGGTTATGTGTTAAGCACGGCAGTTGCCGTAAAGCAGGTATGCACTACTGTAAGTAATGTACGTCAGGACGTAAAGAGTTTAGTTCAATAAACAGCATGGCATGCGGAATACACAGTGGTCGTGTCTTCATCTAAATACGGATATAATAGTGGTCAACTTTAAAAATCTTCCAAAATAAGAACCGTTTTCAGTTGAATAGCTAAGCTAATAGGCTATGAATTCGCCATGCTACAAGGGTCTGTATATCATTTAAAACTCTCAAAAGTATGGAAACCTAGGATATTATCCAGGGTCTGGTACCTTTTCAAGTGTGTTAGACACTTTATGCTCAAAATATTGGACCAGTTATGGTTAAATTAAAAGAGAAGGCAAAAACGCACAATTTGTTTTTCATAGCAGGACACCCCACAAACAATGCATGAAAAAATGGCAAAGATGGAGGATAAAAATTTGAAGACAAAAAAAATCTTGTTATTTAACATCTCTACTAACAATTTCTGCAAAAAAATCAAAATTAACATCAAATTCCAGCGAGAACTTGTTTTTTGACATAGGGTACTGTACTATGTAGTAGAGACCAGAGATACCCCCGGGTGGATGGGAAGGGAAGACAGGACCAAACTGGTGGTGGTGGGGATGGAGGAGGGGACTTGCTTACGTCGATACCTGAAGCAGCGAAAAAGGTGAGTTAGACAGGTCATTATAAGGCAGGTGGCGGCCGCTGATTGGCCGAAGGGTATAGCGCAGGGGTGCTCACACTTTTTCAGTGTGCGAGCTACTTTTAAAATGACCAAGTCACAAAGATCTACCGACCCATAAAAGCGTATGTGCCTATTGAAAATTCCAAGCCAATATTTCAACAAAATAAGCTCTGAACATGTTTTTGTAATTGCCATATAATAATAATAATAATAATAATAATAATAATAATACAGTGACAATGTATAATAATAGTATTAATAATTAGTTCAGAGTTTAATTCGAGTAGAATAATGAGTAGTAGTAGTAGTAGTAGTTTTTAAGGACAGTAGTTGCGCACAGGCCTTCCCTTGCGTCTCCAACTCTGACTGCAGGTTCGGGAAATTTGCCAAGTCATGGCGCTGAAGCTTTGAGGACAGATGTTTCATTTTTCGTTTGAAGGCATTGACTGAGCTGATCATGTCGATCACCGTTTTGTCTTTTCCTTGCAGCTCTTGATTAAGGTCATTCAGCATGTTTGTCAGATCGGTTAAAAAGCCAAATCCAGCAGCCACTGCTCGTCATTCAGCTGTTTGTATTCTGCATGTCCACTTTCACGGAAAAAACAGAATTTCCCGCGACTAAGCCACCTCACGTCAGTGTGTAGCAACAACTCAGAGTGGTCGCTGTCAGCCTTCTCCATATGTGCGCGGAATATGTGCCCGTCTTTGAAGTGCTCCAGCTTTAATTGAGCAGGCGATCTTCGATGCCACGTCCATGATCTCTTTCATGTTCAGCATCTTCGCGCATAATGCTTGTTGGTGGATAATGCAGTGGTAATTCACGAAGTCTGGAAAAGCATCGTCCTGTCTGCACCTGGCAATGAACCCATTCACGCGACCAACCATTGCGGGCGCTCCATCCGTGGTGATGGACACTAACTTACAGTGGGAGCTGAGTTTTGTCGCTAAAGTTTTTAAACGACTGAAAAATGTCCTCTCCTCGTGCATGTTCTTTCAAGGGAATCACTGTCACTGTCACCGTCCTTTGCAGTCATATCACTGAACACCATACGAATGTAAATGCACACCTGTGCTGTGTCACTCACGTCCGTAGATTCGTCCAACTGCAGTGAGACCTGGCCCATCAACTGGCTCCAGCGCAAAGGTTGATGGGTCCAAATGTTTGGAGATAGCCCGCTAATGGCTGGGTTTCCTGTCTGCCGGTGGATGCGTGAGGGGCCATCAGCTAACTAGCATGTGCAGGATAAACAGGGAACTTTTTTTTTTTTTTCAAAGTTGTATGCGATCTACCACTATTGGCCTCGCGATCGACTGGTAGATCGCGATCGACGTATTGAGCACCCCTGGTATAGCGCTACGTGGCATAAGAGTCTTCCTGGCTGAACTTGCGCAGGCTTACATTTCTTTCAAACAAGCCCAAAGATGAGATTAGCACTAGGAAAGGAGCCCAATCACCAGGACCATGACAGTGACCATTGCTAACACACTGGTCAACACATGACTTTGGGTGCTTCTCTGCTGCATTTAGATCAATCAGTCGGCTTTAATAGTCCAGACAGAAAGAATAGGGTGGTTTCAGTTGACTTGCAATTGCTCTGTCTTTCCCTCACGCTGATAATATGGTTACACACATAAATTATGTTAGAGGATCATTTGTTCCAGGGCAAAAATACAAAAAAAAAAATGACTGTGACATTTTGATTTATTTATTTATTTATTTATTTATCTTCGTGATGAACTTAATTTGGATGTTAATGAATCTGTTTACAAAATACTGGCACTTTGAAACTTAAATGAGAAATACAAACTGTTTTCATAAAAATTGACGCAGCATAGTTTGTGAAACACAAACTGTGTCTCACTTCTGAAACTTTTAGGCCCAACTTTAAGCCCTATGATAGCACTTCCATGTGTATGCCCAGTGGCGCAAAAGTGATATATGCAGCATATGCATTGCAGGGGGGCGCCAGACCACAGGGGGCGCCAGAGAGAGGTTATGACTTGTGAGTTAAGGAATATTTTCAATATTCAAAAAGAGATGGCACCAGGCTACTACATATTGCAAGGGTAGCCGGCACCCAAGTGGCGTTGTTTGTCACGCTGATCACGTCTGATCATGCACAACACCGGACCAGCACTTTAGGGAATAAAGTGGCAGCTCAGCTGCATGATCTAACCGCATTCTCCGCAGCTCTCTGCGCTGTATGTAGCGCAGTAGTATGTAGTGGTGACGAAGGGCGGTGGCGGCGCCCCCCGCTCCGAGACACAGTGTATCACAGTGTAGGTTAGACGAGGAGGAGGAGTTTTACTACTGTAATTTCAGTTGGCTGTGGGGGTTAACCAGACGCTGTAAATGTGTCCATTTACTTATACGTTAATTCTACCCTTCGTTCCTTCTGTAGAAAATGGTCTGCCATAGTGCTCTGCTAGCGGGCTAGTGCAGGTGCGCTAGCGGGCTAGTTCAGGAGAGCTAGTGGGCTAGTTAAGTAGCACTAGCACCAACCTACCTAACAGTATGATTCTAACGAAACGAAATTAAAAACGAACGACATAATTGTAATAAACCAAAACAGAAATAAGTGTGCGTGTGATTTATGTACATTGTAAGAAATGAACAAGTATTTTCGCTAAGGAAATGCTAACAAATTGGTCACTGCTTGTCTTACAACTTCGCATGCAACATCCGCGATGGGACTGAGCTCCAGCAGCCAAGTGACCGTCTATGTATCAAAAACGCCAGCCAATCAAAACTGGATTCAGAGGTTCACCAATCAACACGGGGACTGCTTGTCCACACCAGCAAAACTCCGCCCACCATTCCATTCACCCCCAGAGACGCTCTGCGTCCCAGGGCGGGAGAAAAAATGGCATTTCTCCAATGACCATCCAGTTACCATGCATAGAAAATTAGGGGTCTGTGCTGGGCCATTGAAGTGCATTGACACTGGACGTCTATGAGGAAATGCGTTGGCCATAGGCCATGAGAACAAAGTGGAATGCTAAGTTAACAACACCAACTCAGTTGATTTGTGATAATGGGCCTTTTATTAACAAACTGGTGTTTGAAATGAACATGTTTTAAGGCATTTTGTAAACATTTGACCATTACATTTTTTTACATTTAAGGGAAGCAGAGCTTCCCTTGCAGTCTTAGAGAAATCTCCTCTAGGTCTCCAATTGTAAATTGTGTTGTGTCACATTAATGTTTAGGTTAAATAGCCAGTATGTATTGCGTCCCCTTTCAACAGAGCGAGTACAATGTTGAGGACAAGTGGTTTTAAAGGGGGAGAAATGTGTTTTTGTGGTTGTTGTTGTGGTAGCAGGGGTTGTTCATTTTACAGTAATAGAATATAGGAATTCAATTGTATTTACTTATTAACTTTTTTTTTGGGGGGGGGGCGCCAAAATTGTTCTTGCATACCCCCCTAGAAATGAGTAGTTGCACCCCTGTGTATGCCCACACCTGATATAAACATTAATGATGTGTATTCATTAGACACTCGTGTGTGTGTGTGTGTGTGTGTGTGTGTGTGTGTGTGTGTGTGTGTGTGTGTGTGTGTATGTGTGTGCAGAAATACGTGTGTTTGTGTGTATGTGTGTGTGCACAAGTATGTGTGTGTGAACACATGCACGTGTGTATGTCTGCGTACCTGTGTGTGTGTGTGTGTGTGTGTGTGTGTGTATGTGCGCGTGCAATAAATGCATCCATGTCTGTGTGTGCAATGCATGCATCCATATCTGTGTGTAAGCACAAGTACGTGTGTGTGCACACATGCATGTATGTGTGTATGCATGCCTGTGTGTGTCTGTCTGTGTGTGTGTCTGTGCAATGCATCCATATCTGTCTGTGCATCCATATCTGTGTGTAATGCCTTCCCCCAATCCCCCCCTTCCCCAGGCCGTGTGCAGATGCTGCCTCAGGCGGTCTTCCTGCTGCAGGGGCTGCTGGGTAGTGGGCATGTGGTGTATGTCCACTGTAACGCTGGGGTGGGCCGCTCCACGGCGGCCGTGTGTGGGCTGCTGA
>CM059282.1:12949952-12952452 GCA_030347295.1 Setipinna tenuifilis
GGTAATGGTTACCCCCGGTGACGGCTGCCGCGGAGACTGATGACCTTCTGACCCCCTGAACGCCTCAGGTGTGTGATCTCACCCAGGCAGCGTATAATCACTCCCCTAATTACCACTCTCTCTCTCTCACACACACACACACACATACACACACACACATACACTTTGTCTCTCTAAAACTCATCTTCTCATTTTCTCTCTCTCTCTCTGTCTCTCTTTCACTCTTTCTCTCTCTGTTTTTTTCCATCTCTCTCTTTTAATCAATTCACTGTCTGTTTATCTCACTGTACCTCTCTTTTTCTAACTCCCTCTTCCTTTCACTTACTTTTTCTATCTGTCTCTCTCTCTGTCTCTCTCTCTAACTCTTGTTTGCTCTCTCTAAATTTTTTTTTACTCTTTTACTTTATTTTTATTCCTCTTTTCCTCTCTTCCTACTCTTTACCTTATGTATAAAGCCTCTGCCCCCCCACACACACATGCACACTTTTTTGTCCTTTTTTCACACTCTCTCTCATATTCTATCTCTCTCCATTTCTCCCCCTCTCTCTCCCTCTACAACACACACACACACACACACACACACGTTCCATCTTCCTTTCATTATCTGTCTCTCTCTCACGCACACGCACACATACACACACACACACGCACGCACACACACACACACACACACACACGTGATGTAAAGGCCTTTTATAAAAGTTGCATCCATTTAGTGTGTGTGCCACTGTCTCATTGCAATGAGTGGTGAGATGAAGGATGCAGTGTGGATCATGGCTCGATCGATACCAGATAGCCAGGGAGGTTTGGGTCGATAGCACTTGAAGACGGGCTTTGATGGTACAAATTAGGATATCCTCGCCAACTGACACGTTTGAATAAATGTAATACGACAGGGAATGGTAAATACGCCAGCTTGCCTTGTAGCCCGAGGCTTGTCCAGTGGCCTGTGTGGTCTGGGAGTATAAGCGTTTTTCACACTTGCTGCTGATAGTTCATGCAGAGTTTATAGGTGACACGGAGGTAGGTTAGCGGGTACGTTACGATGTCTCAGAGTGCCACTGGTGCACCGTCTGGTCTCGCACCCTTCTGGTGTAGTCCCGTTTGATGGCATAGATCATTCAAATCGAGCCAATCTGAACCCACAGCAAATCCCACTTTGATGGCCAAAAACTGTGCATCACTCTGCCTGGCAACTGGAATTTTTTTTGTCTGTGGAGATGTTGTATGAGAGATGTGCGAGCCATCTGCCTCACAACTGAGTCGCTGTTGTTTAGCACGCTGTTGTCTAGGAGGAGGCTTGTTCTGCTGGCCCATAGTGTAGATACCCACCACCACCTTTTTGGGACTGGTAGATGATGTTTTTGGTTGAATGCTTGTTAAGTGAAAGTCATTCCACACAACAAAGTTCATCCTCTGCAATTAACCCATCACACATGAGCAGGGGGGCAGCCATGACAGGTCCATGTGTGGGGGCGTTACCATGCTCAGGGTACCTCAGTGGCACTCAGGCGGGCTGCTAGAATTTGTGGGCCCCCCTGAAAGCAAATTAATTTTGGGCCCCCACCCCAATGGTACCATAGTCTGCTGTGGGCCCCTGTGAAGCTCTGGGCCCCCCAAATCATCCCGACCTACCCCCACTTAGTGACGCCCCTTGTGGCACTACCGGCAGTTGTTGGATTTGAACCTGTAATGCTGCGGTCACACGTCCATTACCTTAACCAGCCTGCCCACCACCACAGCCCCATGTAAGGCCAATCCACTTCCTTACCAGATGCAGCGTTTTATTGTTTTCAGCTCTGTAAGTGTTTTTCGCAGGCCTGCAATCTAGTGTTCTCGTTCCGCTCCGCCAAACCAAAGAGCCATCATTTGTCGCTGACCGAGACAAGAGCTTTTTGTTTTGCTGTGCGGCGTTAAAGCGCTTCGCCGTCTCTTTTAATGCCCATAATTATCCCTCATCACCTCTTTCCATTTGTTTGTAAATAAGGCAGTGAGGAGAGCAGCTGCAGCCAACCAGAGGGCTACTGGCACTAATGACTCAGAAAAGCCACCCATCTGTGTGGTCATTATTTCCACCAGTGCTTCTGCTGCCATTATCAGCATCTTCTTCATCATCCTCATCATCACCACGATCATCATCCTCATCATTGTCGTTGTCTAGCATTTTTCTCAGTTCAGCCATTCTTAACATAGTCCTGGGGGTGGGTGGTGTTGTGTGTTTGGGGATGGGGGCAGTTTATGACAAAAAAAGTCTTCCATTATTATCATCGTCATCTTCACTTCCCTGAAAGTGAGACTATGTAATCAGTGCACCAGTACTTAATTTTCTTTTTTCTTTCTTTCTTTTTTTCTTTCTTTCTTTGTCTTTTTTGTTTTGCTTTATTGCAAAAAAATATCATCAAACCTGATTGTTTTCATTAAACCTTCATGCATTATTCAGAGCACAAAAGTGGCAGATAAGCGGTTTTCCTGTAAGATGTAAGACGTACTCTTCCGCAGT
>CM059282.1:12967452-13012452 GCA_030347295.1 Setipinna tenuifilis
GAGTGCACACACGCTGGTGAAAGAGTGACTCAGCACAACTTAACCTGTCAAGTGTGTATATATATTGGTTTTCTTGTACTCAGTTTACCATACATCATATTATAAGGGTGGAGCCTATGGATTGTGAAATGTGCAGTTGATACTGATGCCAGTGTTTAAATCAAAATGTGGCCAATAGCTGATATTTTTAAATACTGTACTTAGTGTTTGATATTACACAATTATACCCCTTAAGGGCAGCAAAAAAATATGCATTAATAAAAGTTACTGGCCTATTTTAAAGGTGTTTCAGCATGTGACTTTATTTGATATCTGTCTGCATGTGGCTTCCTCTGCAGTGTGCTACTGTACTGTCGAGCCAGGTGGGCATGGCAGTGAAAAAAGACAATTTTGAGAAATATAATAAAAATTGCTCCTAAGATAAATCCCCCTACCCCACCTCTAATGCTCTGTCGGTGGAGTAGCTTAGTGTTCCTCTTAAGGCCTCCAACCACCTGCTTCATCACTGTTGTGGTGCACTTTTGAATTCGACAATGTTGTTTGCCTTCGCACACCAGCTGTGCAGTGAACTTTGCAGGGTTCAATCTCTGGCTGTTATGATAAACAAAGAAATTAAATGAGCCGCAGCGACCAAAACTAGACCCGAATCATAATCGAGAGCAGCAGAGTTTGACGCCGGTGTGCGTGGGGTTGTATTAAAAACAAACAATCTAAACTAATACAATTTCGGAAGCATGCTGTGCTGTAATTTGTCGAGAGCCAGTGTGCGGAGGCCTTTATCTACTTCCTGCCTCCCTGCCAGTAACATGCACCCCTGAGCACGACCATACATGGTATTAGAATCTCGCTGAACTCAGGGTTCCGTTTGATGATGCAATAATCAACTCAAGTGACTACTGGACTGAATAAAGGTCAACTGAAATTGTGCGGTGCATTCAATTTCATCAAACAGAAAGAGAACATTCAAAGTAAATGCATTGCCTTTTAATCTTCTTTTAAGTCTGCAATACTTTGTATTAACATTCCAATTTGTTCCATTTAAATGGCAATTCTTGGTCCAGTGTTCATGTTTTTGTTCCCTAAGTAAGCTACTCCTTGACCCATTCAGTGTGTGCTGAAAAAAGTTCAGTAACACTTTTTTTTAAAGGTGTCTACATAAGAGTGGCATGAGCCCTTTATAAACATGCATGACACACATCATGAACATTGATGACACTCCAGTCATATGTATGAATGTTGCCATTAATGTTCATGACAGGTGTCATGTCATGTTTATAAAGGGCTCATGTCACCCTTATGTAAAGTGTAACCGAAAGTTCACAGTGAAGTCAAAGTATTTTTTTAAAATATATATATGTATTCAAATGTTTTGAAACATATCCAGACATTTGCCTTCACTTTAGAAAGTTTGAACCCACCTACAGATTTTCATCTACGAAATAAAAAAAAGTCAAGTCATCTACAATAGACACAGACTGGCATTTACCAGGAATATATACACCTCTTATTGGCTGAAAAAAAAACAGTCTTTAACTGTCCCCAGTATGAGATTACGGAGCCCACAGTTATGACAGAGACAGAAGACATTTTGGGGGAGTTCCTAACACCAGGCCCATGTGTCTCAGTGGAAGTTTGACTTGATCCAATGCCATTATCTCACTTCAGTTCCGGTCTGATATCCTCCTGATGTGGCATAACACTGACCTCTCTCACCGCCTCACCGCTGTGCTCCCCGCTTGGTGCCTGTAGCCATGCGTGGGATGGTTTGTAAATCAGAGGCAGACACACACACACACACACACACACACACAAGCACATACAGCTCTCTCTCTTTCTCACTTACACACACACACACATACACACAATCTCTCTCCCTTTCCCTCTCTCTCTCTTATACACACATACACACACACACACACACACACACACACACACACACACACACACACACACATACACAAACAGATAAATAGCAAGATAGAGGATCGCTCCAACAGGGTGATCGGGTGTCAGTGTAAATTGGACTTGTCTGAGTGGTGTGGTGTTCCAGGAGCCAGCGATGACCGAGGCAGGCTAGCTTCCTGTCGTGAGGTTGGTAAATTGCGAATGGTTGTTGGTTTGCATGGCAGAGACTGTCAGAAAATACTGTATGCCACACAGCCTCTCAGAGTGACTAGCAAATACTCCCCCTCTATAAGCATCCTCAGTGTCTAACCTGCTCTTCTGCTCTCCCACGTCAACTGATAACTGATCGTGGCCTACTTTTTCCTCTGCAGTCAAAATGAAAAATCTGTGTGTGTGTGTGTGAGAGAGAGAGAGAGAGAGAGCAAGAGAGAGACAGACAAACAGACAGACAGAGGAAGAGGGAGTTTGTCTTTGTCAGTGTGTGTGTGAGAGAGAGTGTTGGGGGGGGGGGGATATATGTTTGTATGTGAGTGTGTGCGTATGTGTGGTTTTATGTTTACAGAATGCAAAGAAGACCACAGACAGACAGAGGCCAAATATTCTTGTGGGAAATCCTGTGCACTGCTGGATAGAAAAGAGAAAATAAATGTTTTTTAACTTTCCAAGCTTGCAAACAAACAGGTGGTGGGTTGAGAAAGCAGAAGGGCATGTTTAGCTGCTGCTCTGCTGAAGGCTAGAGAATACTCTATAAACAAAACAGCCAAAGACAGGGGACAGAACTGAAACGAAGAGCATAACCTTTGCCAACACCTCTCTATCTCTCTCTCTCTCTCCGTCTCTCTCTGCCTCTATCTCTTTCTCTCTGTCTGTCTCTGTCTATCTGTCTGTCTGTCTGTCTGTGTCTTTCTCTCTCTCTCTCTGTATTTCTCTGTTTCTCACTGTTTGTGTGTGTGTGTGTGTGTGTGTGTGTGTACATCTGTTGTGCGTGTTTGTGCCTAATCACTATGTAAAACTTCATTACTTAAGGGAGTGGTTTAATGTATGAATATTCATTATCAAGGAAAGGGTAGAAAACATTGGTTTAACCTGTGTATAATTTAACTCCAAGTTCCAAATGGCTTGTAAAACAGGGGATGTGTGTATCTGTGGGGAATATACAGGTCACACAGAGAGAAAACAGTGTGTCTACAAGAGCAAGGGTTTCTTGAGGGAAACCTTTACTAATTGTTCCACAGTTAATTGTGTTTGGAACGGAACGAAAGCACCTGTAATTTAATTTGTCTCGCCACAGCTAGCTTAGCTGAGTCTTCCTGCATTAGTTTGTTCGTTAATTATTCATCGTTTGGCATTTAAAATTTAAATGTGGTTCAGCTAAGAAGAGAAAGCTGTGTGTGTGTGTGTGTGTGTGTGTGTGTTTGAGAAAGATAGCGTGAAAGAGTGAGAGGTAGCGATAATGTCAGAAAGGAACAATGAGACAAAAACAGACTTAGCTTGACAAAAACAAAAGGTTGATGTGTTAGAAAGAGCCTGTGTGTGTGTGTGTGTGTGTGTGTGTGTGTGTGTGTGTGTGTGTGTGTGTGTGTTTGTTTGTTTGTTTGTTTCTCTGTGTATGTGTGCATGTGTGTTAATCTGTAGAGGAACTGTTTGTTTGAGAACAGACAGGAGAAAACAGAGGCATGATGACTAATGAAAAGCAATTAAATTGGAACTGTACAGTACATCCAGGCGCAATGTGCTGATGAAAAGAACAAAAACACAGCTGGAAACATATGTCACACACAGTCACACACACGCAGGTAGACAGACACACATGTACTCACAAAAGTTAAAATATGGCGCCAAACAAATTAAATGGGTTTCATGGTCATTTCAGCCAGATACACTGTAGTGAAATGGAACAACATTTCAGCAGGACCAATACATACATTTCACGCCTACGTCACCATGGTTGCAACTGCGCAAGTCCGGGGCAGAAAGAAGCAGGTTGAAGCCTGTTGGTCGGATAAACCAGAAAAAAATGACGAGAAGTTCTTGTGTGGTAAACTTGCACGAATAGATCTGGAAATGGCATGCGATTGTTTAACATACCAAGGAAAAAGAATGCATTTGCCCAGCATCGGAGAAAGTTATGGCTGCAAGCTAAAAAAAGGGTGGATTGGGGCAAAGATGGTCCGCTTATGGACCGATTAATCATGTAAAATGACCACTGCCTTCACTGTTCGTGTGCATGTTAATCAATTTGCCAGTAAAATTGTTAACTTTGATTAACTTGGCTTAAGTTGAGTAAAGCTGTGGTCACTCGAACTTAGCTATCTAGCACGCTAGTGGCAGTACTAGCTAATTGTTTACTGCCTGGTTATCAATGTGCTAGCGTGTTCATGTTCAGTCTACTGCAGAACTGTTGAATGTGATTAAGTAGACTACGGCCGATTTAAGCAGTAAAATAGTTGGTTAGTAGCACTTAACCAGTCGGAACCAGTTGTTCCGTTTACTGCTAGCTAATGTTATTTTCATATGTTTGTTGTTAGCAGTAGCCAAACTAATGTTGTTAGCCGTCAGTCAGGTCATTCACTTGCAACAAGTAGCATGTTTAATTCCAAACACAGACAAAGTACATCGACAAAGCCTCAAATATGTAAACATACGTTTGGGAACATGTTGACGGTGTTTGTACAAGCCTTCCTGGCTACAGAAGATGGGTTAGTAGATGAACTACAAGCAACAAACAATACATTCATTATTGGCTTTGGTGTTTTTTTCTATGGCGGGGCATAACTTTCTGCCCCGGATTTGCGTGCGCATGCACAATGTTTGTAAACATGAAATCTATCTATTGGTGTTAGGTTACGTAAAAAAAGGCCAGGTCACATTCCTTACAAACATGTAGGGGACATACATAAAGTGCAGTTACTGCAAAATCATGTACATTTGAGAATGAAACAATGGACAGACAGTAGACAGACATATACTGTAGACAGGGCAAAAATTAAAACAGACATTTTGTGGTGGCTCTAACTTGCTGTTCACTTAGTTTAGAAAGGAAGAGAGAGAGAAGCAGAGATTCAGCAAATACTGAGTCCTGGACCAACTGCCATTTTTAAAATTTGAACTTTGGAATGTTGAGGAACTGTGACATCATCAACTGGAGTGGAATGAGTGCTTCAGAAAAAGTCTACCTGCTGCTACTGTTTACAGTATGTCATGAGCTAGATAAATATAGAAATGAGGTAAATTTCTATTCTATTCTGTAGATAAAAATGGTCGCAGCAGTGCAAAAACTGTAAGGTGCAATATGCAACGATGTGCAATATGTTTTACTGTTAAACAGACTGATGTTCATGGGAGGAAGCTTTTTTTCCCATTTTGGAGGTACAGACTGCACCAGTACTTTCTGCCTGGTGGCTGTAGGGAGAAGAGTGCATAAGGGGGATCCACTGAGTCTTGAAGATACTTACAGCTTTGGGCAGGCAGTGGCTGCTGTAAATGTCAATGCTGTCCGTCCCACAATCTGCTACAGGGCCTTCCTGTCTGAAGCAGTGCAGTTCACATACCAGACTATAATGGTGCTGCCTTGGATGCTCTCAATAGTAGATAATAGAAACACACACACACACACACACACACACACACACACACACACACACACACACACACACACACACACACACACACACACACACACACACACACAGCTTCTTCTCCTTAGCTGAACCACATTGAAATTTTAAATGGCAAACAATGAATAATTAACGAACAAAATAATACAGGAAGACTCAGCTAAGCTAGCTGTGGTGAGACAAATTAAATTACAGGTGATTTTGTTCCTCTACAAACACAATTAACTGTGGAACAATTAGTAAAGATTTACCTCAAAAAACCCTTTGCTCATGCAGACACACTCTGCACAGTCCCCACAGATACACACATCCCATGTTTTACAAGACGTTTCAAACTGGAATTAAATTACAAACAGGTAAAGCCAATGTTTCCATGCCAATGAATATTTATACATTAAACCACTCCCTAAAGTAATGAAGTTTTACAGTGTGATTAGGCACAAACACTCACCCACACACACATAGACAGAGAGAGAGAGAGAGAAATAGAAAAGAGCAAGAGAGAGAGAGAGAGACGCAAGTCCTCTCTTCATTCTTCAAATTGATTTCTGATGGCAAGGCAGTACCTTGTTTAACTGTTATCTGAAGTATTTTCACTCATACTTGTGTGTTTATGTGTGTGTATGTGTGTGTGGTGTGTGGTGTGTGTACATTTGTGATAATTGTGAGAGTGTGTAAAACCGACAGTGTCTGGTAGCACTGTAGCACAAGTAGTATACAAATAAACACACACACACACACACACACACACACACACACATATTTATGTAATTTACCTTTTCGCTTGTGCTGTGCTGTGCTGTCTGTGTGTCTATGTCGGTAACAGTTCATTAATAAATGTTTATGGAATGAACATGACAATCAAACCAGTACTGAATTATACATTGGAGAAATTGTAGAATTGTGTGTGTGTGTGTGTGTGTGTTTGTGTTTGTGTGTGTGTGTGTGTGTGTGTGTGTGTGTTTGTTAGTACTGTATTTCCCTTTGGGATGCTCCCATCTTCAGTAGCAGATGCTGATATTGACGGCACATTAAACAGACAAATTAAGAGACCACTGGGTGTTAAACGATTTGATGACAAAACTGTCCGTCATCCAACAGACGTTAGTCCACAGGGGCCCCGCCTCTCTCTGTTCCGGCCACCCCACATTCATCCCCATGGGTCCACACAACATCCATCACACTCACACACCAATGCAACCATACAAACACACACACACAAACACACACATACACACACACACACACACACACACACACACACACCACACACACACACACACACACACACACAAATAGAAACAGCCAGTATACATGCACTTTCCCTCGCTCTCTCTCTCTTTCCTCCTCTCACTCTCTCTAACTCTCCCTCTTCCTTTCACACACACATACACACAAAGAAATAAACTGTTTTCTTACAGTCTTTTTAAATTTTTCTTTCTCTTATGTGCATGGCCATCAAAGCTACCGACCAACAGTGAAAGAGAGAGAGAGAGAGAGAGAGATGGACAAACAAACAGATGGACATCTGCACCTGTTATTGTATTGAACATTCTTAATGCAGTGCTCACGAAACAAACTTGTCAGCACACACTCACACACACACACACAGACACACACACAGTATGCCACATGCCACACAATTCTTACTAATTCCGCTGGCTCTGCGCGGCACAATGCTTACTCTCTCAACTGAAGCCCATCAGCAAATCACACACACATACACACACACACACACACACACACACACACACACACACACACACACAAAGCAGCCGAGGAAGCCAAGGTCAGTGTGAAGCATTACACAGCACATTCCCCACCCAGCCTTTATTTCACACACTTCATCACACACACAACACATCCGCTACACTAAGTTCTCAGCCGGATTACAATATGCACACCACACAACACAACAGCAAAGAGAGAGATAAAGAGAGAGGAAAGAGGTAGGGAGAGAGGGGGAGTGAAAGAGAAAGAGAGAGAGATACAGAATCATATATATAAAGACAGGAAGGAAAAGAGAGAGACAGAGAAAGACAGATACAGAAAGACACATACGAAAGAGACAAAGAAAGAGAGAGAGAAACGGAAAGAGAGAGAGAGACAGAGAGAGAAAGAGGAAGAGAGAGAGAAAGAGGAAGAGAGAGAAAGAGGCAGAGAGAGAGCTTTAATAGCGTCATTATGAGCTGATGTGCGCATGTACAATAAGTGGAAGACACAAAGCGTAAGGGAACATAACATCCTGTCATTTCATTTTGATTGTACACAGGGGGGAGAGAAAACTGGTTTCAGAGAATAACAGGCCGTAGCACATATTGGTTCCAAGCCAACCATTTACAAAAGCTGATCCTAATTACCATAGCTCGTCAGCCAGAGAAGCCAGCTAATTAGTGAAATGGCTTGCATCATGTGCTCAGGGAGAACGAATGTGTGGCTGGACTTTTAGCCTTTGAAGCGGGAACTGCCCACCTTTGTGTGATAAGCTCTTTGAAATACCGGTAAGAAGTCACTGACGGATTAAGGACTCAAGTGCCACAAAAAATACCCCCCGTCCGTCCGTCCGTCTATCCATCTGTCCGTTTTTAACATGGTTGTTTAAGAAGGTTATTTTTTTTCACGTATCCTACGTATGAGGGAGGGAGGGGGCTGTTATTTTGACCTTAACCCTAGCACCCTTAATTGGCGGTTTTACCCAACATACCTACACTAAGCTGCTTGGTACATAAGGCTCCTTGAAGAAGGGGATTCTGATGTTCTGATGTGTGTTTGGGTTTGGGCTTGGTGGGTGGATGGGTTAGAAATTGTGATAAAACACTCCTTAACTAAAGAAACACTTCCCGATGGACAGCTCCAAGAACGGTGTAACAGCCTATACAGGTGCATTAACAGAAATGCAGGCATTTACTGACGCATAAATAATTAGAGGTTTTTAACTTTCTCCCGGCATGTTGACCACACTCAAAAAAAAAAAAATGGGGCCAGTACCGGTTCTTCAGAGCAATGCCATAGGAGAACCTTTTTTTAGTGCGTCGAGGCAACAGTTCTCTAAAGCAGTGGTCCCCAACCACCGGGCCGCGGCCCGGTACCGGGCCGTGGAGCAATTGGTACCGGGCCGCACAACAAATAATCAATATGGAACGTTTCGTCATGAAACAAAAAAAAAGCAGACGCTACAACTCAACCCGCTAAACAAAAGCTGTACCATATCAATTAGTGGAAAACTATTCCAAAATGACGATGATGGCCCATCACGCATCCACCGGCAAATAGTGATCACTCGACCATTAGCGGGCTATCACCCACAGACGGAGCTGTTGCCATGACCGGACGGCTGTCTGGTTTAACTGCGAGCAAGTTGCGCCTGAATGTGAATCTACACATTGCATCATTCACAGGGAAATGCTGGCAAGCCGGAAAATGCCACCAGAATTGAACAGTGTATTGAATGATGTTGTTAAAGTTATTAACCATGTCAAAGCACAAGCCCTTAACTCGCGCCTGTTTGAGCAGCTTTGTGAGGAGATGGATGCGGAGCACAGACGTCTTCTCCTATACACAGAAATAACATGGCTGTCCCGAGGGAAATCGCTGGTCAGAGTGTTTAAATTACGAGAGCCACTGCAAAGAGTTCTCTCAGAAAAGAAGTCAGCGCTGACAGTGACGAGGATTGGGTCGCAAAACTGGCTTACCTGTGCGACATATTCAACCTGCTCAATGAACTCAATTTGTCACTTCAAGGAGAAATGACAACTGTCTTCAAGTTGGCAGATAAAGTAGTAGATTTGTGGGGACGGCGCGTGAACAGAGGCATATTTGACATGTTTCAAATATTAGCAGGGATTTTGGGTGAAACTGAGCCTGAGCCTTCATTCACCCAACTGGTGCACGATCACCTGTCTTTGCTGTTAAAGGAGTTCGAGCACACCACAAAAGACCCACGAACTGGCAAGGAATGGATCCGCGACCCATTCGTCAACAAACCAGGTGAACTCAGCATGTCCGTGCAAGAAGAAGATCAACTGCTGGAGATTGCAAATGACGGCGGCCTTAAAAGTCTGTTTGAGACAGCAACTCTGCCGTTGTTCTGGATTAAAGTCATGGCAGAATAGGCTACCCTGAGATCGCCACCACAGCAGTGAAAACCCTGTTGCCATTTCCAACATCCTATCTATGTGAAGCGGGGTTTTCTGCCGTGACAGCAACAAAAACAAAACAACGGAGTAGACTAGCAACACACTTCAGATGTCAATGTCTTCCATCACTCCCAGATGGGACCGTCTCATTGCAGAGAAACAAGCTCAGGGCTCCCATTGATTTGACGTTATGTTTTAACTGTTCTTTATTCGTATTTCGTTATCTTATTTTGAAGGAATGTTGAAATATTGTTGAATGTTGAAGGAATGAAAATTTTTTTTTTTTTTATAAATGTATCTGTGGCGCATCTGTATCTTATTTTGACGGTATATTTAAAGTAAACGTTAAGATAGCGACCAGTCACGAGTCAGAGCGCTCTGAGGCCACGCCCCCCCGGGCCGCAGTAAAATTGTCAAGCATTCACCGGTCCGCGGTGATAAAAAGGTTGGGGACCACTGCTCTAAAGAACCATTTGACACCGATATGACATAGCATAGCCATAGCCGATTATGATTTGAAACTCTGAAGAACCATTTCTAATGTGAAGAACCTTTCACATAATGTAATGGTTCAAGACAGAGTTTTCACCCTCCATGCAACCATCCAGGGATTTAAAAAACGATTTAAGCACCTTTATTTTTTAGAGTGCAGGTGCATTCCGCCTTGTAGCGGAGCGTATGTACTGATAGGATTTTTGTATTAGGCTACATATTTTTGAGTGACTCACGCCGCTTAACTGGAGGAGGAAAGCACAAACGCAACAAATTCACTAGAGGGAACTTTCTCATTAGAGTTGTCCTCACATAACTTCCCCTCTTTACATTTTTGAGGTCGAAGGCGCAGGACAGGAAATGTGGATCGAAATAAGCGTGATCATTACAAGCGTGAGCACCCGCAACAAATCGCACCTTTTTTTTTCAGCAGATTTTTTATGGTCTATTTCCCCGTTCCGCAGATCACTCCAGAATTGCTGTTTTGAAGCCGGTGCAGATCCTCTTTTCAGCAAGCCTCCTCGACTGAGAGACGAGTGAGACCTTGAGCGCTTTCACGTCAACTGGGGGATGCAGCATACCATGAAAACTTAATCTTTAGGAACAACATTACAAACCCTCAGCGGTAAATCCAATTACTGAAAAACATTTAAAGCGTGCTCTCTCTCATCTTAGCGAGCTATACTTCATAACACCAATGTCTCCCCACTATCTCAGGGTTAACAAAGGTCAGAGCTCTCTAAAGTTATATAATATGTGCTCTCAGGAGCTCTCACTAAAAGTGTTCGTCTAAAGTGGCCTCATACATGCGTGAAAAGATAGTGAGAGATGTATTTGTACAACCCTACTCAAGCTATGAAGACTGGTAACGCAGGAGATAGGATGGATCAATGACAACTCAATGAAGTCTAAAACACTGAAATAGAACTCATCAAAGAAATAGATTACATAAATATGAAATAAAATAAAATGATATTGGAAACCATAGTCTGTAAGACACATCTAGATTCAATGTAAGAAATTGAGGGACATTAGATTTTATTTACACTTGAAACTCATTACAGTAAGTCCTGACGTCAGCACCATGGACAGAGACATTATAACAGCGCAACACAAGGTGTTGTGAAGGACGTTTATTTCTGATTATGTAAGTGTGAGCATTGTTAATGATGTGTACCGTGTGTGTGTGAGTGTGTGTGTGCATTGCTGCACACCAATATCACACATTTTTCATATGTGTTTATGCATGTATGTTTGTTTGTATGTATGTAGTAGTAGACCTATGTATGTGTGTGTGTGTGTGTGTGTGTATGTATGTATGTGTGGGGTTGTGTGTGTGTGTGTGTGTGTGTGTGTGTGTCCAGCACATTATTGACTGTTCAGTCTATGGTTCAGCAAGGCTTCATTTCAGGACCATGGACAGAGAGCACGGCGGTCCATCAGCATCAGCAGCCTCAGCAGCTGTGTTGTTGTGGTGAGTACAGGCATCCAGCAGAGCAGCTGCAGGTGAGACCCCATTAAGGAGCCTGACTGGCAGCTACAGAGCAGCAGCAGTGTGGCCACGGAGAGGAGAGGAGAGGAGAGGAGAGGAGAGGAGAGGAGAGGATAGGATAGGAGAGGAGAGGATAGGAGAGGAGAGGAGAGGAGAGGAGAAGAGAGGAGAGGAGAAGAGAAGAGAGGAGAGGAGAGGAGAGGAGAAGAGAGGAGAGGAGAGGAGAGGAGAGCTGCCCCAGAGCCATGATATAAAAGCCCACAGACATGATGGATTGGAGGTCATCTCCGAGAGGTGAATCACCTTGCCTGCTGTTATTGTTTTTCACACACCACCCACACACATACACACACATGCGCCCACACACACACACACACACACACACAGACACACACATACGCCCGAGCACACACATGCACACACAGGCACACACACACACACACACACACTTTATTTATACACTCTAGCTTAGAAGCACACAAAAATGACATGTATAGCCATATTTAAACTTTTTTTCTTCCCCCCTCCCTCATACCCATACCCACACATACCCAAACACACACACACACACACACACACACACACACACACACACACACACACACAGGATAGCCTGAGGCCCTGTAAGATCAAAGCCAATGAATGGGACTCTGTAGGGGCCATCACTCCACCCCTCTTGCCCACGGCCACTATCTCATCATCACCACGACTGCCCCTCTCTCTCTCTCCTTCCCTCCCCCCCCCCCCCCCCCCCCCCCGCCTCTGAGCACTACAGACATTGCTCAGATATCTAACCATCTGTGCCCGAGTGTGCCACAGAGGCCAGTCACACACACACACACACACACACACACACACACACACACACACACACACACACACACATCTACCCACAGCTGCTGCCTGTCACCTCTACTTCTCCTGAGCCTCTTCACCTGAACCGCTGGCCTGTACACAGGCTGTAAGTGGCCATTAAAAACAGAGCCGAAAGCAAAACATTTCCAAGGTGTTATGACCATCTACTAACAAATGTTAAATGTACCCTACTGTTCCATGCCTGATTTCAGGAAGAATGCCTGAGATTTTTCAGCCCTGTAAAAATCATTAAATCTCTCTCTGTCTGCCTGTCTATCTGTCCATCTATGTCTGTCTGTGTCTTCCTGTCTGGTCCAACAAAACAGACCGACAGACTGACTGACTGACAGACACACAGACACACACCACACACACACACACACACACAGTCATTACCAAAAGTTTCGGCACTGACAAAAAGTTTGCTGTTCTAAGTTTTTGCAGAGGAAATTCATTGTTTCTAGATTAGTGTGCAAAGTGATCAGATCCACATTAGCAGAAAGTCGTAGCAAATAGCTTCATTAGCATGAAATATGAACTTTATTACAAAAACTAAATATTCGCTGTATTTGTACATGGCACAAATTTTCACCTAATATTATTTCAGTGTAACCAGATCATCAGCGCAGATGAAAATGTCACCAAGTACAAGTCAGATAAAGTCAACCTGCTTCTGACTAAATTATTAGTCCAGATTGATTCTTGTCACTGGAGGGAAGAAATAGTTGAAATCACGTGTTGTCTTCTGTTAGTAATAGTTACTAAAAAACACATGTGGACCTAAAAAATGCTTATGATTCTCTTTAGTATGTACATTTTAAAAAATATATGCAAACCCACATCTGTTATGTTCCGGTCTAGTGATTCAATTGAGATAAACAAAACTTTAAGATAGCAATAATTCAACAGCCTAAAGCAAATACACTTTAAAGTATTTATTTTACACAAAGTTAGAAAAAGTAAAGAACAAACAGAAAAATCCAGCCTCCAAAAAGCCTTGTCAACTCCTGTGTGTGTGTGTGTGTCTGTGGTGTGTGTGTGTGTGTGTGTGTGTGTGTGTGTATGGGAGATAGTGTGTGTGTGTGTGTGTGTGTATGGGAGATAGTGTGTGTGTGTGTGTGTGTGTGTGCGCGCGTGCGTGTATGTGTGTGTGTGTGTCATCAGTCTCAGGCTCTGACAGAAGCTAGGATGGGGGTTGGGCGAGAATGTCAGGCAGCCTAGAACAACAAAAAAAAAACAGTGTGTAGCGTGGCAGGCATCAGCAACCAAGAAAAGAAATGTGCTTCCCAAATGTTCCCAATCTGATCAGACTGGGTGAAATAAGTGGCCTCCTTTTAAAGCAACACCAAAGAATCTTTTGTACCTTAAAATAACGTTTCCAAAATCATTTCCAAAAGTGGTTCATTAACTCATACCAGGGTGAACGGCACTTTTGTGTTCACTTTGAGGCCCTCTAACAGCTATAACTGTACAATGCAAGTTTGCCAAATCGGGTAGCGAATCTGTAGTTTGAATTAGATTTTAAAAACTACAAATTATTACTACAAAGCGTTACAATAGCCGATAAGTGGAGCAAGGCCCTGGAAGGAGCGGACTTGGCAGGTACACATACATCAAACATACCTAGCAGTCAGGTAGCTTTTCAACTGTCATCATGACAGAGCTTGCAAAGAAAAGGAGATGTATGATGTCACAGGAGGTGAAAAAACAGAAAATGGGAGCACAATATAGAAAGAGCTGGAACTAGAGTGAACACTGGACTGGCTTACACTCAGAAGGCCACAAGATGCAAGACTGATGGTCACATGGCTTTGTTGCTACTGGACTTTTTTTCCCAACAGTCTGCATCTGTGTACCATGGTAGATTGATTATGGTAACTGTTTGAAGGTCAAACACTCGCAGGCATAAAACATAACTTAGACCTTTAGTTGCTTCAAGCAAGAAGTAGCAACATAGAGGCTAACAGGGCAGTAAGGAAATTTTGTCCATTATTCCAGTAATAATGCAGCAATGCAGCCAATAAATTGGTGTGGCCTGTCTCTGAAAGTTTTTTCCAAAATAGAAAATGCTCAAGATAATGCAAATAGCTATTACACACTATTTTTCATCCTTGTGTACATCTATCTTATTGCTAAACTGTTTGTTTTAGACAAATTTACCAGTTCATATGATATAAAAAAAATAGCAAGCAATATCATTGTTTTGCTTTTCTTCATTTCTAATATTGCAATATATCATACTTTCATAAAGTCATGTGACAAACCTTTTCTGTGGACATTGTTATTTCCAAAGCTGGTGCTGGATAAAGTGTCCAGGCCAGTCTAGACCGATACAGCACCTGGAGCAATTAGGCTACCGACTTCATCTGAACAAGACCAGAGGGCACACTATAAACAACAGCATGTGTAAAGGGACGTAACAGATCAAACACAGCTGTGGACAAGGTTCGACAGTGAAGGCACCAAAACTATAACGTATTGGCCAACTCTCTCTCTCTCTCTCTCCCTCTGTGTGTGTGTGTGAAAGTGAAAGTCCACCTGGGAAACACCCAACTCCCAGTTGTCATTGTGACACAGCACACACCGAAATATCATTTATGCCTCACCCATGCAAGGGGGCAGCTCCCAACAGCGCCCCTAAGGGAGCAGTGCGGCAGGACGGTACCATGCTCAGGGTATCTCAGTCATGGAGGAGGATGGGGAGAGCACTGGTTAATTACTCTCTCCACCAACCTGGCGGGTCAGGAGTTGAACCGGTTGAACCTTTGGGCTACAAGTCCGACGCCCTAACCGCCCTAACCGCTTACCCATGACTGCGTGTGCATGTGTGTGTGTGTGTTCTGTACGATTCAATATGGTGCTGTCACTACCCTCCCTACTTGGTGGTACAATCTCACATTGCACATTGTTATGAAATTAAACAAAATGAGATGAAATGAAAGATATTAATGCTTTGGAGGCATGAGGCACAAAGTTACAGGTTCAAATCCCAGTAAGTCCAATTACTAAAAAAAAGAAATGTCTACATTAACTGAACTGCACATTTTCATTTCTGTTTTTAATAGATTACTGTCATGGAAATCAAGAGCAATATGTTCCAACAAAAGCATGATATTGTTAACAGAGAATGACAAAAAAGGCAATTACTGGATTTTAATTTTACTTAAAGATTTAGAAGACTTAAAAACTTTAAATTATGACCACGTGTTTTTAATTCAGAAGCACAGTTTAACTTCAGAAATGTTTATCAGACAATTATATCTACCCAAAGGAAATGTAGCAATTAAGAGGTGTTCATACCTTAAGAATTGAAATTATCAGTGTTAAACGGCTGGATAAAGACTCCTGTGTAATTGCAATGCTACAAGTGGAGAGCGCTAAAAATGCCACAGCGCTAACTTAACCGGCTGCAGCTACAGTTAGAGCTGGTGCATGTGGGCCTTGTCCTGATTAATTGAGACACACACACACACACACACACACACACACACTCGCATATGATTAATTGACAAGGCGCGACAGATGAAAACTTTTTCCAAGGGAACGTCTCGCTCTACTTAGGGTCTCTCTGCATAATTTAGCCTCGGCTCTGACGATGTACGTTTTCTTACCACACACACACACAATGACCAACACACACACACACACACACACACACAGTGTGAGAGTCCTATTGATTCTAATTATGGGCTTTACCTTCGTGTTCCTCTCGCAGGGGCCATTTCCATTTTAAATGGGACTCATAACGAGCCCCTGCTGACCAATCAGGGATGAGCAGAGTGTGTGTGTGTGTGTGTGTGGAGGTCAGAGTGGGTGTGGAGGTATAAAAATACTCAGAAGGGTACTGAAGAGAAGTAGTCTCTGCTGCGGTTCTAAGGAAGTTGGAGATTTCACAGTCTCCTCTTAATTGTGTGTGTAAATGAGTCTGTCTTCTACAACCAGCATGAATGTGAAGGTTTGTGTGTGTGTGTGTGTGTTTGTGTGTCTGTCTGTCTGTATGTGTCTATGTTTTTGATGCTGTGGGGGTGTGGGGGTGTCTGTTCATTTGTGTTTGTGTGTGGGTGGGTGATGGTGTATGTGCGAGTGTGTGTGTACAATATGAGTGTGTGTGTGTGTGTGTGTGTGTGTGTGTGTGTGTGTGTGTGTCTGGGTGATGGTGTGTGTCTGACACCTCAGTGCTGCACTAATGGGGCTTAGCAGATAATGAGGCGGCAGCCATGATCTGAAGCATATTGAGGGTGCTCATCACTAATGGTGCCTCTAAGTGTAATATATTCCACCACTAATACGCTCTAATGGAAAAGAAACTCGCCGCCACCGTAAAATAAAATAAATAAAAAAATAAAAGGGTCTCCATTTTCCAGAGTGTCCAATTTCATTGAGGTTTCTTGTTTAATTTTTTTAAATATCAGTTTATTGGACACAACAGACATGTCAAACCCGTTCTAGACATGTTAGTACGGCTCTTCACACCTCATAAATTATGCTGCAAACACTGGCTACATACTGACCACATGACAGGTCATGCCACATATGTCAGCCACATATGTAGCACAGGACATTTCACTCTACATCAGCCAACAGCAATCTATCTTCGCTAAGAGAACTGCAACGGCTTGTAAGTTCGATCCTATGCTCTGCTGCGATTGTGCTATTGAGCAAAGCACTTAATGTCAAATAGCTCCAGATGGACTGTCTCTCTTTACGTCGCTGGACAAGATCATCTGCTAAGTGACTAATAACCTAATTACCTAATGAAAGGATAAGTCATGCGGCCTCACTTAACAGCACTCTCCTCACAGCATAGGTCGTGCAGTGCACACATTAGCCTCAGTCTTCACAGGCACTCCACAGGCCCAGTGGCCTAATGGATAAGGCATCAGCCTCCGGAGCTGGGGATTGTGGGTTCAAGTCCCACCTGGGTCGAGTGCTCAACTTTAAATGACTTCTATACTAAGGATCAGCCATGAATGCTTACTGCATGAAAAGGAAAGCTGTTTCATATCTCATGAGGATCCCCATTGTATACACAGATAATGGCAGAATGACCTTGTCTGGCCTTCATGGAATGCAAGTCTTTGGAGGTCTAGACTTGCCGAAAGAGACAGGACAAGTTATGCTACATGCATTAGTAACACATCAGCCTCCACAGTTGGCTTAACTGGTTGGATTCAAGTCTCACCTGTGTTGTACATCTGTCTGAAGAAAGTTCATTTAAATTACCTTTATCTGACAAACAACCTTGAAAGTGAGGCCTTGCCACCATTACATTTAGCAAGGAAATGACGCTAGATATAGTGAAGATAGTCATACTACAAACATTAGCAAACTCTCTTTAAAAGGACAGGTCATTTTTGATACATCACTGCCACACTTTACTGCTCTTCCACAGGCCCAGTGGCCTAATGGATAAGGCATCAGCCTCCGGAGCTGGGGATTGTGGGTTCAAGTCCCACCTGGGTCGTGCACTCCCCTTTAAATGACTTCTATACTGAGGATCATCATCCATGAATGCTAACTGCATGCACCAAAATACCTTGGAAAGAAAAGCTGTTTCATATATCATAATGGTCCCCATTATATACACAGATAATGGCAGAATTGCCTTCATGGAATGCAAGTCTTTGGTTGTCAGGACCTACAGAAAGAGGCAGCATAAGACATACTACGTACATTAATAACACATCAGCCTCCACAGGTGGATTCAAGTCCCATCTGTGTTGTACAGCTATCTGAGGAAAGTTAATTTAAATTACTTCTATTTGAGAAACTACCTTGAAGATGAGGCCTTGCCACCATTACATATAGCACAGATATGGCGCTAGATATACCGAAGCTAGTCGAACTACAAACATTAGCAAACTGTCTTTAAAAGGACAGGTCATTTTTGATACATCACTGCCAAACTTAACACAGAACAATTTAGGACAGCAACATTAACAGCTCTAAGACTGTTGTAGGACAGGCCCAGTGGCCTAATGGATAAGGCATCAGCCTCCGGAGCTGGGGATTGTGGGTTCAAGTCCCACCTGGGTCGTGTGCTCATCTTTAAATGACTTATATACTGAGGATTATCCATGAATCCCCTTGGAAAGGAAAGCTGTTTCATATCTCAAAGGGTCCCCTTATGAGATATGAATTGTATACACAGATAATGGCAGAATGACATTCTCTTACCTTCATAGAATGGAAATAGTCTTTGGTGGTCAGGACTTGCAGAAAGAGGCAGGACAAGATATGCTACACACATTAGTAACACATCAGCCTCCACAGATGGCTTAACTGATTGGGTTCAGGTCTCACCTGTGTTGTACAGCTGTGTGAAAGGGCGAACTTCTCCGTCTCCCCCTTTCACCGGTTTTAACTGTTTGAACCGCACGAACTTTGTACACCTGCACACACACGCATCCGCAACCATCACACAAACCAGCCACAATACAAATTGAAGTTTAAACCCATTTATTTTATGAACATCTCCGTCATGAGTGAGGTACCCACTCATGTCGTATGCACAACATTTACAGTTTAAATGCATGGTTCAGACACTCCCGACATACATCCTCATCTCCTGAACACTGCTGCTATGCGGGAAGCGCGCCCCGCTTCGGTAGTAGGCTATTTTTAGAACATTGGTTGGGAGTGGGGATTCATAATGTGGTGGAGGGGTGTTTGTGTTAAATTGGTTTGGTGTTGTGTGTGAAGTCTGAATGGTAACTATGATTTTGTATTATGTGTGGTGTGTATATACTTTATATAGGATGGTATTATTGTTGGGTGTGCCAATTATGTCTAGCTGTGTGTGTATGCGTGTTTAGGATCACTTGGTGGTGGTGTGGCCCAATCATCCAATGATTGGGCCAATTTCCGTTAAGGGTGTTGTCTATTTAAAAGAGTCTCAGTTTTACGAGAGAGGAGACCCAGAAGGAGACCAAGACGAACGAACAGAGACACAGAGACGAACAGAACGAGACCAAAGAGCAAGATAACAAATCGCTGAGTAGTAGGGCTGCTGGACACTAGAAAACACGGTGAGCCTAAAGGCGTTATTGTTTGAGTTCTTTTGGTTTTGTAGAAATTTATTTTCGGTTTAAGTGTAGTTATTTATGGGTTTTTTTGTGCACGGGTTTTTTTTGTATACAAAATAAAAGACATATTTTTCTACAAACGTTCGTGGATATTTTTGAGGTTTTTGCACCACTTCACCCCAGCTTTCAGTCACCGCTCGCATCCTGCACGAAGGAGCCTTCGCTGGCTTTTTCACATTTGGTGTCAGAAGTGGGATCGACGCTGAAGGAGAAACTGGAGGCCACGGGGAGAAGCAGTACTCGACCCCACGAGAGAGATGACTGGACGGCTGAACCGAGGCACGTCGAGGAACGGCAGAGAAGAGTCGGGAACGGAGCCTAGGATGACTGGAGAGTCGGGCTTGTGGGACTCTGTGGAGAGGGCGATCCAGGAGCGTTGGAGGATTTATAAGGCGATAAAGGAGACCAGCAGAAGCGGAAGGGGTAGGAGAGTCAGCTACGGAATCAGCAGGTATTTTGGAAGACGACCGGAGCGTGTTGTCACAATATTGGTCCGGAAAAGGGCAGCGGCTGCCCTGGACCCGGTGCCCGGTGAGGGGCACAGTGCACGATTGACGCTGATAGTTTAAGCTCCGAGTCCCCTCTGCTGGTCTGGGAGGATTGGAATGGCAACGGAATACCGGAGGGTAGTTGTCGGACTAAGTGTGGACTCCTGGTGACCTCCGTTATGGACAAACGCTCGGTAGGTCGTGGCACTGCAGACCTACGGGTTGGCGGTGTAGTGCCAGGCCGTTAGAAAAACTAATGGGGCCGTTTTTGTCTCACCACCGGGTGGTGAGACTTGAGAGGGGGGAGGAAGTGTGAAAGGGCGAACTTCTCCGTCTCCCCCTTTCACCGTTTTAACCGTTGGACACAGAATGGAACACACGAGCATCACTGTACACGAACTTCACAGCACACGCACATTCACAATCAAACCCGTCATAATAACAATAGAACTGTTTTATTTTTAGCATCATCGGCATGTAGTGTGGAGGCCTACACACTCATGCTCCATTTACAAAGTTCTCTGTTTAAATTCATGGTTCATACACTCCGCTATACTTACACACCGTCTCACCTCCTGGACACTCGGCCATATTACGGGTGCGCGCCTCGCTATGGCAGTGTCTTCACTAGTTGGGATTTGGGAGCGGTGATGTGGTGGAGGGGGTGTTTGTGTTCAATTGGGTTTGTTTGTGTATTGTTATTAATTCGTTAAATTTCTTGTATGGTGTGTGTGTGTGTGTGTATACGAGTGTAGTTATCGTTGGGTGTACAAATGTATGTCTCTAGTTGTGTTCATGTATGTTTAGCGTCATGAGGTGGTATGGTCCAATCATCTTATGATTGGGCCAATTTACGTTAATTTAGTTGTGTTTAAAAAGGGCTTCAGTTTAACCAGAAGAGAGACAGAGAGGAACACGAACAGAGAGCGACACAGCAGAAGGAACAGAGACGAACGTGAAACAGAGCTGAGTAGTAAGGCGCTGCTGGTAACCGCGAGGTCGCAGTGAGCCTAAAAGCTTTGTTTGAGTTTTGTTTGTGTTTTGTAGAAATTTATTTTTGGATTAAGTGTCGTTATTTGTAGTTATTTATGGTTTATTTGTGCACGGGTTTTTTTTTGTATAGAAAATAAAAAGACGACATATTTTTCTATACGTTCGTGGACTTTTGAGGTTTTTGCACCACTTCACCCCAACTTCCAGTCACCGCTCGCATCCTACACGAAGGAGCCTTCACCGGCTTTTTCACATTTGGTGTCAGAAGTGGGATCGACGCCGAGGAGATACTGGAGGCCACTAGGGGAGAAGCGGTATCGGGCCCGACGAGAGAGGGCACCATATGGACGGCTGAACCGAGGTACGTCAAGGAATAGCAAAGAAAAGAGTCTGGAAAGGAGCCGAGGAGACCGGAGAGTCAGGCTCGTGGGACTCGAAAGAGGGCGATCCAGGAACGGTGGATTTTATGGCCATAAAGGAGACTAGCAGGAGCGAAAGGGATAGGAGTTTTCAGCTACGGAATCAGGGTGTATTTTGGAAGACAACCGGAGCGAGTTGTCCCAACGGTGGTCCGAAAGAGGGCAGCGGCTGCCTTGGACCCGGTGCCCAGAGGATATGGGCACAATGCAACCGATAGACGCTGATAGTGTAGGCTCCTAGTCCGCTCTGCTGGCCTGTTATGAATGGGAAGGCAACTGTTAACCAGGGTGAGTTGTCGGACTTATTGGACTCCTGGTATCGTTGTTTGGGACATATGCTCGGTGGTTCTGGGCACTGGAGTGCCAGGCCGCTAAAGACATTGTGGCCGTTATGTCTCACCACCCGAGTGGTGAGACTCGAGAGGGTGAGGGAAGTGTGAAAGGGCGAACTTCTCCGTCTCCCCCTTTCACCGGTTTTAACTGTTTGAACCGCACGAACTTTGTACACCTGCACACACACGCATCCGCAACCATCACACAAACCAGCCACAATACAAATTGAAGTTTAAACCCATTTATTTTATGAACATCTCCGTCATGAGTGAGGTACCCACTCATGTCGTATGCACAACATTTACAGTTTAAATGCATGGTTCAGACACTCCCGACATACATCCTCATCTCCTGAACACTGCTGCTATGCGGGAAGCGCGCCCCGCTTCGGTAGTAGGCTATTTTTAGAACATTGGTTGGGAGTGGGGATTCATAATGTGGTGGAGGGGTGTTTGTGTTAAATTGGTTTGGTGTTGTGTGTGAAGTCTGAATGGTAACTATGATTTTGTATTATGTGTGGTGTGTATATACTTTATATAGGATGGTATTATTGTTGGGTGTGCCAATTATGTCTAGCTGTGTGTGTATGCGTGTTTAGGATCACTTGGTGGTGGTGTGGCCCAATCATCCAATGATTGGGCCAATTTCCGTTAAGGGTGTTGTCTATTTAAAAGAGTCTCAGTTTTACGAGAGAGGAGACCCAGAAGGAGACCAAGACGAACGAACAGAGACACAGAGACGAACAGAACGAGACCAAAGAGCAAGATAACAAATCGCTGAGTAGTAGGGCTGCTGGACACTAGAAAACACGGTGAGCCTAAAGGCGTTATTGTTTGAGTTCTTTTGGTTTTGTAGAAATTTATTTTCGGTTTAAGTGTAGTTATTTATGGGTTTTTTTGTGCACGGGTTTTTTTTGTATACAAAATAAAAGACATATTTTTCTACAAACGTTCGTGGATATTTTTGAGGTTTTTGCACCACTTCACCCCAGCTTTCAGTCACCGCTCGCATCCTGCACGAAGGAGCCTTCGCTGGCTTTTTCACAAGCTGTCTGAGGAAAGTTCATTTATTACTTCTATCTGAGAAACAACCTTGAAGGTGAGGCCTTGCCACAATTATATCTAGCAAAGATGTGATGCTAGATATACCTAGAACCTCCAGAGCTAGGGATTGTGGGTTCAAGTCACACCTGGGTTGCAACGCATAGATAAGGATGCAACGCATGGATGCAACGCATGGATAAGAATGATAAGAATGCAACGCATGGATGCAACGCATGGATGCAACGCATGGATGCAACGCATGGATGCAACGCATGGATGCAACGCATGGATGCAACGCATGGATGCAACGCATGGATGCAACGCATGGATGCAACGCATGGATGCAACGCATGGATGCAACGCTTGGTTAAGAATGCATCGCATGCATGCACCGCATGGATCCATGCAACACAACGCATGGGTAAGAATGATACTTTAAATACCTTAGAATGAGGATCATCAAGGCAAGTGTGCTTTAAATAACCTGACGGAAGGACTTGAGGGTCAATGTTGAACGAGGGTCAACGTTGAAATAACAACTCTCTGGTGGTGGTCAGAATTAGGACTTGTAACAGTGAGAAAGAGGCCCCATCCACACATTACTCTTACAGCTGCCAGGCCAAAGCACCAAACTATATGGCGGAGGAGGTCTGCACACTGGTCTATGCTCCAAAGATTATTTAATGGAACAAAAACAATGGACATGGGCATGGGCATATACGGTGTGCAGGACTCCATCATCCAGCAAAAGTGACTTGCAAGAACAGAGAATTGTGGGTTTAATCCTAGGGTGTCGTATGTAGGTTCTCCTTCATCCAGGTCATGGATGACTTTCACCTTTCATCCGGAAGGTTCCTAAGTTCTAAGTCATGGTGAAGTCCCAACTACTTATGGAAATGTGACCTGTTAATCATGATTGACCATTGTTGATCAGGTGACCCTGAGTTGCACAACAAAAGGTGTATTTGACACCATGTGACCCAAGGGCATGGGGTTAGAGAGAGGGGGGTGGGTGTTTAATGGGTCACAGATGCAGTCCCTATATTTTCACCCCACTAGAGGTTAAATATGTGTCCTCCATAACAGCTGAAGTGGCATGCTTCATGCAACACAAACTTTGTGTCACTTCCTTAGATTTTTTACCATGACTATTCAAGGCTCAATTGTAATCTGAAAACAAAAATGTTTGGAAAGCTATACAAGATTTTGGACACATGTCAAAAGACATAAAAAAACTATGTAATAGAAAGTATACAGAAATGAAACTGGAACATTTGTTACCGGAGCAAGGCTTGTTGTAGCTTAGCATAATTAAGGGATACCAGGTAAAGACGTGATTGAATCAGTTATATGAGATAATACAAACAAAAAGCCAAAAATCTGAAATGTGGGGAAAAAAGGCTGGACCCCTGCCACAACCCCAACACAGTTATGAGTGTAAGTATGAATTGCTTGGGCCTAACATAGTCAAGCTAATGTAGTCATTCTAACCTACCATGCGATGTAACATACTACATATTAAGTGAAGAAATGAGGCAGAAATGTGGCTTTTTAACATGCCTAACGCTAACAGGACAGGAATCTAACCTTGAGCTATCCTGCAAGGTTCCTTGGACAATCTACACCACAGGACTGAGCCTTATCGCTTCGAGCATGCAGCCAAGGAAGCTGCTGTTGACATCATGCCCATAACACAAAAGGGCCTGGTGCCATATGTCCACCAGAAGCATAAGTATTGTTATGGGTATAGTACTTAGCATAATTTAGAGGGTGGCAGAGATGGTTAAGACACACAAGAGGAGCAAAGAGTTGGAGAGGGGTAGAACCGACCTTCCATAAGCCCCACAAAAATGACTAATTATGGAGGGAAGGAGATATTTAAATATGCACATAAAAGTTAAAATTATTCAGGTATATTAAGTAAATCATTAAATTTACTGTAGTAGTAAACACCAGTCACATATATTCTATAATACAGAGAAATATTTGTAATAAAATACATTGCACAAACAGATTTGTGTGTCTGTGTATGTGTGTAAGTGTGTACAAGACCTATGTTGTAAGTCATATTTTCTAAACTAACATAAAAAATTGTTAGTTTTTATTTGTATTTAGAATGTTTACAATTTATTCATTCATTCACATTTGATTATTTTTATTTAAAAGATAATCATATTTGACACACCCCATTTTTTCTGTGTTTTCCACAAGTTGCTTTATTGAGTGAACCAACAACCAGTAAATGGGTAATCAGTTTAACAGAAATGTATGTACACTTACGTAATATGAACCAAAAGGAGGACTTTGTAGGTCACATTACAGCATTCAGGCCAAGACAGTGCATTGGATAATAGACAGCAGTATGAAGAGACGCATGGAGTGTTTAGATATAACAAGAGCATATAGCAAGAGCCTATTAGTATATATAAGTAACAGTATTTTAAGATAAGAAGTGAAATACTATATATATTCGAAGTGGAATCATGGGATGTTAGTCATTCAGACCCCCCCAATAAAAATATAATACACAGGGCTCTCACTCTCACTGTTCATCACTCTGCCTGTGTCCCTGTCACTTACTGTCCTAATTAAACGTTGCATGGGATTTGTGCGGGAGTTTTTGTATGGCTTGCAGGCGTGCAGGGGTCACTTTTCAAATGCAGGAGACTCCCAGAGGTCGCCGGACACTTAGGGTGTGTGGTCATTAGTGGGATTATTGGGACTGTGTAGCATTTGGGATAAAGTATACATGGACATGGTTATGTGTTGCCACGGTGACAACACAGATCACCATGACAACAGAAATTTAACAAATGAAAGACTCCATTTTGATTCTCAAGGTGCCAGTGCTGCTCTCGACATCAAAGCACATGTGGGCAGAAAGAAAAGGGTAGCAGAGGGAGACAGAGAGATGTGTTTGTGTGTGTGTTTAAAGTCACAGCTTGTAACAGAAAATGTATGTGTATGCTTGAGAGATTGAGAAAGAGAAAGAGAGAGATAGAGAGCAAGATGGACAAAAAGTCGGATGGATGTCTGCACCTGTTAGTCCACTGAACAGAGAGAGAGAGAGGGAGAAAGAAGAAAAAGAAAAGGTATGTGTGTGTTTGTGAAAATCATGGTGTCAGGATGGGGGTAAACAAACTAAATGAGAGAGAATGAAATTGTACAACACCTGAAGTGTCTGCTCTCTCCCCATTCCCTTCTTTAAAATCAGACTGATCTGAGACACTCACAGGGAGCTCTTCACCTCCCCTCCTCTTCTCTTCTCTCCTCTCCTCCCAACGCTCCCCATTCCTCCCTCTTTCATCTCATCCCTCACTCCCGCACCTCCATTTCCCCCGTGGTCACACCGCTCCTGCTTGGTCCCCCTCTCCTCTCGTTTGTATCTGTGCTGTTCGCTCAGGCGAGACATCCATTTCACCCGCAGCAATCAATGACACGATCAAGAGAAAGGCCATTCACTCTGTCCTCTCCACTCATTCTGTCTCTCTGTCTCGCTTGCTCTCTCTCTCTCTCTCTCTCCCTCGCTTTTCTACGTCTTTTTGTCTCTCTGTCACTTTCTTTCCATCTCTGTCTCCTTTTCTCTTCCCCAGGCGCATTGGCTATCCTCCCACTGTCATTCTTTCTGTCTGCCGCTTTCTCTCTGCCTCGTTTACCCCCTTGCTTAAATTCTTTCTCTCTCTCTCTTGCTGTCTTTCTCTCTCTTGCACACACACACATACACACACATGGAGAAAGACACAGCTTTCATCCTGTTTTCATGTCTCTCTCTCTCTCTCTCTCTCTCTCTCTCTCTCTTTCTTTGCCTGTCTCTCTCTTCCACACACATACAAACACACACACACACACACACACACGCACGCACTGACAGAGACAGCACTCATCCCCCTGCTTCCATATGGCAGTCCTTGCCAACTCCATAATCACTGTTTTGTGAACCGGGGTCTGAGGGTGAGCAGCCTTAAATAGATGTAATCACTCTGGGAGATGAATGGAGTCGAACAAAAGGTCAACACAAGCAGCAGTGCCGGTGCCACAGACATGCCTGAGCTAATCATCGCTAGTAATCCTGCACACATTAGCGCCAATCTTCACACAGGAAAATTCATGTTATACACATTAATGTCAGTCTTTCTTCACATAGGGCAAGTGATGATAGATATATTAGCACTAGTCTTTATACAGGACAAATTATACTATACGTTAGCGTCATTCTTCACAAAGATAACTTCTACAGCAGGCATTGACATCATGCTACATACATTAGTGTCGATCTTCTCAAAGCTACACATATTAGCATCACTCTTTAAAAGGACAAGTCATTTTTGATACATCACTGCCAAACTTTACACAGAACAATTTAGGACAGCAACATTAACAGCTCTGTTTCAAGAAGACAGGCCCAGTGGCCTAATGGATAAGGCATCAGCCTCCGGAGCTGGGGATTGTGGGTTCAAGTCCCACCTGGGTCGACCACTCAACTTTAAATTACGTCTATACTGAGGATCAGCCATGAATGTTAACTGCATAGAAAGGAAATGGTTTCATATCTCATAATGGTCCCCATTGTATACACAGCTAATGACCTAGAATGACCTTGTCTTGCCTTCATGGAATGCAAGTCTTTGGAGGTCTAGACTTGCTGAAAGACACAGGACAAGTTATGCTACATGCATTAGTAACACATCAGTTGGCTTAACTGGTTGGATTCAAGTCTCACCTGTGTTGTACAGCTGTCTGGGAAAAGTTCATTTAAATTACTTCTATCTGAGAAAAAACCATGAAGGTGAAACCTTGCCACCATTATGTCTAGCAAAGGTGACACAAAAGATGAAGCTAGTTAAGCTGCAAACATTAGCCAGCAGTGTGCCACAGGCCCAGTGGCCTAATGGATAAGGCATCAGCCTCCGGAGCTGGGGATTGTGGGTTCAAGTCCCACCTGGGTCGCAATGCTTGGCTGGTAATGATACTTTAGATACCTTGGAATGAGTTCCCCATGTCACAAATGTGTAATGTGCATAAATCAGAAGTCTGGTTTGATACAATTCATTACATAATGTGCAGAGAAAACAACTGCCTATAGGCATTGATGTCCTGTCTTCACTTGAATGGCATGTAAGTCAATGTTTTACTAATATTATTTATGACAAGATGTCCATAGTAATATTTTTTATTCTTTCCTTTTACAATTCTTTCCTTTTGCACAGTTGCCCTAGAGAATACCCAGAGAAATGGCCTACAAATTCCATCCTTGCTTTAAATTAGCTAAGTGTATAGACTAGTGTTTCTCAGGATACCAGCATGGCTGCTTATGGGCTTAGGTGTATTCCAGGTGGTCCTTCAAGGAGTTCTGGAGATGTTCCAAAGGCTGTGTCGCAGACTCACTGTCACTGAAGCATAGCCATGGCAGCACTGCAGGCCTGACTGAGGCAGGGAATGATTGCCATGCAGTGGCGCTCTTCAGAACAACTTGTTTCAGCAGAAAAGCAGCAGGAAGTCCATCCTGGTAGAGAACAATGTGACAGTTTTTACAGCTTCTCCAAGCACAGATATCTTAAGTCTGACGAAATCAAAATGTTGCTGTTTTGCTGCTGATATGCATCTTATGCCGTGCTCTCTGTGCAGTGTCCCAGGCGAGCTTAATGAGCACGTAAATGTGTCTGTGAAGATTCTCATTCATCCAGGTCAAGCTCCAAAAGAAGTCCAGTTGCATACACCTTAATTCCTTTTCACATGTAAATGTGGATTGTGGTCTGACCCACTCTGGGTACTTACAGGCACATCCGCCCTTCCTGAAAGTCTTCACCCCTCTGGCTTATCCTGTTACCTGGCTGCCCCTCCCTCACAGCCACTACCAGGTTTCCTTTGTCCGAATTCCCGTTACACAGTAAACGACACCTCTAAGTGTTTCCAGTAGTCATTCCCATCATGTAACTTTAAGACCAGTGCTGAGTTTTGTACTCCATTTGTAGGCTATTTCTATGGGTATTCTCTAGGGCAACTGTTCTCATTGCTCCATGCTCCTTTGTCTGAATTCCCCTTACACCGTAAACCACACCTCCAAATGTGTTAGGTCATTCCCATGTAACCTTACGGCCAGTGCTGAGTTTTGTACTCCATTTGTAGACCATTTCTCTGGGTATTCTCTAGGGCAACTGTTCTTCATGCTGAAACAAACTCCAAATCTCTCACTGTGCACACTGGTGAGTTTACAGTACTTTTGGTATAACAGATTCAACAACACTCAGGCTACATGCTTTACTTGGGTTATGAATAATCAACCCTGGCCATTGTCAAGACAGAAACACTGTTGCAGCGTATAGGCTACTAATAAGTTTAACTGCACCTAGTGGATAAGAACATTGCAACATATTCTTCAGCTACAAGTTACAAGTAAGAAAACATCGGTAACACTTAGACACTGAAAGTGAATAAAAATACCTGCCGCTCAGAATAAGGATAGGCAAACATGACAGAGAAGCCACTGAGCAATGCCATGAAACACCTCACACTACTGGTTACAGCAGAAATAAACTGATAGAAAGTGATGGACTGTTGGCACATGATGGAGAGCGGTACACATATTGGTGGTGGTTAGTGAGGTCCACTTTCACTGGGTGCTCTGATAATGCAAGCTCTGTTGTTGCAATGTTGTTGTTGTGGTTGTTGTTGTTGCTGTTGCTGTTGTTGTTGTTGTTGTTGTTGTTGTTGTTGTTGTTGTGATAAGAGACAGGACAGGAACAAGGGTGTTAAACCTGGAGAACAATACCCCCTCGGAAAATTCTTTCAGGCCTGCTCTCTAAACAACTGGCTCAACTTTACCACACACATCTAAATATACATTTATTTTAGACAGTTTCATGTGCCATGTTAAACTGGGAAGGCTGCAAAAGAAGCTGATTATATTCTGCCCTACAAAGGCAAAGTGCAGAAACTATATTAACACAGAAACTGAGAAAAATGCCTTTGAAGTTGTTACACTGCCCATTCAAACATGTCGTACATATAATAGTGGTGATGCTTTTATGTGCTTTGTTAGTAGGAAGAAGCAAGAGATTTAGTCACAAGACATGGGATGTGTTATAAAGTCCATTTCCAGTTTTAAGTCAATTTGACAGTGCAGTTACTGCCTTTTGGCTTTGTAGGGCAGAGTTGCTTAAGTCTAATTCTGAGACACAGGATATTAACTACATCTGAAAGAGCATGTGAATATAGTTAATAAAGTCAGTATATGTAGAATTGTAACTCTCGTTCAGAGCTCCTTCCCTCCGCAAATATTTATATAGCACAAGACACCATTCAAACATAATTTCCCACCGTCCACATGTAAATGAGCACCACCCAAACCTCACGTAGAGCTACCGGAAACATAAATTAGTGCAGACCCAGCAGCTGTCAGTGTCTCTCAACAGACAGTTCTGCCCGCCTTCTGCCCAGATAGCATAGTCATTCCACGCTCCATGGTGAAGCACATTAGCGCTGGGACAGATGTTAGCGCTGCTGAAAACAGACAGCCATGGAGAGCAGCAGCAGCAGCAGCAGCAGCAGTAGCAGTCTTAGCACAGACACACAGAGCCTTGTGCTGCTGTCACCGCCTTTGGCAACACCATTCGATTGCAGAGACAGCCGTCACCAGCACAGCTAACCATGGTGGTAGCAGCATGCTGAGGGAAAAGAGAAAAATAGAGAGTGGAAAAAAAAACTGATTTGGTCCTCCCAAAAATGGCTGCTGTTGAGATTAACATTGTCATTTCCCAGACATATCTTATTTGGACTGGGAAATATTACCGTGAAAAAAGTTGACTTTATTTTATTTTTTTTATCTAAATGCAGTAATGAACAGCAATGCCATTCAACAAACTATACATGTACTTATCAATGTCAAAAGTGAACTAATCTATTACTAAAATGGAGGTAAGCCTTTACTATGTTCTTTTCAAATGGCACTTATAAGAGTGTAAAAAATGTCTGAAAAATCATGAAAGCAAAACAAAACCCCTCAGAGAAATTTTCCATCAATCATTGAGAATGACATCATTAAGCAAGTCAATAACCATTTAATATCTTTTATGTACACAGTACACGGTACCTGTAAAGCATCAACTACTCTTAAATCTTCCTGTTCTTTCAGACAGACTATTAAGGGAGTGCGCACAACCTTCAGCTGATTCATTATTTGCGTTATCAGCACTGCACTTTAAGTAGATTTCACACAACTTACGAGCTCCAGATAGCAAATAAATGGTCTTGTTAATTGTGTGTGTTCTCCCTCAGGAAATTACTAAAAAAGGGGTTTGAATCATTGTATTTTGGGATTAAAGTAAGGAAGCAAGGGCTTTAGGGTAAATACACAATTAAATGAAATCATTTTTATCTGATCCCTATGGAGTATACTCAGGTAAGCCTGTAGTAGAGTGTGTGTGTGTGTGTGTGTGTGTGTGTGTGTGTGTGTGTGTGTGTATTGTTGTTGCTGTTGTTGTCAGGGTAATTTATTTGTACGCATTGGTAACTTTGGTTTGCTGTACACATTTTTTTTACCATAGACACAGAAAATGTCCTCATAATGTAAGTATAGGCTACTCAAGGTTCCAGACATGATATCATCACAGATAAATGAACACTGCTTCTGTGCCATCTGTGCAATGTTGTAACAATTTGTTCCTCTCAGTAATGGCTGTTGGAACAAAGCTATTTTTCCTAACGCTTTGATTGAAGTGATTCACATTTGTCATTGTTAACACAGAGCAAACACAATGACATTTAGTGTCTGCATTTAACCCTATTATACATATAAGCAGGGATGGCACCATGCTCAGGGCACCTCAGTCACAGAGGAGGATGGAAGAGAGTACTGATGGTCATTTGCTCCCCCCACCCACCTGTCAATGTTGGGAAATCGAATCTGTGACCCTTTGGCTACAAGTCCAACCCATGACTGCCACCTTTGCCACCATTTGATAGACACTTTGGTGCAGCAGGAAAAAAATGCAGTTCACTGTGCATTCATGTAGAATTGCGTAAGAGAGTCAGCTCCTGTAACTATGTGGGACACAGAGAGGGTGGGTGAAGGTATGATTCAGCAGTCTGCCGACATTGACATTTAACAGTCTGATTCAAAAAAATGTGTTCCTGGCTTTCAAAGACAGGTTTTCAAGCTATTACACCAAAGAGAATAAAAGATAAAGTCCACTCAGTAACAGCTCAGTGAGAATGGGGTCATCATGGTTTTGTAGCTGTGGAAGTAGGCCAGCTTCCTTAAACAAAACAAACAGCACTGCCACTTTGGGCTTACTGCCTTCAACTCTTTTTTTTTTACTGCAGCCCCTCAGCCATGAGTCAGTAAGTGTCCCAAAATATCTGACTGAGACTGCAAACACTCCATAGTGGGACTCTTTAATGAATGGGACTGCATGTGTGTGGGTTTGCCTTTTTAAAATCAATAGTGTGTGTGTGTGTGTGTGTGTGTGTGAGAGAGAGAGAGAGAATGTGTGTGAGAGTAAAAACGGTGTGTGTGTAAGTACATAATATGTGTGTGTGTCTGTGCGTGTGTGAAAATGAACTGTGTGTGTGTCTGAGTGAGTGAACAGTGTGTGTGTGCATGTGTGTGTATGTGTGTGTTTGTGTGCATGTGTGTTTTTGTGTGTGTGCGTTTTTTTGTGCGTGTGAATGCCAGTCTGTGTGTGAGTGCGTGTGTGTTCCGTGTGTGCATGTCAGTCTGTGTCTGTGTGTGTGTGTGCGTGTGTGTATGTGTGTGTGGGTGTTGTACCTGCAAGAGAAAAAGGCTTAGAGGCACTCAGGTTTACTCTGGGGCTTTGGAGAGCTCTGTCTCAAACCCTGTTTCTCACCCCTCATCTCATCTAATCTGGTCTCATCGTCTCATCTCATTTCGTCTTATTTCATCTCATCTTGTCTCATCGTCTCATTTCGTCTCATTTCGTCTCGTCTTATTTTGTCTTATTTCATCTCGTCTCATTTCACGTGCCGTCTGATTTCGTTGTCTCATTTCGTCTCGTCTGATTTCGTCTCATCTCATTTCACATGCCGTCTGATTTCGTCTCGTCTCATTTCGTCTCGTCTCATTTCGTCTCATTTCCCGTGGCGTCTCATTTCGTTGTCTTATTTTGTGTCGTCTCATTTCATCTCGTCTCATTTCACATGCCGTCTGATTTCGTCGTCTGATTTCGTCTCGTCTCATTTTGTCTCGTCTCATTTCACATGCCGTCTCATTTCGTCATCTGATTTCGTCTTGTCTCATTTCATCTGATTTTGTCTCGTCTCATTTCGTCTCCTCTCGCCTCCTCTCATCTCGTCTTGTCTCGTCTCTCACGGCTGTTTTCCCCTTAATTCACTTTGCCATCCCTGCCAGCGCAAAAATTGGAAGGTATTTGATTCCGCGCTTCAGTGGGTTTCAACATGACAGAGCTCTAGGCCCACCGTGCATGCGTGTGTGTGTGTGTGTGCTTGTATGTGTGTGGGTATGTAGGTGTTTGTGGGGACATATGCTTCCGTGTGTGTGTGTGTGTAAACGAGTAAGTCTTAATTTAGGTGTAAGCATGTTTATGTCTGTGTGCCTGTGTACATGCTTACATGTTGGTGTGTGTGTGTGTGTGTTTGGCATGCATATTTTTGCCAGAATGTCCAGGCGACATGGACCACACCATATACACACGCACACACACACACCTGACTGAGCCCTGCAGCTGATCTCCACAGTGGTAAAAACAGGACAGAAGGGTAGGAAAGGTAAGCTTGTGCGTGCATGCATGTATGTGTGTGTGTGTGTGTGTGTCACCTGTGCATGTGTGTTTGTGCGTGCCTCCAAAAGAACATGAGTATGTATGTATTTGCAAGATTGTATGTCTATCTCCATGAATGTGTGTGGGGACAAAGATATATCTCTGTTTGTTTATCTTACAAAAACAAGGTGTCCACAGAACACCATGCTGGGCCCTGTTCCATCAATGGCGCTCAGCGCAAATCCTCGCTCAACTCGCATAGTCTCGCTATGTTTAGACAGAAGTCCGTTCCATTAGTCTTGCTAAAGTGAATCTCAGCTGAGTTGCTCTGGTAACATATGCTCCGAACTAAACCTGGTAGGGAGCAGGTTTAACTTCGGGCTTAACGAAGCCGTGTTACTAAGAAAGTCGACTGGTATGAAACCGAATGACCACCGAACAGTTCCGTCCATCTCCGCCAGCATGTCACGACATCAAACTTGAGCAATTGTCCCATTTAAATTGTGTCTGGGGTGACAATGCGAGGAAAAAACACAATGAAGTCTACTCCTTTCAGTCTGAGAATTTCCGATGACCAACAGATAAAAAAAAAAACCTTAGCATTTTGTTATAGTAACAATTAATACTTTGGTCACGACATTACCATCGGAATTGTGTGGCACTGTGGGTTAGAGTGCAGCATGCTATGCAGCTGACCCGCGTTCGATTCTTACCTGAACATTTCTTTTTATAGCATCGCTATTTTCTTCTAGTGTAATTGTAGGTTATGTCTGAATAAAGTCACCGCATTCTTATTAACCCTAATTCAGTTGAATTCGACCTGAATGTCTTGCCCATTGTGGAACAGTAGCATGACCATCCATTTAAAAGAAGGATGAAATTGTCCCGTAGCAGACCTTTGCTTGGTCATTTGCCCCACATGCAAAGCCCACAATGCAGGCCTACACAATCAACTCAAAGAAGGTCTTACTTATTCTACTGCCAAATGCCAGGCATTAGGCCTACTACCAGTCCCAAGAACCCAGTCAATGGCCAGTTTTTCTTTGCCCTGGATGGAGTGTCCATATCCCTCTAGGCTAGGCCTACATTATGAATTGAGAGTGCAGATGATATCTGAAACCATTTATTCTCATTTCCAAGGAACCAAACATCTTCCACAGTTGAATGAGACTGTCCATCATGTGCAGGACACAAATGTGTGTACAGAAAAGCAAAAACCAAAAAAAACAAGGAATTAAAAGGAAAATGGAAATCTAAAGCAAACTGCTACAAGTATGCGATGTTACTCATGAGATTCGAACGCCGGTCGGCCGTATGACATGCGATGTCGTTACCACTCGCCTATTGAAATGAGGGAACCGTGCCGCTCCACACATAGGCCTAAAACTTTATTCCTCAAATATCGGCTCTAGGTTTTTCCGGTTTTGCCATGATCGCGATTTCGACAATCGAGGTCATGGTCTTCTTAAATACTCCGCCCAGACGCCAAGCGCAGGGTTTAATTAGCCGCGCTGGCGTGAACCTAAACTAGAAGCAGTTGATCTGAGTTTGAGGAACTGGTTGCTGATTAGATTTAAGCTCGCGCTCATTGGAGCGCGGCTTTCGCACATAAGCGCCGCTGTGTTAAGAGCGTTTGCAGGAACAGGGCCCTGTTGTGGCTTTTAATCTCTCTCTCACACACACATACACACACATACACACACACACACTGAGAGAGATTAAAAACCACAGCAGTGTGGTTTTCAGCGGACACCTTGTTTTTGTGAGATAAACAAACACAGATATGTGTTTGTGTGTCTGCAGGTGTGTGTCTGTGTGTGTGTGTCTGTGTGTGCTCTTGTGTGTGTGGTTAAAAACCACAACAGCAAAGGGGTCCATGTTGCTTGTGAGCATGCGTGCACACACACAGACACACACACACACAGACCACAGGTGTGTGTTTGTGTGTATGTGCGCACACACAGATCCCATGGACCCCTTTGCTGTTGTGGTTTTTAACCACACACACAAAGACACACACATGCATACACACACACCTGTAGACACACACACAAGCACACACACACACCTGTAGACACACACGCACCTGCGGACACACACACACACGCCAGATGGAGTCGCTGCTGCATCCAATCTTCACATTTAAACATGAGCTCAGAAGGCGTAATGGAAGTGTGTGTGTGTGTGTGTGTGTGTGTATGTGTGTGTGTATGTGTGTGTGTGGGGTCCAACTCATCTGCCCAGCTGCCCATTACGGTCCCCACTACCCCGGCCAGCACAGAGCCAGGGCCAGCCGCACACCCCCGCTGCTCTGGAGGAGATGGTAAACAGGAGCCCATCTGTGCCCGGGGGGGGAGTCCTGCCTGCCCCCCCCCTCCGCCCAACCCAGACTGCTGGTGAAGACCAAACTATCTACAGTTGTGCTCATAGGTTTACATATCGTGGCAGAGTTGATGATTTCTTAACCATTTTTTTAAAGAATATGAATGATAACACAAAAACTTTTCTTTCACTCATGGTTAGTGTTGGCTGAAGCCATTTATTGTCAAACACCTGTGTTTACTTTATTTAAATCATAATGACAACAGAAACTACTACCAAATGACCCAAATGACCCAAATTTCTGCCAGGGTATGTAAACATACGAGCACAACTGTACATAGCATCAGTATTGCTTTTACACTATTTCTCATCAGTGAAACATTTATAAGCATATCTACAAATGTTAAAGCAGACAGAGAAGATGGTAGACAGACAGACAGACAGACAGACAGAAAGGCAGCAGGCTGAGAGATAGATTGCAGATATCATAAAGACAAACAGTCAGACATACAGACAGATAGCCAACCGGCATCCAGACAGATGTGTGTCAGTATGTTTATAAATGATTTACAATGATGAAATAGTGTAAAAGCAATGGCTTACCAAATGACAAAGTGTTAAGTACGAAAATGCAAATGAAAATGCAAAATAACTGCCTATTAGGAAGTCGTTATTATAAAGTGCTACCCATTTCTTTTTATCACACAAGTTATTCAAGCATTAAATTTAAGCATTAAAAGCAGCGTCTTCCTCATTTCCCCAACCAAGGCTGCCCAAGACCAGACAATCTAGATTTCATTTCTGGCTTCTGTTTCTTTTTGTAATTTATTCCATAAGCAATAAAGGGATTAAATAAGTTAAAATAAGACAGTCGTGAAACGGGCCAAATCCTTGCTGCAATATGCGCCGCTGGTGTAGTGGTATCATGCAAGATTCCCATTCTTGTGACCTGGGTTCGATTCCCAGGCGGCGCATGAGTTTCAATTATTTCACTTCATGCCCTGCTCTACCCAGTATGTCTATGAAAGGGACAATAAAAAACATCCTTGTATATGTTGATTTTCCAGGTGTCTGCTGTTGACTGATTTGGTGTCTGTGGTCATCTCTCATACATTTGGTGTCCTGAAATAAGTTAATGTGATTGTGATTGTGCTTCAAATCCAACTGCCCTACTTAACTACTACTACAAGAGTTTTTCAAAATATGAAACAATATACATTTAATAATTTTATAAGATATATTTTTAAATGTTAAAAAAAAACTACAGAAGTTTTTCCTAAGAAATATCTGGGATTTAGCGGAACTGTCAGAACAAAACCATAACTATCTGTGAAAATGTATCAAGGCTAGTCAGAATAATGAAAAGCTTGTTAAAAGAATGTTAAGCATACAGATACTAACAGTAAAAAAACATGTTGGTAATTGGCCCTTTTCAAGTTTAAAATCCAGCATACGCAAACCATGGGGGGTTCATGAAAAGTCCACATAAAAGCGGGGAGTATTTTTAAAATAACATTGTTGTATGTAAGAGAGGCTTTTATCCAAAGCATACAATAGAAAAAAAGGACACAGTAAAAACAGGACACACTTGACACTAAATGACTCTCAGGGCCAATTTGAGTGTGTCGAAGGGGACGAGCAGTAGGGCTCTATTCTCTAAAAGGTGCTCTTATGGATGCTCGCCAATATTGGCATTTCTTTATTGTGTGTTTACGTAATTATTTCTGAGAAGATGCCAATAGGGATTTCTGAGAAGATCCATACAGTGTTAGGGGTAACAGGCTGTCTCCACACAATGTTTTCATGGAATTCGCGGAACTACATAAAAAGACAGTTTAATTAGACTGACCCACATATAACGTATATATAGTATGTGTGTCTGTGTGTGTGTATGTGTGTGTGTGTGTGTGTGTGTGTGTGTGTGTGTGTGTGTTTTCTTCTGTTTGCTTTCTGTCCTAGAGCTAGCCTGCAGTGGGTAATTATGTTTTTGATGTGAAAAGCACACACAGTGAGTGTGTGCCTCCTGTGTGTTGTGTGGCGTTAAGTTTCCATGAAGCTTCCATGAAACCATCGTTCACCGCAGGGTCACCACTCATTCACACGAGGGGCCACTTTGGAGACATGGTGACCGGGAACAAGACTCGACACGTGGGTCTGTTAGATTCCGCGAATGTCGATCGTTAGATGGAGGTGCTGACGTCTCAAGGTTCTGCTTCTTTCTTGTTGTTATGCAAGCGTTGCCAAGGCAACCGGGTCCTTCTTCCCCGGCAACAGTGAAGAGAGGAGTCAGTGTGTTCCTCAAGGATCCTGCGAAGCAGCCAAGTACCGGAAACACATATTGTGAGACAAACATACACACACACACACACACAAACACTCAGCAAGTCATCTTTCATCTTTGCCCCCCCACCACCATGCCAGGGCTCAGCGATGTGTCACACACAGAGGTACACACACACACACACATACACACACACACACACACACACACACACCTGTGCACTTACTTTTCAAGTGTTTTACATCTCCTGAAGCCAGACATCAGTGTTAGAGTTCAGTGTCACACACAAAAGCGCACACACACACACACACACACAGACACACACACACACACACCATGAACAAAAAAGCTGCCCTTTTCCACAGTTTAACCTGCTTTGAATGCTAGGACTTATCCTTTCACCTGCACCTGACAGCAACACTATTCTTCCCTGCCCTGCATTTGCTGTTTAAGAGTAAGAAAAGAGAGAGAGAGGGGGAAATAGAGAGAGAAAGAAAAAGAGAGTAAGAGATGGTGTTGCCGGGCTAACCTCACGGCCTGGAAGGCAAGACAGGGAGTCGAAGTTCCAAGCCAGTAATGGTGTTTTTATTTTCTGTTCAGTCAGGAAAATTGTCGTCCAGAGAAAAAAACAAAAGAAAAAAACTCCAAACGAAATACTCAATCAAAATTAAACTATTCAAACTAAATAAAGACTTTTCAGAAGATGACAAATGAAATTCAATAAAGAAAACAATTAGCAAAACTTCGTGCTCTTACTCTGGTTATTCACAAGTGTTCTGTAGCTCACCTCAACCAACTCTCTCTGCATGGGCTTTCCCTTGGGTTTTCTAGCCCATGAGCCAAACCATCACATGTGCAAATCAATCAAGGTTAAAACGCTAAAAACCAGTACAAAAATATATATAAATACTATATATAAAGATAATAAATAGTCCGGTTTAAAAATACATACACCACATACATCACAAACAGTTATAAAATACACCGACACACAAACACCCCTCTTTCCCCACACACTGGTGCAACACGCAAAGTATAATTGTCCCTCGGGAGCTACCGTCGGGTCTTTTGGTCACAGTCAGGAAGTTGACGAACACCTGCAAGGTAAGCTGCTCTTAGCTCACGTTTGTCCGGTTTGTTAGCTATTGTTTGCCAAGTGAAAAATGTTAGTCATGTCCAAAGTTCTTAGCTCAGTTGGCAACTCCTGACGGTAAGAACAGTTTTATTGACTGTGTGTATTCGTTGTGTTGCAGATGCTGTTCTTCCGTGACTGCCAGCTGCATGCTCACGTGTGGGTTTAAAAGAAATAAAAGGCTGTGTTTAAAAACGTGTGTCGTGTGGTATTTTAACAGTGAAATGTGGTGTAAAACTGGTAACGGGCTACCGCACCGTTACACTTCCCCCCTCCTCTGCAGACGACACCTGTCGTCCCAGGAAAAAGGGATAACCCTTCACGCAGGGTTGACAACTGGGTACTCTCTACCCTTCATCCTCCGGGATGCGGGACAGGAAGTCAGCCACCCTGTTCGAAGCACCAGGGCGATACTCCACTTTAAAGTTGTAGGGCTGGAGAGAGAGGTACCACCTGGTAACACGGGAGTTGGTATCCCGCATCTTCTCCAGCCACTGGAGTGCTCGGTGGTCCGTCTCCAGCTTGAAAGGCCTGCCCAGGAGATAGTAGCGGAGGGAGTCAAGGGCCCATTTGATGGCTAAGGCCTCCAACTCGACCGCAGCATACCGCCTCTCTCGGTCGAACAGCTTCCGGCTGATGAATGCCACCGGTCTGCGCTGTCCGTCCACCTCCTGCAGCAGGACTGCACCCAGGCCCACTCCAGATGCATCCGTCTGGACTATGAACGGCTTATTGAAGTCTGGGCTCAGCAAAACAGAGTCACTACAGACCGCCCCCTTCAGGTCCTGGAAAACCGCCTCACACTGCTCCGTCCAGACCACTCTGTTCGGCGCTGTAGCTCGGGTGAGCTCAGTAAGGGGAGAGGAACGTTCAGAGAAGTTAGAGATAAATCGTCGGTACCATCCAACCAAACCCAAAAAAGCTCTCACCTTTCTTTTTGTAGTTGGCGGCGTACAGCTCTGGATGGCATCGACCTTCTCCACCTGCGGGCGTATGACCCCGCCTCCGATGACGTAGCCCAGGTAGTGGACCTCCTGCTTCGCTAGGGCACACTTGCTGGGGTTGATGGTGAGGCCTGCTTTACGGATGCGGTCCAATACCTCTGTGAGGTGACTGCAATGTTCCTCCCAGGTGTTACTCCATATGCACACGTCATCTAAGTAGGCAGCTGCAAACTCATTGGCTCCTCTTAAAACTCTGTCCATGAGCCTTTGAAATGTGGCTGGGGCTCCCTGCAGTCCAAACGGCATCATGTTAAAATGGTACAATCCAAATGGGGTACGAAACGCTGTGATGTCCTTTGCTCGTGCACTCAATGGCACCTGCCAATACCCTCTGGACAGATCAATGGTGGTGATGTACTTTGCCTTCCCCAGGCGTTCTACCAGGTCATCTATCCGGGGCATTGGGTAAGGGTCCACCTTGCTCAACGCGTTGACCTGTCGAAAGTCAATGCAGAACCTGATGCTGCCATCCTTCTTTGGGACAAGTACCACCGGGCTGCACCAGTCACTGCACGACGGCTCAACGATGCCAAGTGACAGCATCACATCCAGCTCCTCCTTCAGCGCTGGGAGCAGGCGTTCTGGCACCCGATAGCTCCTCCTCTGGGGAACTGAATCCGGCTTCAAGATGATGTCATGCGCCACAAGTGTTGTTCGTCCTGGCCTCTCCTGGAATAAGTCTGGATCCAGCAGCGCCCTCATCTGGTCCTGCTGATGGTCCTCCAGATGTGACAGATCCACTGTTCCAGTATTTGGCTCCACAGGAAAGAACTGCTCATCAGGCTCCTCCTCTTCAGCCACAGCCCGGACAAACAGCTGTGTCTCCACCTGGTCTCTCTCGTGGTACTCCTTCAGGAGGTTGACGTGGAAGGTCTGCTTCTTTTTGCCACGTTCAGGCATAGAGACCTCATATGTGACATCTCCCACCTTCCTGATGATGTGGTATGGCCCATGCCACTTAGCCAACAGCTTGCTCTCGTCAGTGGGCAGTAGCAACAGCACCTTCTGTCCTGGCTCAAATGTTCTCCCCCTGGCTTTCTGGTCGTACCAGGTTTTCTGCTTTTTCTGCGCCAGCTCCATGTTTTGATGCGCTAGCTCAGACATCTCCTCCAGTCTTTGCCTCATTTGCAACACGTATGCTGCCACGCTCTGCTGCTCCACTTTTGGCTCCTCCCACATCTCCTTCAGAAGGTCCAATGGCCCCCTCACTTGCCGACCATACAAAAGTTCGAATGGTGAAAAGCCAGTGGAGGCCTGTGGAACTTCTCTGTACGCAAATAACAGATATGGCAGCCATTCATCCCAGTCAGTCCCTGTCTGGGACACAAAGCGGCGTAGCATGGTCTTCAGGGTGCGGTTAAAACGCTCCACCAAACCATCTGTCTGGGGGTGATAAGGCGTGGTCTTGATGGCTTTAACCCCTAACAGACTATATACCTGCTTGAGGAGTACTGACAGGAAGTTGGTACCCTGGTCTGTGACTATCTCCCTTGGCACCCCCACCCGAGTAAACAGTTGCACTAAGCAGTTGGCCACCTGCCTAGCCTTAATGCTCTTCAGGGGAAATGCCTCAGGATATCTGGTGGCATAATCACAAATCACCAAAATGTACCGGTTACCCCTCTTGCTCCTCTCTAGAGGCCCCACAATGTCCATGCCAATGCGTGTGAATGGTATGTCAATGATTGGGAGTGGATGTAATGGTGCTCGTGGAACTGCCTTGCATGCGGTGAGCTGACACTCTGGGCATGTGCGCACAAAATCAGCTATGTCTGTATACATATTGGGCCAACTGAAACGGCTACCTACTCTAGCCAGAGTCTTATACTTTCCCAGATGGCCTGACCAGGGGATGGCGTGGGCTAAAGTCATGACTCTATGCCTCAATAGCTTCGGCACAACCAATGTCTCCTGTTGTCCTTTTACCTGGTACAGTATACCATTTCTTAACACGTACTGGTGTTCCTTCAAAAGACTACCTGGTTTACCAAACTCAGCTGCTTGGTTAAACCATGGCTCCAGGGTCTTATCCTGTCTCTGTAGCTCAGCAATGTTAGTTGGTATGTCTACATCCGTAGGCAACTCAGGATATGGCCATACCTCTGGCTCTGCCTGTTCAATCACATTAGTTACCTTTTGCCTACGCTTCTGCTGTCGTGACAGATGCGGTCTCTCTGGCTTACGGCTTGCCACGTCCAGCTCTGCGTCTGCAAAAGGCATCTCTTTAGCACTCTGTGCCCTCGTAACGGCATTGCAGTGCTCTACCTTGGGAATGAGGTCCCATAGGATGGGGAGATCATGACCCAAAACTACTTTATATGGTAGCTTAGCAGCTATGGCTACGGGCATGAAAAATGTCTGGCCACTAACAGTCAGGAACACCTCAGCTGTGCGGTAACTCTTCACATCTCCATGTACACAACACACCTTAACTGCTGGCTGTCCACTAGCCTGCTCTCCAGGGACAAGGCTTTCATGTACTAAGGTCTGTGTACTACCTGTGTCCACTAGGGCCATTGCTGACTCACCATTCACCAGCACCTGGACCAGCTGTTCTGCTTTCGGTGAGTGTTGGATGCCTGGTGTGTGTGGTCTAGGTGTGTAGCAGACTGTGGTGTTGTGCGTGCTCCTAGCCTGACAGTTAGGCTTTGTGTGACCCAGTTTCCCACAATACGTGCACCTGACCTCCTGCCTGTGTCTATCTGGGTAGCGGTTAAAGCTAGGTCTATGATGGTACTGACCACGACTCTCACCACCCCCATCAGACTTACGTGCAGTCCATCTGTTGGCGCTTGGCCCCCTGGTTCCCTGCCGAGCTGCCTGGAAAACGTCTGCCAGCCTGGCTGCTTCCTCAGGAGACTTAGGGTCATGTTCTCGTATCCACACTGCCATGTCTGGGTTCAGCATGTCCATGAACTGCTCAAGAACCATGAGCTCACAAATGTCTTCCAGCGAGTGCTCCTCAGGCCTCACCCATTTCATGAACAGCTCTTTCAGCCGCACATACAACTCTTTGGGGGTCTCATCCGGCATGATGACAGCTGAACGGAATCTCATACGGTAGGTATCAGCGTTGATGTTATATTTTTTCAGGATGGCCTCCTTTACCATGCCGTAGTCCTCAGTCTCCCGCCTGTCCATTGCTACAAAAGCACTCCGTGCCTTCCCAGTCAGCAATGGCACCAGCCTGATGGCCCATGTAGAGTCTGACCATCTGCAGGTAGTTGCAACACGCTCAAAGGTGGCCAGAAAGTGTTCGATGTCGTCCTCTTTGGTGAGTGGATGGAGCTTGGGCTCCTTGAAGGTCAGCTGGGGTTGCGCCTCCACTGCTGCTGGAGGTTGGGGTGTTGTGGATCTGGAACCCTCACTGCCCTCTCGAAGCTCCTCCACGTGGCCTTGAAGCAGGTTGAATTGGTGCACCACGTTCTTCCATCGCTGGTCCTGTGACTGCGCCATTCTCTCCCATTTCTCATCACGGGATGCTTGAGCTTGCAACAGGGTCTTCACCAGGTTGGTCAACTCCGACACAGCTCCCTCTGCTGGAGCTGGAGACTCTGCTGGTGTTGTAGCATCATCCCCCTGCTCATGGGGTTGGGCCTCAGCCTCCCTACCAGTCCTGGTCTTGGGTGGCATCTTCTCCGCTGCCCTCTCTGGAAGCGTTTCCAAGTACTGCTGACACTGAATGTCGCCAAGTACTTCTGACACCAAATGTTGCGAGTACTTCTGACACCAAATGTCACGAGTACTTCTGACACCAAATGTTGCCGGGCTAACCTCACGGCCTGGAAGGCAAGACAGGGAGTCGAAGTTCCAAGCCAGTAATGGTGTTTTTATTTTCTGTTCAGTCAGGAAAATTGTCGTCCAGAGAAAAAAACAAAAGAAAAAAACTCCAAACGAAATACTCAATCAAAATTAAACTATTCAAACTAAATAAAGACTTTTCAGAAGATGACAAATGAAATTCAATAAAGAAAACAATTAGCAAAACTTCGTGCTCTTACTCTGGTTATTCACAAGTGTTCTGTAGCTCACCTCAACCAACTCTCTCTGCATGGGCTTTCCCTTGGGTTTTCTAGCCCATGAGCCAAACCATCACATGTGCAAATCAATCAAGGTTAAAACGCTAAAAACCAGTACAAAAATATATATAAATACTATATATAAAGATAATAAATAGTCCGGTTTAAAAATACATACACCACATACATCACAAACAGTTATAAAATACACCGACACACAAACACCCCTCTTTCCCCACACACTGGTGCAACACGCAAAGTATAATTGTCCCTCGGGAGCTACCGTCGGGTCTTTTGGTCACAGTCAGGAAGTTGACGAACACCTGCAAGGTAAGCTGCTCTTAGCTCACGTTTGTCCGGTTTGTTAGCTATTGTTTGCCAAGTGAAAAATGTTAGTCATGTCCAAAGTTCTTAGCTCAGTTGGCAACTCCTGACGGTAAGAACAGTTTTATTGACTGTGTGTATTCGTTGTGTTGCAGATGCTGTTCTTCCGTGACTGCCAGCTGCATGCTCACGTGTGGGTTTAAAAGAAATAAAAGGCTGTGTTTAAAAACGTGTGTCGTGTGGTATTTTAACAGTGAAATGTGGTGTAAAACTGGTAACGGGCTACCGCACCGTTACAGATGGGTAGATAGAGAGAGAGACAGA
>CM059282.1:13014952-13019952 GCA_030347295.1 Setipinna tenuifilis
GCGTGTGTGTGTGTGCGTGTGTGTGTGTGTGTGTGTGTGTTTGTGTGTGTGTTTTTGTGTGTGTGTGTTTATGCTGTTTAGCAGCAGGGTTGAATGTAAAGTGGGAGAGATGAGTGTGTGTGTGTTTATGTGTATGTGTGTGTGTGTGTGTGTGGTGTGTTTATGCTGTTTAGCAGCAGAGTTGAGTGTGAGGTGGCAGACGGAGCCGATGAGTGGATTGTGCCGTTTTGCCGCTGGAGAATTTCCCCACGTTAAAATTTAAAGCACTGTCCCTTTGGATTGGAATGCTTCACAGCACACTGCCCTTGGTGTCAACACACACACACATACACACACACACTTAAAACTCACATGCTAATTAGGGTAAACATGTACAAAACTGGCAATGACAAATATACACACAAACACGGGCATACACAGGCTTATGGGCACACACACACACACACACTATAATATACACACTCATTCAGACACACACACACACACACACACACACACACACTGACATAGGCTAGTAGTGTCGCACCATGGTAATGTGTGTGACCTTATATGAACTTACACACCCTCACACCCATCCTCAGGTTATGCTGTATACCAAAATATAGCAGCACCAAAAGATAATACATGAATTTAGCAATATTTAAAGTGGTCAGTGTTGTTGAAAATATTATACATGGAATGACATTTGCTGTTCTGAGGGCAGCATGTCAGTTGGGTGAAGAATGTTTTGGTGCTTGTGCCACACTTGGTCCCACCAGTGTGTTTATAATGGACACTGTGGGAAGAGTTGTGAGGACATAGGCATGCTTTTGAGTAGTTTGAGAAAAAAAAACAGCCTGAACAGCCATTTAGCAGACACTTATCTAAACAGAATTACAGTGGACTAGTTACTGGGACAGTCCCCCTAAAGCAATATTATTACACATTACACTTAGCTGACACCCTTATCCAGAGCGAAGTTATTTACGTTTTCTGTTACAGTTACACATGCTTTGCTCAAGAGCACTTCAGCCATGGATGAGAATGCAGGAGAGCACTAGTTACTTACTCCCCCACCTCTATTCTTCCCACTGGAACAGGATTTGAACCTGTGAACCTGCGACCCACCAACCCCAAGACCAACACTTTAACCACTAGGTCATAGCTGCCCCATATGGATTGAAGTGCCTCACTCAAAAACAATTTTAAAAGATCCTGGGATTTAACTCATAACTATTTGATATTCATTTTGTTATTAGCCCTAATCAAAGAACACCAGCCCATTACTACATGTTTGTATAAAGTAAACTAGTACTCTTGTCCAATAAACACCAATGTCCTTGTGTTCATGTGGCACATCCAGCAACCAATTACCAGTTTTCTGCTAATTTCACCCACCAGCAGTGGCACTGAAGCAGAGTTTGTTTGGAGGTCTGTACTGTAGAGGTCAAAAACATCTCGAGGGCACAGAAAATGTGTTGTCTGCTCGCTCCATGCATGAGCACAGACCCAATTGTTTTGTTTTGTCAGCGCAGAGGAGAGGAGACAGAAGCCTGGGAGGTTATTCAGAGTGGCATAGTAATTAGAGATGTGCCTACCCTATCCTTCAACTCCACAGTCCTTCAAGGGAAGATAATCTCGTCGAATGTCCCACAGTTCATTAACTTAGCAGACTGCTAGTGAACTGTCAACCACCTGAAAAAAATTGCCAATAAAAAGAAAATTCCCCGTCGGTGGTAAATTACCTCTTGTCAAACATCTGGTGTGTTTTATCGAAGACGGGCTTTTGTACTGTTTTGAAGGATGGCCTGAATGAGAGATCCACCTGGTAATGAAATTCAAGGGCCGATGGATTTGATTATGTTGTGTTTGCAACTTCAGACGTAATGATGGAATGTTTTAGGTATGGGGAAGTGCGTGATGGTCCTAACAATAAGGCTGAAATGACTAACACAATAAGGTGTAGGCAATGTACAAAGGGAGTCTACTGCTCCCTAGCCTGTGAAAAGCTTCTTCAAATAGTTAAAAGTAGATAATTAATAATGCTAATAGCACTGTAATAGAAGGAGTGTGACAGTTTCTCCACAATGCCCCATGTTGGATTGGGGTAGGAAACATTTTGTAAAGATGGCAATATTCTGGTTTGATTTCTTGATATTGACTTAAACTGCTGCAGTTATTACTACCATACTTCATCCACACATCCACACGGAAATAACCAATACCTTCAGTAATAGAACTCTTCACTTAAATAGTATTAGGGTCAATAAGAGGAGAATAAAAGTGCTCAAATTGATAAGATAACATTAAAATAAGTTAAACGATGTAATGAGAGAGAGGGATAGCCCAACTGGCCTAGGGCACAAGCGGAAGTGTGGCTCTCCTTTGCTCTCAAACCTATAAATCTATAAATAGTTGGGAATGTGGAACAGCAGGAAATTAGACAACTCTAGCACTCTCCTTTCTATCTCGGAATGTCTAACTCCAGCTCTGGATGTCAGCAGAGAAATAGCCAATGAATGAATGAGTCAGTGAAAGTTGCTGCGGGAAACGGTGGACTTGGAAGAGTTATTGGCATCCGCTAAAAAGCCAGGAAGCCATTAAAGGGTTCCGGACAGAAAAAGGGCCGTGCTAGCAGTGTTGTTAACTTCAAAGAAGCTGTGGTCCATTTTAAAGTGCAAAAGGCAGATGAACACTGTATCAAAAGGTTTTCGTGTCAGATTCTAAAAGTTACAAAAACTGACAGAGCAGAATGATCCATTCAACTGTAGTGGACGGGCTTACTGAGCCCTGGTGAAATGTGCAGGAATGCAGTCTAGTTTTTACTCTGACTTCTAAATGTTTAAAATGTGCGCTAGTCAAGAGGAAAACCTTAAGTCAGGGCTTATATTATGATGAGGGACTGACTGTCGACAGTAGCAAAAGAGTCCACTCCACTGGTTAAGAGGAGAGAGAGAGAGAGAGAGAGAAAGCCGTTAAATCCACTTCACACTTCACACATTGCTTCCCTTGCAACTGACAGGCTGGCCTGCTGAGTTTTTATAAAGTCTTCTGGACTGGTCGTCTTTGGGAGAGTATCCTTAGACAGTCGCGAGAGAAGAGAAGTGCTGCCACACAAGTGCAGCTATAGAGGAATCATCATCATCACCACTTGGCTATCCATGAAGGGTGAACTGTAAAATGTACCCAGCTGGAATCCTGTCTCATAAAAACTCTGACTTTAGAACTCTGTTCAAAACTTTGGCTAGTAGGATGTGAACTCTAGTTAACTAGGCATTGTTAACTAACTAGGCACTAGGTACTAGGCAGACCCTTTTATGTGCTACATAAGTCAGTGTTATTGCACAGACCTAAAAAATATAGTGTACTTCATATTGTCTGTGATTAAGGACTACATATAGGTGCTATGAGCGTGTGCCTAAATCACTGCTGGTGTGAGTGCTCCGTTTTAGGAGTGTTGAGGGGTTACACAAGGATACGCCGTGTCAGGGATGCTGTACATCTTGGCTAAAGAGCTACTGCTTCATAAACTAAAGGGCAAAACTAGAAGTTTTTATATAAAATGATTTGTTGTGTCTCTCTGTCTGCCTATGTGTGTGTGTGTGTGTGTGTGTGTGTGTAAGTTAGTGAAACTGATGCCGTTAGCAGTCTAGAGCGTATGACATTTTTGCTTCCCAACAGCAAAAGTAAACTGGAAAGTGGAGAGTGGAAACTTTGGAACAGACAGCCTCCCAGCCAACCTGTTTACACTCATTTTGTAAATAAATAAATAAACAAGAACGCAGAAAAGATGAATAAAATAAATTAAAATCATTCTGCCAGTTCCTTTCCTATTAGTTTATGGGCCAACACAGCTATGGGCAAACTACGCAGTGTTAGGCTACTTTGTATTTGAGCTACTTTTATAGTTCCTTACACCACATATCTTGAATGATCATCTTTGATCATTTTGCCACCATCTTTGGTAATCTGCTTACATCATGTGTGCCTGCATAAGTGAATCAGATGGGTGGATGGGTTAGCATTAGCATGTAAACTCATTAGCATTAGCATGTTAATTCATTTACAGGCTTAGACTGTTTTTTTAATAATGTACAGCCTGTTAAACATACAAAATAAATCTACAAACGCTGACTTCAACCAACCCCTACCTTTTTGAGCCATGCAGGCAAGGACAGTCAGTGAAGTAGGCCTACTTACTGTCAGTCACCTTAAATTCTGGTAAAAGCTCACCATGCCTACTTTTCCCCTCACTTCTTCCTTGACAACCACGATTACTCTGCCATCTGAACTTGTTTACAGAGTTAAGCTGCTGTATTGGAGTTAAACCCACCAACAGAGCACAGGTCAAACTCTGTGAAAGATGTTTTGTACAGATCCGAACCAATAAGGACTATACGTTTTAGTGTTTTAGTGATTGATTGTTTGAAATGTAAAAAAAAAAAACAACAAAAGTCAAAAGTGTACAAAGACTACAAGCTTTCAGGACATGAAAAATAAAACACCTGGATAGAGTCTCAAAACATGATAAATATTATTTTAGGAATAAAGGATTCATTATTTTGGTAAATCTGCTAATTATAATTAACTCAACTATCCGGCCAGGTAAATAAGCTAAATAGTTACATGCATAAATCAGTACAGAGGAAGGAACTAATAGATGGAAGTATTGCCTTGACACAGAAGAGTAAGTCTTTTTTTTAAGTATTGCTGAGTATATCCCATACTGTGCAATGAAAAAGGTTCTGTTGACAGTTATTGACATTTGAGTTCCACTTGGGCTGCCTTGATGGTCAACATCAACTGCCAGCTACCGGAGGAGATGCGTGACAAATATCCCGCTGTCAAGTCAGACATATTGTAGTTTCCTCAAGCGTAAGTGAGCTGGCAATAATAGCTGATCTTGTGCCACTTTGCCTTTTTCCCTGTGAAACGAAATCGATGCAAATTGTCACAGACATCACGCCCATGGGCGAAGCCTTAAGCCAATTAGTTGGGTGCCGTTGTCACACGGGGTGGTC
>CM059282.1:13032452-13037452 GCA_030347295.1 Setipinna tenuifilis
CCTGGCTGCTGCAATCTACATGGACTTATCAGAAATTTCTCTCATTCCTGTTATTGTGTGTGTGTGTGTGTGTGTGTGTGTGTGAGAGAGAGAGAGAGAGAGAGAGAGAGAGAGAGAGAGAGAGAGAGAGAGAAAGAGATACAGAGAAAAAGACAGATAGAGAGAGTGAGGGAGAATGAAAAATATAGAGAGAAAGAGAAAGAGAGAGAGACAGACAGAGAGAAAGAGAGAGAGAGACAGAAAGAGAGAAAGAGAGAGAAAGTGAGTGAGAGAGAAAGGAAGACAGAGAGAGAGAGACAGAGAGAGAGAGAGAGAGAAAGAGAGAAAAAGAGAGATAGTGAGGGAGAAGTGAAGGCCAAATCAGAAGTGTGTGCAGTAAAAGGTGTCTAAACTGCAAGGCCTTCGCATACATGTGCTTCAGCTGCCATAAATACTTTTAAATATGAAGATAAATCTGACTGGAACGTGTGAAGGCAGAGGGTGAGTGAAATAAATAAAAAATATATTATAAAGAAAGAAAAACAGGAAGAAAGATTGGGTATTCCGTTCATATAGTTCTTCACAAACTTTTAACTGCCTTGTACCCCCTGAGACACACTGTCCTTCCAAGTATCCCCAGCCTGCTATTTTCGCATGATAATTGTGCATATTTTGCATAATAATTGTGCATATTTTACTATATGGTGTGTAACAATGTAGTCCCGATTGGGTTGTATAGGGGATAGCTTGAATGTAAGATCTTTTCCCACATACAGTACAGGCCAAAAGTTCATTCAATGCGTTTTCCTTTACTTTTATGACTGTTTATATTGTAGATTCTGACTGAAGGCATCAAAGCTGTGAATGCACGCATGTGGGAATTATGTACTTAACAAAAAAGTGTGAAATAACTGAAAACGTCTTATATTCTAGTTTCTTCAAAGTAGCCACCCTTTGCTCTGATTACTGCTTTGCACAGTGAAAATAAAGAAAATGCACTGAACAAGAAGGTGTGTCCAAACTTTTGCCCTGTACTGTATAGTATGTATACTTAATCTTTATGCTAGTAGAAGCTGAGAACTTATCCACAGATTTATTTTGTCTACCCCCTGGAGTTAATCCAGGTACACCTAGTAGTCGTATTCGTACCCCACTTTGACAATGTGTTACAGGTTTTACTGTTTTTTTACAATTGTTTAAGCTCAATTAAAAAGAAACTGTGCTCATTTTGTCAAAACACTATAGTTAATGTAATCATACACTCAAACAACAGAACACCCCAGATGTATTGCAAAACGATATTCTTCTTTCAAAACTATACACTTATTTATAAAAATGCCATTTTGTTGCCAAATCCCACATACATAATTCATATGATGGTTTTTGAAATAAGCGTGAACTTGAAAATGTGCTTAGATTTCAGTGATTGTGGAAAACTTTATATAAAAAATGTATATTTTAGTGTGTAAGCAAACATTAAAAACCTGTAATACAAATGGATATACACAGAAGAAAATAAACAGCTAGAGGGATATAGAAGTGGGCAAAGATGTCTAAGACTGTGAAGTATTGAAACAGTATTCAGTATTCACCTCTGCTTTACAGGGAGCTTATAAAAACACAGCGCCTGACAACATTCAATACAAACAGCCTATGAGATCCACACACAGTCCTTAAATAAAATCCACATGCCTTCTCTCAGATAAAACTCCACATGGCACACATGCAACAAAAGAAAAGAAAGGAAGAAAGGAGAAAATAAGAAGAAAGGAAGAAAGGAGAAAATAAAATGATCTTTTCTCGCTCCAGTCAGTGTCTGACCCCCCCCCACACACACACACACACACAAGGCCACATCCTGACAGCAGGCCTCTCAGTGGGGGCCACTGTGCAGCGGTCATTTCCATTCCTTTCCCAGCCTGTGTCCTCACCTCAGCGCCCACTTTCTTTCTCTCTCTCTCTCGCTTTCTCTCTCTGTCACTCTCTCTCTCTCTCTCTCTCTCTCTCCCTCTCTCTCTCTCTCCCTCTCTGTCCCTCTCTCTCTCCCTCTCCCTCTCTCTCCCTCTCTCTCCCTCTCTCTCCCCCTCTCTCTCTCTCTCTCTCTCTCTCCCTCTCTCTCTCTCTCTCTCTCTCTCCCTCTCTCTCTCTCTCTCTCTCTCAGTCTGTCCTGACTGTTCTTCTCACTCACAGGGTGTCTGCTCCCTGCTAGACTCGCCTGTGTGTGTGTGTGTGTGTGTGTGTGTGTGTGTGTGTGTGAGTCTGTCTTATATTACTGTGTGTGTGTGTCTAAGTTTTTCTGTCTCTCTCACTACAGTGTGTGTGTGTGTGTGTGTGTGTGTGTGTGTGTGTGTGTGTGTGTGTGTGTGAGTCTGTCTTATATTACTGTGTGTGTGTGTGTGTGTGTGTGTGTGTGTCTAAGTTTGTCTGTCTCTCTCACTACTGTGTGTGTGTGTGTGTGTGTGTGTGTGTGTGTGTGTGCGAGTGAGTGTCTTGACAAGTCCATCTGTCCCTCAGTGTCGACTCTGTTGACATCTGACCATCTGGCTGTGTCCACATCGCACCTGCAATCTTTAATATCCACACATTATGCAGGACTAAACTCTCTGTCACTTGCACTGTCACTCACACATGGTGGGTGAGTGTGTGTGTGTGTGTGTGTGTGTGTGCGTGTGTGTGTATGTGCGCATCTGTGTTTATGTGTCTGTGTGTTTGTGTGTCAGTTTGTGTGTGTGTGTGTGTATGTATGTATGTATGTTTATGTGTGTGTTTGTGTGTGTGTGTGCGTGTATATGTCTGTATCTGTGTTTGTGTGTGTGTCTGTGTGTGTACGTGCATGTGTGTTTCTTTGTGAGACAGAGAGAGAAAGAGATAAAAAGATAGAGGGCAAGAGAATGAGGGAGAGAGAGAGAGACAGACAAAAAGAGAGAGAAAGAGAGAGAGAGAAAGAGACAGAAATTAAAAAGGTAAAGGGAGATAGAAAGAGTGAGACTGAGAAACAGAGAGCAAGAAAGCGAAAGAAAAAGAGGGAGGGGGAGGGAGAGAGTTGCACTTTTACTTGAGAAAAGGCCAGGCAGGTAAGAGAAAAGCAATATCCTCAGCAGAGCAAGCTGACCTTTAAAAGCAATAACACACAAACAAACACACACACACACACATGCACACACAAACCCATACACTCTCACACACAAATACACACACACATTTTCAGACACACACCAAATGAACACACTGCAATATCAGAGAGAGCAGATGGTTTTATATTTTTATGTATGAGTATTTTGGGAGAGGAAGAGAGAGAATAACAGAGGGAAGAAGAGGGGGAGAGAGAACGAGAGAGATAAGATGAAAGAAAGACAGAGGGATACAGAAACAGAGTATGAAAGAGCGAAACAGCAGATATGAGAGAGAAAGAAAGAAAGAAAGAATGTGAGAGATAAAAATAAAGAGAGAAAGAAAGAGAGAGAATATATGATCAGTTCCTGTCATCTTTGCCTCAGCTCTGGTTGATTACTTGTACATGCTGTAAGTGTGACAGAGCTTTGAGTGCATATGGATAACCTTGTACATGTCAGTGTCTTTGTGTGTGTGTATGTGCATGTGTGCGCATACACGTGTGTGCGCATTTGTGAGTGTGTGTGTGTGTGTGTGTGTGTGTAAGTGTAAGTGTTTGTGCACAAATGTGCATTGCTGGGCGTGTGTGTGTGTGTGCGTGCGCGCTTGTGTGTAAGTGTGTGTGCACGAATGTATGTTTCCGGGCATGTGTGTGTGTGTGTGTGTGTCTCAGAGGAGCAGACCTTATTTAGAGGGACTGTTTGAGCATCTGCTGATTTTGAGCGGCTAATCGAATTCCCCAGCGTGGTAGCGCCTAAAGTTGCCTGAGGAAAGAGAGAGAGCTTGTGTGTGTGTGTGTGTGTGTGTGTGTGTGTGTGTGTGTGTGTGTGTCTATTTTTGGTTGTTAACAGGAACTGATGTCTGGGCCAGTGAAGTAAAGGAGGCCATGAGCCATGAGGTGTTTGGGTTGGTGTGTGTGTGTGTGTGTGTGTGTGTGTGTGTGTGAGTGAGTGAGTGAGTGAGTGTGTGTGTGTGTGTGTGTGTGTGTGTGTGTGTGTGTGTGTGTTTGTGTGTGCGTGTGTGTGCGTGCGCGTGTGTGGGGAAGCATTTATGTTTTGAATAAAAAGCAGCCTGCTCCTCTGTTGCCTTGAAGCTTTTGATAGACCACACACACACACACACACACACACACACACACACACACAGGTCATGGTAGTCAAGGAGCTGAGTTGTAAGCAACTGGACTTCTTTTTAGAGCTTGAAGATGTTTCACCTTTCATCCAGTAGGCTTCTTCAGTTTCATCCAGAAGGCTTCTTCAGATGATGGGGAACCGGGACCTTAATCTCTGGACCACTGGTGGTGGAACACACCCCTCAGCATGTGACAAAAGGTCACAGAGAGTCTTTCATCATGACATAATGGCTCACTCCGATTCACACCTCGACGTACAGTACAGGCCAAAAGTTTGGACACACCTTCTCATTCAATGCATTTTCTTTACTTTTATGACTATTTACATTGTACATTCTGACTGAAGGCATCAAAACTGTGAATGAACACATGCAATTATGTATTTAACAAAAAAGTGTGAAATAAGATGCAAGATGTAATGGTGGCACGGTTTCACCTTCAAGGTTGTTTTTCAGATAGAAGTAATTAACCTTTCCTCAGACAGCTGTACTACACAGGTGAGACTTGAATCCAACCAGTTAAGCCATCTGTGGAGGCTGATGTGTTACTAAGTCACTACTGCAGTTCCTGACCACCAAAGACTTGCATTCCATGAAGGCGAGACAAGGTCATTCTGCCATTATCTGTGTATACAATGGGAACCATTATGAGATATGAGTCAGCTTTCTTTTCCAAGGTGTTTTGGTGCATGCAGCAAGCATTCATGGATAATCCTCTATATAGAAGTCATTTAAAGCTCATTTAAAGTTGAGCACTCGACCCAGGTGGGACTTGAACC
>CM059282.1:13054952-13057452 GCA_030347295.1 Setipinna tenuifilis
ACATAAAATTTGTATACTATACACTCTAAAAAAATAAAGGTACTAGATTTTTTGATTGTATGGACATGTTTTCTTTTTCTTTTCTCCCCTTTGTTTGTGTAGGCCAACCGTTTGTTTGTGTGTTCATTCTTCTTACTTAAAATATGCAAAAATAAAAGTTTAAAAAATAAATAAATAAAGGTACTTAAAAAGGTTCTTTACATCTCTGGATGGTTCCATGGAGAGTGAAAACTCTGTGTTGAACCATTACATCATGTGAAAGGTTCTTGACATTAGAAATGGGCTGTGCTATGTCATATCGGTGTCAAATGGTTCTTTAAAGAACTGTTGCCTTGACGGTTCTTTGAAGCACTGAAAAAGGTTCTTCTATGACATTGCTCTGAAGAAGAACTGGTACTGGCCCCATTATTTTTTAGAGCAGTGCCTCTCAAACTTTTAAGTGCCTTGTACCCCCTGAGACACTCTGTCCTACCAAGTATCTCCAGCCTGCTATGAGTACTTTTTCGCATAATAATTCTGCATATTATATTGTTTGTAATCATATAGTCCCAATTGGGTTGTATAGGGGATAGCTTCAATGTAGGATCTTTTCCCACATATAGTATGTATACTTAATCTTTATGCTTGTGGTTGAAGCTGAAAACTCATTCAGAGATCTAATTTGTGTACCCCCCTAGAGTTGATCCAGGTACCCCTGGGTGTACTCGTACCCCAGTTCAATCAGACAATCACTGTTTTAGTGTATAAAATGAGTAATATGTTAGGCTGTGAGGGTGCCTGTTGGGCTGTTGGACTGAGGGGTTTTATAAAAAGACACTCATTAATATGGATGCTCACTAAATATGTCCCAGACCAGCCCATTTATAGTTTTTAAATAATGTTCTCTTCAGTCTGCTTGCAGTCACCACTAATTAGGCTTTTCCCAATCTAGCTCCCATTCTGTGTTAAACATTAAAACATCCATTCAATGCAAAAAACATGCTGCATAATAAATGAAATTATGTGCCAACAAAGCTTGTTGAGTTTAAGTGGTTAAGTGGTGAAATTGCAGTCTCAGAACCTGCAATATTAAACACATCTATTAGTCAGATTTATGAAATATACAACACTCAGCCACAAGTGGCCTTGTACCACCACCAGTTAGTGCACTGACATTGAATTACACCATTTATTTTTGCAATAGTAAGGAATATACTGTATCTCACAGAGATTAATGGTTTAAACTTTAACTGAATTAATTCATTCTTAAAATGAATCAGTGTATAAAAGACACATTATCATTATCCACCAAGGTCCCAGTTCATACTGTGGTGAATTTCATATTTTAAAGCAGTATACATACTTTATACAACTTTACTACAGTCTAAGTAATAACGCGTTGTATTACATTGTAACAAACATGAATAGTATGAGTAATAACACGTTTATAGACTAGCAGAATATCATTTTCAGACTGAGGTTTTCAGAATGGTGTAAATAGAAAATAAGTATATTACTACATCATTTTAAACTGTGTATTAGGATGTAGTATAGGGTATAATTTCCATACAACATTGCCAGTGTTAGCCCCAAACAGTTATCACTGATAAATGACATGGTTAATAATGATTCATTTGACCAATGGCTGTATGTAGAGTGGGTGCATATAACCTGACAACCATACAACCTGATTGCACAGTGATAGTGAGAATCTATCTAACCTGAATCTGGTCTCTGGGCAGTAAAAGAAGTCTTTATGGACCCATTGTGTATGTGTGTGTGTGTGTGTGTGTGTGTGTGTGTGTGTGTGTGTGTGTGTGTGTGTGTGTGTAAGTAACAATAGACAATAAGCATGAACACCAAGTGATGACAGAGACTTCATTCATGCTACAAGTATCATCTCATCTCATTTGCATGCTGTCCACTCTGCACAAGAAGGCAGGAGGGCAGTAATCCAGAGGCCTGGTTGGTCATTTAGCCCTTTGGCTATGATTGGGTGCATTTACATTTCATTTTTTAAAATGACATTGTCCCTCTATAACAAATACAAACTTAATGACCAATTAAAATGTATTGCTTAGAACTGCACAGGAAAAGATTTAACTCAAGTAATGGTCAACCTGGACTCAGAGACTACAACCCAGTTGTATCGGCCTTTCCTATTGTTCCAGGTTCGTGATTCCATAAAAGGCCGTGGGCAGTGTGACTGGGTGGCTATTTGTTACTCACTTCCGACACTTTGTTTCCACGATGTATTTCGTTTATTAGGTCCAAATGATGAACCAAAATGTCTCCACAATTCACAATGAACATAAAGGTAAACGAAACTTAACTTAGATACGACAAAAAGAAAGATGAGAAGTGGTCAAATAATCGTAAATTCCCCAGGACGAACACACCACCCGACATTTGGCTACCAAACCAATTATCCCTCCCAGGCCTCCATCAGTGACGTAAGTAGTCCTAGACGTAGGAGTGTCCAACCCAATTACCAAACTAATTACCCAATTACCAAATAGAC
>CM059282.1:13062452-13074952 GCA_030347295.1 Setipinna tenuifilis
TTAGAGATAGACCACCAGACCACCAGAGCAACTCTGTCTCTCCATTGATGCATCAATGCAAGAAATAAAGCCTTGTTCCTGCTTCCTCCTCCATGCTGACTGAGCCTTCATATTATAACAAAATTACTAGTAAAAATAATTACTATCAAAATGGAGGTTCCGGACCGAGAGATAAAGACTTGATTCTACTGGATTTTGGAGTCCTGAGTTTGTGGTAAGACTTTTTATTCATTCTTTGGCTGACAGAACAAGTTTTTTTTAGTATGTTATAGTACTTGTATGCTGTTAAAATGTAGGTAAGGTCCTAAAGCATAGGTTCTCCCCGGGCCAATCTTGACGAGGATTGGCAGTCCAACTGGTCTTTTGTCCAGTTGATGTGTGAGTTAGTAAGAAGGCAGAGTCCTCTATCTTTTCCTATTCTATTAACTTTCTCTCTGTTCTCCCTTGACTCTGCTTGGTCTGAACACGGTTTGACCCTGACGAGGGTTCCAGGCAAATTCATGTTTCCGGATCAGAGCTGTCCTCTGATTCTGTGGGTGCAGATGGTGAGGTTATTGCCACCAGAGCTGCGAATTTGATCCTGGCAGAGGAAATTATGGTGTGGGCCCACGCCTCTGGAGAGTGCTTTTGTAGTTACCTTTCTAATAGTAAGTGCTATCTGTCAGCTAAAGATATGTATGGAAGGTCAAACTTCAGCTCCTAAATTCTGTGTAAACTGATTGGATTTGATTACAAACATAATTGTAATGTATTAATTTTGAAGACTTGGTTAGTATGGTGACAAATCAGGTCATGTGTCTTGTCTTGAGATTCGTCTCAAGTGTCTGCATGTTTTCCTTTGTTCTATGTGTTTGTGTGTCATTCCCTTAAACTGCATGTCTTGTGCTCTGTGAGTCATAATAATTAACCCATGCCTTAGATTTGATGAACGTGTCTGTGGCAGCTGCACATGATCAAAATGCATTAGCTAAGGCCATATAGGAGAGAAGGCAGGGATGCCTATTTCAATAATATCTATGTTGATTGATCATTGAGCAGTCGATGACCCAGGCTGGAATAGACTAACTTCTGAGAAGTAAACCTGTTTTCCTATTGAGGTCTCACAACTAACCCAAGCATGTTTTCCCCTTTGTTTCCGAAACGAGTGACTGAGTGTGTGAAAAATGGCCAGCCAAGGTAAATGTTTTTGTGTTGTCTCTTTGTGTGAAACCCCAGAAAAAGCTAGAGGAGAAAACTTCCACTTTTACAAAGATCATATTTACCACTTTCATTTGTTCACAGGATACAGGACTGTATGGATTTGTAACATGACATTTAACTTTCACGCTTTTTCCATTTCTTTGTTTGGGTTTATGAAGCTACGCCTCTCAGACGAGAATATGATTTTATGTAGAACCTGACTTTAACAAGAATTTGATTTTGATTACAGATTTCGAATTGTGTTCGGATTGCATCGGATTTCGTTTGTGTCATTGCTAAATCTGTTTTCTGATGAATCATTCTTGAGTATATTTGTGCAAAATGTGTGCCTTTCCATAACCTCTTTGTGTTCTTTCCTCTCAGAGTGAAATTCAGCAGACTTTGAAAACCATTCAGGAAAGAAACCTGTTTTTTATGCTAATTGATTGCCATTTGGTCACCTAGAGAAGGTGTGATGAATTTGATGTCTGAAACGTCTCAGCATAGAACATAGAAACACATACATTTTAATGCCTTTAAGTTATACTGTTCATTTTGCCTCATATACTCAATGCAGAGATTCATTTAATTATTTTGTTTGCAGTTATTCCATCGTTTGTTTGTTTTAATCCACTGATGAGACTTATTGGTTGTCCTGTCTTTAGCATTGTCATCTCTATGTCTATAAGGTCACATTGATATAAGAAACTAGAAGAGGTCATGTCAATCTGTAGTACATATTATGTTTACAATGCAAGCCCAGAAGACTTAAACTTAAATGGCTAAAGTGCAGTTGGGTCTCAACCTCCACACCATCCTCTAGTATTTTGATGCATTATTTTAATTCTGCCTGTGTTATCTAAACAGTTTTAAGTTTTTCAGAAAACAAACAGTTGTGTGCCATGGGCAAAGCAAAGAATTTAGTTGTTAAACAGAATATACTTTTTGTTTGTGGGTGTAGACAGTGGATTTCATTGATTCTATGAACTTAGCTACAAGCGAGTTCCTGTTTCTGAACAACTTAGCTATATTCTGTTTGCTTGTGGGTGCAGCTATTGATGGGATTTCAATAGATCTGTGAACTCTGTCTGAGGAGAAAGCAGGGTTTATGTTTCCGAGCAACAGAGTATTGTTTTGTGTTTGTGGGTGTAGACAAAGTTATTCCACTGATTCTGCGAACTTCGCTGCACAGGCAAGTTCATGTTTCCAAACAATTTAGTTTACTCTGTGTGTTTGTAGTTGAGAAGCTTTGGTACACTTCTGGTATTATGTCATCTCTCCTTTGCTGATTTAGTGAAAAGTTTAATTAATGACGTAAGCTAATAGTGGAGATCAAAAGGTGCTTCCCCGTCTGAGTTATTTAAACTGATGGCGTAATTTAATTGTGGACACTGAATGGTTTTTCCCCGTCAAGGTTAGACATTAAGGATAAAACAAGGTAAAACTTGTGTTGTGTTTGTTGCGAAGGACACTGATCAGCTTAAACTGTCAACAGTTATCACAGATCAGAAAGGGGGAGGAGTACGGTTTGTAGACTATAGGCTATTAACTTTCAATGGAAAATGGGGGGTAGCTTGATGGCTGATGAGTCTAGGATCTCCTGCTGATTAGTCTAGAATCACTTCCTGATGGTTTTAGGATCACCACCTTTTTGCAGACATGTTAAGTCAACACCCATCGTCACCTAACAAAAGGCGGTCAGTCTGAGCTACTCTGAGCTACACTCTCTTTGGGTGTCAATATTGAATACACAAGTACTGTTGGATTAGAGTGTCTTTGTGTCCTTGTGACTTTGTGTCTCTGCTTTAGGTCAGACTTAAGGAAATGTCTGACTCTGACAGCCTAATCAGACTTAAGAATCAAATCAGTTTTATGAATCAAATCAGTTTCAATGGAGGATGGGGGTGAGGAGGGGTTGTTGATTCTGACTGTACTCATGCCTGCACTGTCGATACTACAAGTTATAGGTTTATCTTAGATGGACACTGGAAAAGTTAACTGAAACGTCTTGCTTCCTCTCTATAAGAGATGAAGAAAACCGACGGACTTATTGATCACAAGTTTAACCATTTTCATAATAACTACACTTAAGATTTGTTTGAGATTTGCAGGTAACCAACGCCTTGCCTTCCACCATTGAAGAACAAGGATTTTACTGATTCTGCTGCATTCACAAGGTGTCAAAAGGGGGAGATAAAAAAAGGACCCCTGTGCCAAGTCCCATTTCATTGGAGGAAGACCTTCTCATTACTGAGAAAGTTGTGGGTGAAATTGGAACAGCTACCCAACACAGAAGCTACACACACACACACACACACACACTTTTAGCATAGTGGACCTACTGTGGGCAGAATAAACCCCATGAGCAGTATGGATCCAAAAAGGCACAGGCAGTCTACCCTGGCTATATAATATAATATAAGCGGATCACAAGTTTAACCATTTTCATAATAACTACACTTAAGATTTGTTTGAGATTTGCAGGTAACCAACGCCTTGCCTTCCACCATTGAAGAACAAGGATTTTACTGATTCTGCTGCATTCACAAGGTGTCAAAAGGGGGAGATAACAAAAGGACCCCTGTGCCAAGTCCCATTTCATTGGAGGAAGACCTTCTCATTACTGAGAAAGTTGTGGGTGAAATTGGAACAGCTACCCAACACAGAAGCTACACACACACACACACTTTTAGCATAGTGGACCTACTGTGGGCAGAATAAACCCCATGAGCAGTATGGATCCAAAAAGGCACAGGCAGTCTACCCTGGCTATATAATATAATATAAGCGTTTCAAGATTTAAGAAGATGAAGAGGATTACTCTTGTTTGCGTGTGTCCACACACTGCACACCACACACCACATGAAGAGGAGTCAAACATCATATGCGTCATCCCCACACTTCTTTCTATTACAGGAATCCTACAGCTACCAAGATGATGGTGTTCACCATACTTTTCATATGTCTGTTTTGCATGGTCCGTTATTGTTGCTTCTCATATGTCTGTCTAGCATGGTCTGTTGTTTTTGCTTTGCATATGTCTGTTTAGCGTAGTCTATTGTTGTTGCTACTGCTTCTCCATGTTCTGTAGTATCCTGTCACAGCCATAAATATTAGACTGAGTTTCAACATGTCACAAAATAGGAGAACTAAAGATGATACAATTGTTTAGGCATTCTAATGCATGTTTTGTCCGCTCCCGGCTGACCAACCCTGGATGGCCATTTTTGGCATCGGAAGAGGAATTTGTCCCAAATCTCCCATCGGTTTCCACATAATTGGCAATGATAGTGGTTTTACTTTGGGTAACATGGGTTTCGCCTCTCCCCGCGAGCGTGACTAAAGAGAAGAGAGAACGGCAGCTCTCTTATTCATGGAAACTGTGAATGTATTTGTTTAGTTCTTCCTGGACGCACTAATGGTAATTGTGATAGTTAAGTCAGTTAGAGCTATAGTCATAATATCATGCTGTTTACGGTATTTAATTTGCTCATGGAACCATTTATCTTTTTATCTGTACAGACTCTCTACTGTCAATTTTCCTTTAAGCTGAAGTTCAGAATGTTATGCACATGTTAAGGCTGTTTTAATGTATTTTATGATTTAGTGTCAAGTCAGTCAGACTTGAAAAGGGGGACTGAAGGAATCTGAATAATAATAAGGACAGTGTACATAACATTTTTAATGTTACATTTTAATGACACATTTCTTTATTATTATTTATATTCCTGTTATTTTGTAACTCTTATTATCACAATCAGAGCTTTGTGTGACACTTTCCTGGCCATATCTGTGTCTGCCTACAGAGTTGAGATGTTATGTGTATTCTATTGTCTGCCCCATTCATTCGCCCGTCTGAAGGTGTGTCACACACCTGGTTCACACCTGGAAGGAGCTCTTCTTTCCCTCCAAGTCAACAAAGACACTTTGCCAAAGTTGTCTAATGCATATTAATGTAGGGTGGGTCCAAGGGGTTACTCCCCCTGTTGACCTGTTATTTAGTATTGTGTACCTCTCAGGAAATTTAGAGATAGACCACCAGACCACCAGAGCAACTCTGTCTCTCCATTGATGCATCAATGCAAGAAATAAAGCCTTGTTCCTGCTTCCTCCTCCATGCTGACTGAGCCTTCATATTATAACAAAATTACTAGTAAAAATAATTACTATCAGTTTCAACCTTTGCAAGAGTGTGTTTGGGTGTGCTGCCTGTCTATGTGTGTAATCAAACACTAAGCATCCAAGTCCAAAGTCAAAAAATGTTGTAGTGTTTAAAAATGTTGGCAATTTGAGCTGTGTCCCTGACTTACTTAGGTGTGTAAAATCATTCATTGCTGTCCGAGAATGTAGATGGGAGTGCACACACACACACACAACGGTCACAAAGAGGTTTACAGATCATATGATCATTTTATGTGTTATAAAACAGTCTCACCCCTTTAAGCCGTGTGTGCGTGTGTGTGTGTGTGTGTGTGTGCGATGGCAGTCGCTGTATTTTACAGCACATTACACTTCTGTCACACTCCTGATATGTGATAAAATGTATGGGTGAGAGAGCAAGGTCTCACTAATGTGTGTGTGTATATGCGTGTCTCTGTCTGTGTATGTGTGTGTGTGTATGTGTGTGCATTTAAAGGATTTTACAAGAGGGTAGGAGAAGTCATCTGATTTGGCTAATGGAGCCAGACCGGACACACACACACACACACACACACACACTTCCTCGACTCCACTTCACTTTCTTTCCGGTCATGTATCGTCCATCTTTCATTTCTTTCTTGCTCTGTTCATCCGACCGGCATCCTCCCGTGACCCGTCACGACCCATCTTTCTCCTTCCTCCATATGCAAGAGAAAACACAAGGGGTGTGTGAGAGCGTAGGTGTGTGTGTGTGTGTGTGTGTGTGTGTTCGTAGGTGTGTGTGTGTGTGTGTAGGTGTGTGTGTGTGTGTGTAGGTGTGTTTGTAAGTGTGTGCGTGTAGGTGTGTGTGTGTAAGTGTGTGTGTACGTGTGTATGTGTGTGAGTGTATGTGTATGTGTGTGTGTGTGTGTGTGTGTATGTGTTTGTGTGTGTGTGTGTAGGTGTGTGTCGGTGTGTGTGTGTGTGTGTGTGTGTAGGTGTGTGTGTGTGTGTGTATATGTGTATGTGTGTGTGTGTGTTGGTGCTGGGGTTGTTTAAGGGAAGAGCTGGGGACAGATTTGTTAGCTAATTAGAGTTCATTGCTCTCTGCTGTCATCCACTTCCTTCCTCATACTCCATCTCTCTCTTTCTCTCTCTCTATCTCTCTCTCTCTCTCTCTCTCTCTCTCTATGCGTTTCTTTTTATCTATCCCACTTCTCCCTTGGCCTCTCTCTGTGCCCTGTTTCAGCCATGCCTTTCAGACTGCCACATTCATTCAAATGATGGATGGAGGAAGGAAGAGTCACAAGGAGGGAGAGGGAGTGATGAAGAGAGAGAGAGAGAGAGAAAGAAAACAGAGTTTGTGTGAGATTGTGCAGGAATGAGTAAGTCAGTGTGTGTGTGTGCAGGTGTGTGTGTGTGTGTGTAAGCTAGAGCTAGAGAAGAAGTGAAAGTGTATATTATGTGTTGGTGTTTGTGTGTGTGTGTATGAGAGACAATGTGTATAGTTAGTGAATGAATGACAACAGATTCTGAAAAGATGAAGATGAGTGTCATGGTTAAGTCGCTGCACACACACACACACACACACACACACACACAGACCTTAGTAGGAATTAAGCTTGACTAGGACAGTGTCCCCCCAGCTTTTCATGCACTAAACTGGACACACATTACAGTTTACAGACAGAATGTGTGTAAGAATGTCCCAGATCAATCATTAAATTAGTTAGAAAGTAAAGGTGATAGAAGATAGATATACACTCTTTTTTTCTCCCCCAATGCCTACTGTTGATCTTCATTAATCTGCCAAAGAAAGTAGTTTGTTACTGAAATATTTAAATATTTTCTTTTCCTGGGGCACAGATGATTTTTACTAGGGCACGTGGCCCATTAAAACAGGCCTAGTGGCACCCATGGGGGGGAGCCTGTGAGAAAGACCCCCTCCCTTTAAGAGAGTCTGAGGAACATTAAAATATAAGAATTATTCTCAACTAAAAATGATTTCTTTTACTTTTATATTTATAAGGAACATTTATTTCAGAGACATATAAGAGGCTATATGAGGAATGCTAAAGGATGTATATTGAAAAATAAAAAACTGGTTGCATTTTTTTTAATGCATTTTACATTTTATATTTAAAGCCACCAGGCAGTAGTACTGGGCATCTCTAAAGTCGCACTAAAAAATAAAGTTCACCATTTTATTGAACTGAAGTATGAGTTCATAAAACTTTTAAGATGATTAAAAAGAAATCATAGTTATAGTGATGCTTCCTGTGTGTCCAGACATTAGGAGCACCCAGTAGAGAGAGAGAGAGAGAGAGAGAGAGAGAGAGAGAGAGAGAGAGGGAGAGAGCGAGAGCGAGAGAGAAAGAAAGGTGAGATGGAAAAAACACAAATGAAGAGAATGATAAATGACAAGGTGCTGTTCCTCTGCCCTGAGATTAAACTAATTTGGAATTGAACTTGCCTTGAATTTGGCAGTGATGAACGCTGACTCAGTTGATACACCCCCCCACCCACCCCACCTCCTCCTCCTCCTCCACTCCCAACACAACACACTGGCATTCTTCATCACTGTAATCATCATCAGAAGCCCTACATTTACGAGTACTGACGGGGATGGGGGTCGGCCGGGGGGTGGGGTGTGTGTGTGTGTGTGTGGGGGGGGGGGTGTTGTTGAATATGTATGATCATAAGTTGTTCCTCGGCTGCCGTCAGCCGACAACACACACACACACACACAGAGACATCAGCATCTCATTGGTGGTTGCTAGCGGCAACATCTTTGACGAGCCTGAACGACTGGTGTAAGACACAGGGAGGGAAAAAAAGACAGAAAATTGTGGAGAATGAGAGACAAGAGGATAAGAGAAAGCGATAGAGTGAGTGAGTGAGTGAGAGAGTGAGAAGGTGGGGGTAGAGAAAGGAGCGAGAGAGGGAGAGAGCAAGAGACAGCAAACATGACAGAGGCTGAAGAAGAAGAGATAAAAAAGGAGAGAAAGCGAGAGAGAGAGACAGAGAGAGAGAGAGAAAGAGGGAGAGAGAGGGATGTGTGGAGAAAAGAGAGAGAGAGGGAAGAGACAGCGAACATGACAGAGGCTGAAGAAAAGATAAAAAAGAAGGAGCCAAAGCGAGAGAGAGACAGAGAGAGAGAGAGAGAGAGAGAGAGATGGAGAAGGAGACAGACAGAGGAAGCTAATTGGCTGGGCCCAGGAGAGTGTGTGTTAGTGCTCCACCCGCCAATTAAAAGTTGTGTGTGGGGCTCCTCTGACTGGAGCTGTTGAGTCAGGGAGAAAGTCGGCAGCCAAGAAAACTGCACCTTCAGGAGAACACACACTCAATCTCCCCCCATTCACCAACGTGTATAAATACTCTCTCTCTCACACACACACACACACACACATACAGAGACACACAAATCTGCACAGGGAGTGAGTGTGTGTGTTTGTATGAATCCCCCCCATCCCCCCACACACATATAGAGACAGACATATTTGCACAAGGTGTGTGCGTGTGTGTGTGTGGGGGGGTTGTCAGAACATTTTTTGTGATCATCAGTAAACAAAACAGTTCCATTAGGCAAAAACATGAGGTCATAAAAATGAGGCCAAAGTCGTAGCAAACGTACAGATTTACAAACATGACATTAACTACAGTGTGGCCCAAAAATACGGGACATATTTTTATATGCTTATATCTTGGATTATAAAAATTATACAGAGTACTAAATATAGTTGTAAAGCTGACATTAAGGAGTTTTTTGATACATAAGTTAATTTCCCTCACTCTGTGATAAGGGCACAGACTTTAAAACAAATTGCGTATGTAGTCAAAGAATACTTTACCAGCCATTAGTCCTTTTTCCATCAGATTCTGTAGCGAATTAAAAGTTATATCGCATTATTTTGTAGCGATATAAGATGCGTTCGGTTGGTATTCCATCAAACAAGACGATTCTAGCGGAATAAAATGACGTCACAATAAACGTGCTGATGCGCATTATTTTGACTCGACAGATGATTTTCCATAACAAAAGTAGCGAATTAGAACGTTCATTAGCGGGAACTTAATAGAGCTTGTGCTGTTGTCAGCTTCTCAGAATTCTTGCGCTGTTAGCAACAATGCCATCTGCGCCTGTGTGGCTAGACTGTATCGCATTAACCTTTTCCATTATGTCTGTAGTGATACATCTTAGCCCTAGACCACCTGTTTCGAGCGAACTAACTTTGTGTGACAAAACAGGCGTTACAGCGATATAACCGTTTTTCCATCACATGTATCGCACTAACTTGATGCGCATCACAATAAAGCGAATCATATTGTTGATGGAAAAAGGACTATTGATCCACCATGAATAATATTTTTCACAAGTTGGCAGCTCTAGGCCCCGTTACATCCCACCCTTGGGTGGCCCTACTGGGGCTAACAACAAGCCCCCAACTGACCCAAGCAATCACAGAAAACACCTTTAAAAGTACAGGTGCTGGTCATATAATTAGAATATCATAAAAAAATGTGATTAATATCAGTAATTCCATTCAAAAAGTGAGACTTGTATATTATACTCATTCATTACACACGGACTGATACATTTCAAATGTTTATTTCTTTCATTTTGATGATTAGAACTGACAACTAATGAAAATCCCAAATTCAGTATCTCAGAAAATTAGAATGTTACCTTAAGGCTGATACATAAAAAAGTGTTCTAAAAATGTTGGCCAACTGAAAAGTATGAACATGAAAAGTATGAGCATGTACAGCACTCAATACTTTGTTGAGGCTCCTTTTACCTGAACTACTGCAGCAATGCGGCGTGCCATGGAGTTGATAAGTGTTTGGCACTGCTCAGGTGTTATGAGAGCCCAGGTTGTTCTCATAGTGGCCTTCAGCTCTTCTGCATTGTTGGGTCTGGCATAATCGCATCTTTGTCTTCACAATACCCCATAGATGTTCTATGGGGTTAAGGTCAGATGAGTTTGCTGGCCAATTAAGAACAGGGCTACCATGGTCCTTGAACCAGGTACTGGTAGCTTTGGCACTGTATGCAGGTGCCAAGTCCTGTTGGAAAATGAAATCTGCATCTCCATAAAGTTGGTCAGCAGCAGGAAGCATGAAGTGCTCCAAAACTTCCTGGTAGACGGCTGCGTTGACTTTGGACTTCAGAAAACACAGTGGACCAACACTAGCAGATGACTGTCTTTACCCCAGGCAAGACACTTCTGACCCCGTCTCTTGTTCAAGAGTTGCTTGACACAAAATTGTGTCAGCTGAAACCCATGTCTTGCATACATCTGTGCGTGGTGGTTCTTGAAGCACCGACTCCAGTTGCAGTCCACTCTTTGTGAATCTCCCCCACATATTTGAATGGGTTTTGTTTCAAAATGCTCTCCAGGGTGCGGTTATCCCTATTGCTTGTACATTTTTTTTACCACATCTTTTCCTTCCTTCTCTTTAAAAGTGCTTGGACAAAAGTGCTTTTTTGTCTTGCCCTCCTTGTGCAAGGTGTCAATGGTTGTCTTTTGGACAACGGTCAGGTCAGCAGTCTTCCCCATGATTGTGTAGCCTACAGAACTAGACTGAGAGACCATTTAAAAGCTTTTGCAGGTATTTTGAGTTAATTAGCTGATTAGAGTGTGGCACCAGGTGTCTTGAATATTGAACCTTTCCACAATATTTTGATTTTCTGAGATACTCAATTTGGGGTTGACTCATTAGTTGTCAGTTATAATCATCAATGACACACAACCCCCCCCCCCCCCCAGGCTGAGAGGCAGCAACAGCCAGCAGTCCCCCACACCACAAGCCTCTCTCAAGCATCAGGAGGAAGCAGCTTTTAAGCAGCGCTTGATTGCAGGGTCAGGTGCTCCCAATCAAGCCAATCACAGGACTGTAAGCTAATAAGGACTGTAGGCTCTCTGGCTCATAAAATATTCTTTGACTACATGCACAATTTTTGAAGTCGGCGTCATTATCTGTTAGGGAAGGGGGTTGCCAGGAGATGGAATTCCTAAGCGCAACAGAGTGCTGCCCTTTTAATCAGAATTATAAACTTTAATCAGTTTTCACAAATTTTAGCTTTGAAATGTTAAATAACCTTTTAATTTTCATAGTCTGAAACGTTCTTGGTTGTGTTTTTGTAAAAAAACCAAATAAACAAACAAATAAACATAGGATACAGGGTGGGCCAAACATGTGGGATACATGTTTGTCCCACTCTGTATCCTATCATATTTTCAACTGGTTTTGGGCTGGTCACTACACACACACACACACACATAACCACTTTTAAATGCGAGCACACACAGCCACACACACACACACACACACACACGCACACACAGAAAGACAATTTGGTTGGTACTTGTAAAAATGTTTATTTTTTTTCCAGAATAAAACATATTATAGCCATATTACATGTAGTGTGTCAGTCCGATTGAACTACCTCAGAAAAAAAACACAACACACATTACTGCCATGAGTGGATTACATCATCATCATCATCATCATCATCATCATTATCACCATCATTACTTCAGTTACAATTTTTCACCATTACAGTCATTAACCATCATCTCTGCTATCATCAACAGCCATCATCATCATCATCATCATCAGCAGTGAAAGGATGAGTTGAGCACTGTGCTGTGGGAGGAAGAGTCAAATAAAAAAACAGACTACAGAAGAAGAAGAGTGGGGGAGGGAGAGAAGGAGTGGACCCTTAAGGGGGTTGAAAAGAGAGCCGGTAAGAAGAAGAAGAAGAAGGAGGATGAGAAGAAGAGCAGGATGGATTGATGGATAGATGAGAAATAAAAAAGGACACGAAAGTAGAAAGGAGGGCAGACAAGACATGGCAATCCATGCTCAAGATGGTTGTGTCAGTATCTTCAATCTCTTCAGGTCGTCTCCTGCTTGCTTGCTTCAGCGAATTTAAACTCTAGTTTTTTTCTACATCTGGGTCAAAGGTCACAGCCTGACTGTATCGAGAGGCTCCTGCCAAATTGTAGAAGGTGGGTAACTGACAGATAGACAGATATAGAGAGAGAGACAGAGCGAGAGAGAGAGCGAGAGATTGAGAATGAAATACAAAAAAAAACGAGTGGAGTGGAGATGCAGGGATGGAGGGATAGATAGATACAGAGAGAGAGAGAGAGAGAAGAAAGAGGACGAGACTGAGGTAGCGAGGCAGTCATGGC
>CM059282.1:13077452-13084952 GCA_030347295.1 Setipinna tenuifilis
GTGTGTGTGTGTGTGTGTGTGTGTGTGTGGCTACGTGTGTGTTCTGAGAGTCAATTTGAGAGCCAAAAGTTTTAATACAGAAGTAAAGATTTGCAGGGAAGGATCAATCCTCACTCCAAACTGCTGAAATGGGGAGAAGAGGAGAGAGATAGAGAGAGAGAGAAAGAGAGAGAGAGAGAGGTAGAGAGAGACAGGGAGATAAAGAGAGAGAGACAGCGAAAGAGAGAGAGAGCGGGAGAGAGAGAGAGAAAGAGGGAGAGAGAAAGCAAAAGAGAGGGAGAGGGCAGCAGAGAGAGAGAAAGAGGGAGAGAGAAAGAGCAAAAGAGAGAGAGGGGGGAAGAGAGAGAGAGAGAGACTGAGACAAATGGCTATTGACAGGGAGCAGGAAACGAGCTAGTGGATATGGAGCTGGCCTGTGACAGAATGAGTGTGTGTGATACAGACGGACAAGTACAGGGCAGCATGACTAGTACACACACACATACACACACACACGCAGACAGAAACAGACAGACACAGAGTGATATGCATGACAAAGAGATAGGGGAGTCGAAACTACTGAATGGTAAAAATGAATTGGAGGAAAGAAAGAAAGAAAGTGAGAGAAGGAGAGCGAGAGAGCAAGAGAGCGAGAGAATAAGGCCTACTACAGCATGCTGATAGAGACAGACAGGCAGACAGAGACACAAAGTTCTATGGTAATAAAGTTGTATGGCAAAAAGTTGTATAGTAATGAAGTTGTATGGTAATAAAGTTGTATGGTAATAAAGTTGTATGGCAAAAAGTTCTATGATAATAAGTTAGTTCTATGTTCTCTAGTTCTCTATAAGTTCTATGGTAGTAAACATCTATGGTAGTAAAGCTCTATGGTAATAAAGTTGTATAGTAATAAGAGTTCTATGGTAATAAAGCTGTATGATAGTAAAACTCTATGGTAGTAAAGCTCTATGGTAGTAAAGCTCTATGGTAATAAAGTTGTATAGTAATAAGAGTTCTATGGTAATAAAGCTGTATGATAGTAAAACTCTATGGTAGTAAAGCTCTATGGTAGTAAAGCTCTATGGTAATAAGACATGGGGGAGATGCAGGAGCAGACATAAGGCCAAACTGCTAGCACATGCTGACTGTACTGCACTGACAAGAGTGTGCACTAGCAGATAGAGATACGTCATATATAGTGATACTGACAAACAGCAATGGCTAATAATAAGTTCTTATATAGAGTCTATGAATAAGACACACACACACAAGTCCACCCTAACACTACATACATCCGTGCATGCTGGCAGATACATACACTTAGTACAGACAGACAGACAGACAGCTAATCATTACTGCATGCCAGTGGAGACAGAAAAAGTGAAAATTCAGACACATGGCTTGATGCATGCTGGTGGAGACAGACAGACAAAGTGACTGTCTATCTGTCTGTCTTTATCTGCTTGTATAATATCAGACAGATGGACAGACGGACACACAGGCAGACGGGCAGACAGGAGGAGAGACGGACTGATAGACAGACACATGGTAGGAATGGTACACATTCTGGCAGAGATAGAGAACTGTCACATGAGGGCAGACAGACAGACAGACATAGAAGACGGTAAAAACAGATAGACAGACTGACAGATGGATGGATGGATGAAGTAATAGACAGTGACACAGAGAGATGGAGAGATGGAGAGATAGATAGACAGACATAGACACAGACACAGACAAATGCACAGACGGATACTATACAGCCTAAGCAGACATGACAGACAGAAGAAATGATCAACTGTCACACTTGAGGACAGACAGACAGACGTTAAAGACAGACCGAGAGACGGACAGACGGATGGATGAAGAGATGGATGGATGGATGGACGGAGAGATAAGAGGCACAGGAGGGTGGAGGGGTGAGGTGGATGTGGAAGTGGTGATGGGGAGATAGAGAGAGAGACAGAGAGAGAGAGATAAAAATAAAGGGGGCTGATACATACTGCATGCTGGGAAATTGTTGTTTATCTGCTCCAATACTTCTGCAAGGTCTGAGCTGGAATCTGCGAACACACACACACACACACACACACAGGAAGTTGGGTTAAAAGTTGAAATTTATAAACTGTAAATTATGTATGGAAGGGAAATTAAGATAACTGTCTGTGTGTGTGTGTGTGTGTGTGTGTGTGTTTCCTCACCTGTGTGTTCTGGTAGTGACCCGAGCTCGTGAGGGAGAGATCCAGAGGGGGAGACCCCATTAACCCTGGAGTCAGGCTGGAGAGAGAGAGAGAGAGGGAGAGAGAGACAGAGAGAGAGAGAGGGAGAGAGACAGACAGACAGAGAGAGAGAGAGAGGGAGAGATAGAGAGAGAGAGAGAGAGAAAGAGAGAGAGAGACAGAGAGAGAGAGGGAGTGAGAGCAAATGAAATGAAGAGAGTGACAGAAAGAGACAGAAAATGAGAAAGAGAGGAAAAAAGTAGAAGAACAAATAAGACAAGAGAGAAAGGAACGGAAAGAAAAAAATAGATAAAAAGAGAGAGAAAAGGGAGAAAGGGCCAACAGACAGACAGAATGAGGGAGGAAGAAAAGAGAGGGGGATGAAAGGGAGAAAGAAAATGTGTGGGAGAGCTTCATTATTCAAGCGTCTTGAAGAATCATTTCCTCTGACACATTTCCCTTGTTTGGACTTCAAACAGCATTCTGCCTGAGAGCCTGCAGAACCATCACTGAGCGCGTCAGAGTGGCAGGTGTTACATAAGGACACACACACACACACACCTACGCGCACACACACGCATCCATACATGCGTATGCACACACACATGCCTGCACCCATACACGTACACATGCGTGCGGGCACACACTCACACACACACACACACACACACACACACACACACACACACACACACACACACAGACACATTTGCACACTCGAACACGGGTGGTTAGAGGGGAAAAAAAATCACACACATTGCAGAGAATGGAGTTTGTTACCCCCAAAATTTAAGGCAAACTAAATTCTTGTTGCTTGCAGGTATGCAGGGAGGCACACACGCACACACACGCACGTACACACACGTACACACACGTACACACACGCACACACACCCTATTCATAATATAACAAACAAAATATCGTGTAAAAACATCAAAGCAAAATTAAGCACTTAAATACCCTTACCACCTACGCATATTCTGTCACGAAGATTACTCACTTGCGTGCACAAGCAAGCACACAAACACACACACACATAGATGCACACACACACACACACTCTCTCTCAGAGTTAACCTAAACACATTCAGAAAGACCATTTCATTCTATTTGCAGTTTTGAAATGGGTTCACTCTGTTTAATCAAAGATTTTCAGAGACAGTTTTGTATATTTGTGTGTGTTGTGTGTGTCTGAGTGTGTCCACGCATGTGTGTCTGAGTGGCAGAGTGTGTGCGTGCATGTCTTTGTGTGCGCGTTTGTGTCTGAGTGCCTATGTGTGTGTCTGAGTGCCTGTGTGTGTGTGTGTGTGTGTGCCTGTGTGTGTGTGTGTGCCTGTGTGTGTGTGTGTTCTAGTACAGACTTTAACAGGCTGCCCTTACAGACTGGTATGGCAGCAAGCATGAGCTCTCCTCTAACTCTCCTGTCCACGCAGACACCCACAACTGTCACACTCGACCAACACCTCCCCTCCCCTCCCCTCCCCTCCCCACCCTCCCCTCTTCTCTCCTCCCCCCACTACTCCCACACCTCCCCTTTCTGCTCCTCCATTAGTACTCCTCACCACTCCTAATATTACTGCTCCTCATCTTCCCATCTTTACACCCACACCTCTACTCCCTTACTTCTCTCTTCCCACTACTATTCATGTCTACTCTTTGTTCCCTACAGCCCCGCCCCCCCCCCCCCCGCCCCCCCCCAAACCTCACCACTCCCCACCTATCCTCCTCTCCCTGCACCTCATCCCACTGCACCTCCCCATCTCCCTTCGCTACTCCTCAACTCACTGCAAACCCCCTTTCATAATGCCCACCTCCCCTCACTACCCCCCCCCCCCACCACCATTATATCCAACCTCACAACTCCCCAGCACCTCTTCACATCTATCCTCCTCTCCCTGCACCTCCCCCACTGCACCTCCCCATCTCCCCTCTCTACTCCTCAATTTACTGCACCTCCCCTCACTTCCCCCCTCCTCCCCTCACTCCTCTCCTCTCCTCCTACCCTCACCTCCTCCATTGGAGTATCAGCCTACAGGCCTGCGGGTGCCAGCATCAAGGGCTGCAGTGTCCAGACGTCACTGTTTGCATATCAACAATGTTCACCCAGAGTGGTGACCGCACACACACCTCTAAGGCTCTTCTCTCTTCCTCTTAAAAATTAATTATGTTTCTGCAGGAATGGGAGAAGTGGCCCCCGCCATAAGACAGCCTCATGCAAATATTATGAGCCTTTAAGGCAGGACTGATGAGTTCCACTTTACAGGCCGAAAAACTTTTTGTGCCAAGACTCCACGAGTTCCACATTGCTAAGATATAAACTACTCAAATATAAACAACTTTTTTGGTCGCCAAGAGCTTTAAGAGTTCATAAAACCAAAAAATACCTTTAAGAGTTCAATAAAACTAAAAATAAACAACCTTTAGCAAGGACCAAGGACTCCACCGGGCAAGACTTTCCTTCCCCCCACCTCAAAAATATCTACAACCTTTAGCCAAGCCAAGAGACCAAGGACTGCACCAGTAAGACTTCCCCCAATCAAAACTTAAAAATATCTATAACCTTTCGCCAAAATGCATTTTCCCACCTTTTTTAGGACTGCTTGAAATACATCAACCTCTGGCAAAGATTCAGCATCACACCTAAAAACACTAAAGGGTTCCATACACCCAGACTTCCCCACTCACAATATCAATAACCTTTAGCCAAGATTGTTTTTTACACTTTTGAGACTACCTGGCCCTGAAATATTAACAACTTTTGGCCAAGATAGAGGCGTGACACCTTTAAGACCTTCTTGATTAAAATTTATACAACTTTAAGCCAAGATCAAGGAGTGTATCCCTCAAGACTTGGCCACTCAAAAACATCAACAACCTTTAGCCAAGACGGAGTACCCCCAGCTTTAAGACCCCTCTCCCTAAAAATATGAAAAATCTTTAGCCAGAATCGAGTGACTAAGGGGCGGAGGGAGGGGACCCAGAACGGGGGGGTGGTGGTGGTGGGGGGGCAGTATGGGGGAACCAGGACTAGAATACTAACAATCTTTCATAGCCAAAATCGATTATCCCCACTTTTTAAAAAACGTCCTTCATTTCTGTCTGAGCTTTCGACAGTTTCCCACTTAAAAATATCAGCTGCTTTTAGTCGAAATTAAGCACCGCATCACATCCTGACCCATACATATTTTCTCCCGTAGACAGTCTTAAGCAACCATCAAACACTTCAAGCGTGGGTGGACCATGGGGGGGGGGTTTGGTTTAAGATGGGTGGGGGATGTGGGGGGTCTGGCAGAATAGGGGACCCCAGCCAGGGAGGTTTTTAGCGGCACTCAGGCCTGGTGGGATGCAGGTTTAGGGTGGGGGGTTGGATAGGAAGGGGGTGTGTATGGCAGTCTGGCAGAATAGGGGACCCAGCCAGAGAGGTTTTTAGCTGCGCTCAGGCCTGGCAGGACGCATGTTTGGAGGGGGGGTGCTTTAGGATGGGTGGGGGTGGTTTAGGATGATGGTGGTGGTCTGGCAGAATAGGGGACCCAGCCAGGGGAGGTTTCTAGCTGCACTCAGGCCTGGCGGGATGGATGGACATTGGACAGGGGGGGTAGGATGGGGGGTGGGGTTGGTTTAGGATGATGATGGTGGTGATGGTAGTCGTTGTGGGGGGTTGGATAGGAAGGGGGTGTGTATGGCAGTCTGGCAGAATAGGGGACCCAGCCAGAGAAGTTTTTAGCTGCACTCAGGCCTGGCAGGACGCATGTTTGGAGGGGGGGGGGGGTGCTTTAGGATGGGTGGGGGTCGTTTAGGATGGGTGGGTGGGGGTCTGGCAGAATAGGGGACCCAGGCAGGGGAGGTTTTTAGCTGCACTGGGGAGGCCTGGGTGGATGCATTTGTGAGAAGGGGGGTAGAATGGGGGATAGGGGTGGTTTAGAATGATGGTAGTGGTGGGGGGTGTAGGATGGGATTGGGGGGGGGGGTGGTTTAGGATGGGTGGGGGTGTGGGTGGCGATCTGGCAGAATAGGGGACCCAGTCAGTGAGGCTTTTAGCTGGGCTGAGGCCTGGCGGGATGCATGTTTGGAGAGGGGGGGTAGGACGGTGGGGGGTGGTTTAGGATGGGTGGGGGTGGTCTGTGGATGGCCAAGCCAGGGAGGTTTTTAGCTGTGCTCAGGCCTGGCCGGATGCGAAGCGGGCACTTAAATTCGGGCGATATTTATAGACGCTCGCTGCTGGCTGCCTGCTTCCATCAATAACGTTTTTTTTTTGCTCTTGGACGTTCTGGCACGACCACACTTTATTTCATCGAGTTTCAGCTACCGTAAGTGTAAATCCTGGTGTGTGTGGGCGGGCAGGTGGTTGTGTATGGGTGTGTGAGAGAGAGAAAGTGTGTGGGTGTGTGTAAACGAGTTTGGAGTTGGAGTGTGAAGTTGAGTCTGTGTTTGCAATTACAGTATACAGTGTTTAGCAGTTTGCAAAACTGTAGATGTGACTGATGTGTATGCGTATGCTTGTATGCATGTGTATGCATTTTATACTGTACTCCAAATGTGTGTGTGTGTTTATGTGTATTTGTGTGTGTGTATGTGTATATCTATACATCTCGTGTGTGTGTATATGTGTACCTGATGTAGCAGCTGTCTGAGGTGGTGGAGTGTGTGTATGTGTCTGTGTGTGTGTGTGTGTGGGTGTGTGTACCTGATGCAGCAACTGTCTGAGGCAGTGGAGTGTGTGTGACTGTGTGTGTGTGTGTGTGTGTGTGTGTGTATGTGTATGTTTACCTGATGCAGCAGCTGTCTGAGGCGGTGGAGTGTGTGTGTATCTGTGTGTGTATGTGTGTGTGTGTGTGTGTGTGTGTGTGTGTGTGTGTGTGTACCTGATGCAGCAGCTGTCTGAGGCGGTGGAGTGTGTGTGTGTATGTGTATATATATATATATATATATATATATATGTGTGTGTGTGTGTGTGTGTGTGTGTGTGTGTGTACCTGATGCAGCAGCTGTCTAAGGCAGTGAAGTCTGTGTATGTGTATGTGTGTGTGTGTGTGTGTGTGTGTGTGTGTGTGTGTGTACCTGATGCAGCAGCTGTCTGAGGCGGTGGAGTCAGTGTGTGTGTGTGTGTGTGTGTGTGTGTGTGTGTGTGTGAGTGTGTGTGTGTACCTGATGCAGCAGCTGTCTGAGGCAGTGGTGTGTGTGTGTGTGTGTGTGTGTGTACCTGATGCAGCAGCTGTCTGAGGCGGTGGAGTCAGTGTGTGTGTGTAATGTGTGTGTGTGTGTGTGTGTGTATGTGTGTGTGTGTATGTGTACCTGATGCAG
>CM059282.1:13092452-13094952 GCA_030347295.1 Setipinna tenuifilis
ATACTTAAACCTCTTATCTTTTTCTTTCTCTCCCCCTCCCACTCTCTTTCTGTTTCCCTCTCTATCTCTCTAGTTCTCTCTTTCACTCTCTCTCTCTCTTCCCCTCTCCCTCCCTCTCTCTCTATCCCTCCTTCTTTCTGTCTCTCTCTCCTTCTCTCTCTATTTCTCTCTCTCTCTCTCCTTTTTCTCTCCCCTCTCTCTCTCCCTCTGTCTCTCGCTTTGTCTCTCCGTATCTCCCTCCCTCTCTCCCCCTCCCCCCTCCCTCTCTCTCTCTCCCTCCCTTCCTCCCTCTCTCTCTCCCTCTATCCGGTGGTGTTGAAATGAATCAGTAGTAGGCCAGACAGGATCTCTCAGCAGATCTGAAGCATAATCACGTCCTTATTCCTCATGAGCTACCCAACTTAGGCCTCAACAGATTACACTTCTTTGTGTGTGTGTGTGTGTGTGTGTGTGTTGGCCCATGTATCTGGATGTGCAATGAGGGAGCTGTGAGCGTGTGAGAAAGGAAGTAACAGTGTGTGTGTGTGTGTGTGTGTGTGTGTGTGTGTGTGTGTGTGTGTGTGTGTGTGTGTGTGTGTGTGTGTGTGTGTGTGCGTGTGTGTGCGTGTGGATGAGGACTGTGATCAGAAAGCTGTGTGTGTGCAGATGATAAGGAGAGAGTCTGTGCATAAGTAAGGGTGTGTGTGTGTGTGTGTGTGTGCTGTGGGCTTTAAAAGAGCATCAGTAAGCTGCTGATGGCATTGCTGAGTAGCACATAACTATGGGGTGTCCCATCAGAGACTATCTCCCCCCCACTAACAACAGCACCTCTCAATGCATACACACCTGCAGCTGCATACCAATAGACTAATACACCACTGCCACACTACTACACACACCTCTCAGCGCCTACACACCTCCAGGTCTGGTTGCATACCAACACACCCCTACACCACTACACCACTGCCCCACTACCCTACTACTACACACACCTCTCAACGCCTACACACCTGCAGCTGCATACCAATACACCCCTACACTACCCTACTACTACACACACCTCTCAACGCCTACACACCTGCAGCTGCATACCAATACACCCCTACACCACTACAACACTAACACACTACTACACAGCACCTCTCAACGCCTACACACCTGCATACCAATACACCACCACACAGCCACACTACAACACCAGCCCACTACCACAACACCTCACTACCACACTACCCCACTACCTTCTGTAACTACCACTACCCCCATAGCCACACAGCCGCACTACTGCACTTCTCAACGCCTACACACCTGCAGCTGCATACCAATACACCACCACACCACTACCACACTACCTTACTACCCACAGCCACCCAGGCACACTACCCCACTACCCCACAGCCAGCTCATCCTCCCTCTGCCTGCTGGGAGTAATGGCCAAAACCTGCCCATCTCAATCTTTAGTTTCCTACACATGTATATACATCTTTACAGATCACTTATTTTGGTGTTTGGTAATGTCACCTACACCAAGTGTAGGTCTGGTGAAATGATTTTATAGATTTCTGATCAAATAGAAAGGCATTTCATGAGTGTTGATCTCTTCACTGCAACTACAGATCCTCAGCAGCCCACCATAAACTCCTCACAAATCCCTAAACGGCTGATTTATATGCCTTGAATACTCTTTAAAAAAGAGCAAGAAAGTAAGACTTGCCGACAGATATTTCAAAAATGTTGGATTTCACAGTTCTGGAGTGAGAAAATAAAATGGCCGAGTGGATTAGAGGTAGCAGACAGAAGTGACATGGTGAAGGTGAAGGCTACTTAATGTAAACATCATGTTCCTAAGTAGCTCCATTCTCTTGGCTTAGCTGCAGTTATGTCGGAGTTTGTTGCTTGGCAACACTAGATTTTTTTTACTTTAAATAACTAAAGTATAACTAAATAAATAAATAACTAAATACATAAATAGTCTAACATGATGTAACCAAGAACTATTTTTTTGGCAGAATGTGACTAAATGGGATTGTGATGTGATGTGAAGTGTGAGTGTGTGTGTGTGTGTGTGTGTGTGTGTGTGTGTGTGTGTGTGTGTGCGTGTGGAAAGATGGACCCCCCCCTCTTGGGCTGTGATGAGCTGTACTGTACCAGTCAGGTGTGAGAATATCTTTTGACCAAATCTCATTCTCACATGTCACACGGATTCATTCATACTGAGTTTTTAATCATTGTTTTCCCTTGGGAAGAAGAACCTAGTGGCAAAGGTGTGTGTGTGTGTGTGTGTGTGTGTGTGTGTGTGTCTGAGTGGATGAGGGGTGGGATCACAGAGCCGTCTGCACAAAAGATTGGGAGAGTGTGTGTGTGTGTGTATATGTGTGTGTGTGTGTGTGTGCGAGAGAGACAGAATGAATGTATGTGTGTGTGTGTGTGTGTGTGTGTGTGTGTGTGTGTGTGTGTGTGTGTGTGTGTGTGTGTGTGTGTGTGTGTGTGTGTGGATGAGGGGTGGGATCAGAGAGCTGTT
>CM059282.1:13104952-13107452 GCA_030347295.1 Setipinna tenuifilis
TTCTCTTGACTATATGATATGGGTCTATATGTTTCTACAGACTGTTTTAAGAGAGTCTTAGGGCTCTATTTTCGCGATCATAAGCGCATTGTCTAAAGTCTGTCGCGCAAGTTGCTTTGGGGGCGTTCCCGACACAATTTGGTATTTTCACGGCGGAAAAAGCGAACATTGCGCCAGGCGCATCGTTCAAAAGGGTTGGGTTAAGTTACTTCATTAGTCATGGGTGTGTTTTGGGCGTAACATACAATTAACCAATGAGAATTTATACTCTCATTCCCTTTAAGAGCCAGCGGGCGCATTGTCCATAGCCTGTTGCTATTACGATGGCGGATTTACCCGGACGGGAGGAGCTTTTCGGTGGAGGAGACCGATCTGCTCGTGCGTGAAGTAAAAGCGCGTGAGTAGGCCTAGTTAATCTTCGGGGATGGAAAGAATCCCCCCAAACCTCCGCGGGTCATAGAAGTATGGGAGGAAATATCCTTTGGCAAGAAGAGAACTTTCGAACAGTGCCCAAAGCGGTACAACAACGTTAGAAGACGTGAAACAAAAGCTTTAAACTCAAAGGAAACATCAAAAATAAAAGGTGGAGGTCTATCAAACCATTAGTCCACTAGTTTTCTTTTTGATAATTAGTCCGTTTAATTTCTTACAACTTGCCACGCTGTTTATTAAATAAACTGCAGAGCATTGTAATCGCTGTTTATTTAAAAGACAAAAGAAACTGCAGAACATTGCTATAGGCTAAACTGCACAACATTGCTATACTCTTATTATTTGTGCCTGTTTGCTTATTAAAACATAAAAATACATGGTTATACAGGCTATACACGTTGCAACTTTTCTGCCAGTTCAGCTCGCCTCTCTGGGGCAGCAGCAGGTACATCGGGGTTCAACGCGCTGTGCGCCGAAAGCGGTACAACAACGTTAGAAGACGGGAAACAAAGCCTTAACCTCTTAAACCACGCTGTACCGTATACGGGACGGAAGTGGAGGGGAGGGTGGAGGGGGCACAATGTTTATCAATGTTTTAGAGCTCTGAATAAACAAATATGGTAATACCATATACTGTTGTAAAGTGTAGGTCGTCAGGATTCAATTAAGCCCATTCACAAGAACAAAGGTTATTTACAGTCATAAAAGTGATCTGATAATTGTCGGCATGCCACCGAACTGTAGTATAGGCTGGCGCAATACCTACCTACCTTCAGAAATTTGTCTTTATCCACAGCGACCATATTACTGCACAAGATTTTTATGCAAAGTCATGAAGTGTCCATAGATTTAAAATATCTAAGCCATTTTCTCGAAAACAATGTATTTGTGTTATAATCGTAAAATCTCATGACTTCGGGGTAACTAGCGCAACACGAAAACCTAAATAAAACTTCAAATCACGTTTTACACGAGGGTATAAGTGCGCATACGACGCATTGATGATGTTCTACAAGCTGTTCTGCGTCGTTTAAAACCATCCACAACCCAAACCATGCATGTGGTGCGGAGATAGCCAGCTTGAAAGCCAATGAGCACCGACTACGTGAGTTGGACCTCCTGTGGTTTGACTGGCAGCACTTCGAGCCTATGGAAATTTTCAGTGACAAGACCCCTCTATTCTGATAGCCAATAGTCAGAGCTTTCGAACGATATATGACACCACACTATCACGTTTGGTTGTGGAAAGTTAGTGCCGCGCTTAACGATTGTGCGTAAAGTATTTGTAGAAAAGGGAGCTTCTGTGCGCACCAAGAAGAACGCGTTTTTGGAAGATTGTTGAGCAATGGCAAGCACAAAGACGAGCAAGAAGGCACGTAGCTTGCCAACAAAAGATAAATTGACTGCACAGGAGGCAGCCGAGTGGATTTTGCAGTCCAGTGAAGAGGAATCCGACCGCCCGAAGGCGAAGGTGTGTGCATTGCTCCATGAAGACCACCACTGAGTGTTCGTCATGCAATGTAGCCCTGTGCTTTGTTGTGTCCAGAGACTGCTACAATGACTGGCACACACTGCATAATTTTTAAACAGTGTTGTGTTGTGTATTGTGTGTTGCCTGTTGTTAAATGTCTATTTTTATATATAATATATTTGTAAATCATGTTTATTGATTTTATTGATTTATTTGTTTGTTTGTTTGTTTATTGGGATTTGTTTTGCACAATTGTTTTGTGTTGCACAGGGTTTTGTTTTGTACACTGTAGTGTTTGTATTTTCTTATATTTCTATAAAAAAAAGTTTGCCAATTCACATTTTGCTCTTTCTTTATCAATATCCCATAGGCGGAATAAGAAAAAATGATGTTTACTGTCTTTATGCTTCTGTCATTCTATTCCAGAATGACTGACATCCAATCCAAATCCATGTAAGACACCTCAAGGTCTTGGCTTTCAGTAGAGACCAATATTTTGTTTCTAGGCAAAGGGGTTCTCAAGTTATAGAGGTTTGATTCTGGTTATACAGCTTTGGTAACCAAAGGTCCTTTTGGAGTCTCCAAAAAGCACACAAG
>CM059282.1:13124952-13127452 GCA_030347295.1 Setipinna tenuifilis
CACACACACACACACACACAAACACAAACCCACAGACAGAGAGACAGATACACACACAGAAGGAGACAGACACACACACACACAGAAAGACATATACAGACACACAGACACTCACACACACACACACACACACACGCACAGACAGACAGACACACAGAAAGACAGACCCACAGAAAGACACACAGACACACAGAAAGACACACAAACACACACCCATACACATACATACACACACACACACACACACACACACACACACACACACACACACACAGCAGGTGTTCATCACTATTCATCAAGCCCTCAGCAGGGATGCCAGCTCGCATCAGTGCACGTCACACATTACGGAAACACTCCACTGCACTCCACCCCCGCCACCGCTGTGGACCTGCTGCTTCGGTGGAGACCCCCCCCTTACCCCCCCCACCCCCACATAACCCCCCACCCCACCCCACCCACCCCACCAACTCTAACCCCACTTCACAAACACCCACTGATTTGGGTTGCCGAAAGCAGGAACGGAACTAGTTGTTTTTTTGTTTTTTTTTGGGCATCCCCCCATTGGTTCGAGACCAAAGCACTTCATTAGTGTGCTGCTGTTTCGTTCCCTCGCTTTCCACATTTAATCGTCGGGAACAAGAGCTGGAAACAGAAGGTGTCGGTGCCCTCCGCACCAAAGAAACATCACCACAGCACACACACACACCGCAGATCATACCGGCTCCATACATACATAACGTTTATCCCACGTGCAAGACTAACGTTTTGATGTACAGTAATATTTTATCATTAAGAGTTCACCGATTAGACTGTATTAGATTCAAAACTTCCGTTACCTCAGGCAAGGAGCTTATGTTGTTTTGCCAGCAATGGTTTGTTTGTGTGTGTGTGTGTGTGTGTGTGTGTGTGTGTGTGTGTGTGTGTGTGTGTGTGTGTGTGTGGTTGTGTACACTTATATTGTTGCATTGGGTTTGGTGTTTGTGTGACAATGTTCTTGTCCCCATGTTGCATTTCTGAGTTTTGTCCGTTGGTGTGGGTGTGTGGGGGTAACATTTTAACATCATTAAGAGTTCACTGAGTAGTCTATATTACATTCAAAACGTTTGTTACCTCAGCTAAGGAGCTTATGTTGTTGTTTTGCCAGCAATGGTTTGTTTTGTTTTGTTTGTCTGTTAGCAACTAAATAGCAAAAAGTTATGAACTGATTTGCAAAGTTGAAAGTTTTTTTTTTTTTTTTTGAAAATGGGCCAATGAGATAAATTGATTTAATTTCGGTGCCGATTCGGATCACTGCCTAGATCCAGGATTTTTTTTTTCTTTGTTTGTTTGTCTTTTTTTTCTTTTTGAAAAAGGATTCTTCATTATTGGGAGATAGTATTGGGCAAACTGCCACATTATGCTGGATATCTCTTCAAAGGAGGATGCCTAGGGTGCTTGGCCAACTAATGATGGCTGAACACAACATTAGAGCTGCATTAGTTACACAACACAGATTCTGATGGGGGGAGGGGGGTAGTGGGCAGAGGATGGGGGGGGGGGGGGGGGTTATCAGCTGGCTTGACAGAGGCCTGTGTTCTCCTAGTGCTTTCTTAAGCTGCGTGCTAGTAGTTTGTGTGCTGTACTATTTACATGAGTAAAACTCATTTTCCAGGCTGTTGTTATTGTTATTATTGCTATTATCACTTGTGCACAACTCATGCTTTGCTCTCCTTCGGTGAGCCTATCAACACGGCTCGTTTCAAGAGAGATCTGAAGGTCAGTAATCAAGGATCTTTGATCTTTCACTTGTTGCTGATTGGTTGCATTAACAAGAAACATCGTGGATAGGCCAATAATAACTGTTAAAAAAAAGGTCAGAAAACTTGAACTTTGAATCGAAAGAATGGGTGTGCTGTCCACAGATTAGTCCTGTGTGGGTGGACCTAACTCAACAACTCAACATCCTATTGGCTGCTGCACTCACCTTAAAAAAAAAAAAAAAAAAACACTTCCTGTAACAAATTTGGCTTTAGTGAGGACCAACTGAAAGCTTTTATTTTGACACATTTTGGGCTAGACTTGACTATGTGACTCTTTGGGTAGGCCCAAGGCCCAAAGCCACGCTGTCTTCCTGCCTCCAAGCTCATTACAGAACCTGGCACTCACTTCCTCCTTTAATGTCTCCCAGTGCAGTCTGGGTAAAGAGCACTTGTTCACATCACAATGACCACCAAGGCGACCCTACGGTAGCTCTCTGTTAGCACGTCCATGGGATTAGATAACATTAGCAGTGAACCAGCCATTTTTTTGCGTTTTATTTATTTAATTATTTGTAAAATAAAGAGCTAATTCTGCTTGCTCATCGAAAGAGGGATTTTTTTTGTGACAGTGCTGAGCTAGCCGGCTTACTTATCTCGTAAAACTTTATCACACTTCTTAAATATCATCGCATGTTGGCCAGCGCTTGGCTTAGCGACGAGACACTGAGCTAGCAGAAGATAAAAAAAGTTTTTTGGGATCC
>CM059282.1:13144952-13149952 GCA_030347295.1 Setipinna tenuifilis
ACACATAAATGTAAAACGCGCAAGACTAAGTGGTAGGCAGGAGAAGTCAGTGTGAAGTAGAGAAAAAGAGGAAAAAAGAGTGAAAGATAGAAACAAAGGAGAAGAAGGGACAGAAAAAGCATCGGGCAGCTGGAAGAGGTGGGAAGCAAGACCCACAGAAAGAGCAGGAATAAAAATAGATAGAATCATGGACACAAAGAAAAGAGAGAGAGAGAGAGAGAGACGTACACAGACACAGACACACACAGACAGACACAGACACACACAGACACAGACACACACACACACAGCAGCAGGATGAAGAGATGAAGAGAGGTGGGGGGGAAGAGGATGATGGAGACGTAACAGAAAAGAGAAATGGAGAGAACAGAGAGAGAGGAGATGGAAGGAGGATGAAGCAAGAGATTGGTGGAGAGAGGGGGAGAGAGAGAGAGAAGGGAAGAAATGGAGAGATAAAAACAAAAGTGGATAAGGAGAGAGAGACAGAGGGAGAGAGAGAATGAAAGAGAGAAAGAGAGAGGGAGAGATATGGAGCCCATGCAGAGTGTCTGAGTAGCCTCTTCTTGAGATGAGATTAAGTGAGAGCAGCTTCCAGGTGTGTGTGTGTGTGTGTTTATGCTATAGTGTGCTGACCTGCAGTGTATAGAGCTTGTGTGTGTGGTGTGTGCATGTCTGTGCTGACCTGCAGTGCAGAGAGACATTGTGTGCATGTGTGTGTTTGTGTGTGTGTGTGTGTGTGTGTGTGTATGTATGTATTTCTGTCAATGTTTGTGTGTTTATGTGTGTCTGTGTGTCTCTGAGTGTGTGTGACAGAAAGAAACGAAGAGGAAGAGTCAGGGAGCCAGGGAGTGTATAAATTGGTGTGTGTGTGTGTGTGTGTGATTGCGTGTGTTTCTATGTGTGTGTGTAACAGAAAGAGGCGAAGAGGAAGAGTCAGGGAGCCAGGGAGTGTATAAATTGGTGTGTGTGTGTGTGTGATTGCGTGTGTTTCTATGTGTGTGTGTAACAGAAAGAGGCGAAGAGGAAGAGAGTCTTAAAAATTGTATAAATGTGTGTGTGTGTGTGTGTGTATACACGCATCAGTGCGTGTGTGTGGGCTATGTATGTGTTCAGAACAAGCCCAAGCCCAAGGATCAGGAAGAGGAAGAAAGAGAAAAGCCTGAGGATTAGAAGGCTCTTATGCCCACACACACACACACACACACACACACACACACACACACACACACACACACATTCACAGAAGGCTGTGCATGCGTGCACACACATTCGCACACAGAAGGGTACATGCACACATAAAGGGACTTGCACGCGCACACACATACTGTCACAGACGGCCATGAACACACACACACACACTAACAGAAGGCCATGCACACACACACACACACTAGGCTGTGCAGGCACGTACACACACTCACATATTTAAAGATTTAGAGAGATGCGCGCACACACACACACACACACACACAAACACACACACACACTCACACTCTCACACACTCTCACACACTCTCACACACTCTCACACACACACAGACACACACACACACACACACACACACACACACACTTCTCCCTTGACCACTGTTTATCATCGGCCTCCAAACTCCTCGTTTAATAATCTTGATCAATGGCTTTAATTCCCTACACGCTCAAGCAGCTTTTTAATACCATAATGTGCCATCAGAGTTATAAATACCTCCCATAGCACAAACACATGGACAGCAGAAATAACTACTATTAATAAAACACACACACACACACACACACACAGTCACAGTCACACACACACAGTCTTCCCTCACACACGTGTTCTTTTCTTCCGTTCTTCTTTTTGACCTACTCTCTCTTCCTGACACACACACACACACACACACACATGTGTGTGTGTGCATTTACACACATGCTCTAGTGTGTGTGTGGGGTCAACCTATGAGTCTGTAAAAACACGCTGTGTTTAATTAACTCCCTGCCTGGTCACACACACGTACACACACACACATATGCACGCACACATGTACACACACACACACACACACACACGCACACACACACACACACACACACACACACACACACACATATCTGATGGTGTGAAGGGTAATTCCAGGCTCTGGCCTAAAGCCACTCTCAGATCTTCTTTTACTTTTCCTCCTCTTCAATAGCCTTGGAGCCAGCAGCACTCACTTACACTCACTCTCTCTCCCCCCTCTCTTTCTTTCTCTCTCTTTCTCTTCCCTCTCTTGCTCTCTCCCTCTGCCTCTCCCTCCTTTTCTCACTCTCTCTGCCTCTCTCAATCTGTCCATCTCCCCCTCTCTCTCTCTCAGTCTCCCTCTCTGTCTCTTTCTCTCTCTCTCTCTTTCCCTCTCTCTCAATCTGTCCATCTCTCTCTCTCAGTCTCTCTCCCTCTCCCTCTCCATCTGCATCTGCCTCTCTCTCTCCCTCCCTGGCTTGCTCTTATCGTCAGCTCTGTGCCTTTCTCTCTCTCTCTTGGCACGGTATCTCTCCATCTTCTGTGTGTGTGTGTGTGTGTGTGTGTGTGTGTGTGTGTGTGTGTGTGTGTAAGCATGCATGTGTACACAGAAGCTCGTGTGTATATATGCTGGTGTCTGTGAATCTGTATGTTTATGTGTGTGTCAGTATGTGTGTGCCTGCGTCTGTGTGTTTGTTTCAGTGTGTATGTTTGTTTCAGTGTGTATGTTTGTTGGAATGCAGACTTCAAAGACAGGAAAACCTGCAGCGTCAATCAGATTTGTGCTTTCCTCCCGAGGGAGGAGTTACAGAATTATGGCGGGTTGTGTGCGTGTGAGTGTGTGTGTGTGCATCAGTGTGTGTGTGTGTGTGTGTGTGTGCGTGCGTGCGTGTGTATGTATGTCTGTATGTGGGTGAGTGTGTGTGTGCATGTGTGTATGAGCGTAGATATATATGTGTGTGTGTGTACCTGCTCTGTCTGTCCATGCTGTTGACTCTGAGATCTTCCCCCTGTGTGTGTGTGTGTGTGTGTGTGTGTGTGTGTGTGTGTGTGTGTGTGTGTAAGCAAGCACATACCGTGCAGTATTTCTGCTGCTGGAGCAGGGTGGGCACGTCTCCTCCGATTGGCAGCTGCTTGTTAAGCTCCTCCTCCTTCAGGCAAAGCCACGCCCACAACTCCTCCAGCTGGGACAGCAGGCCCGTCACACGCTCTGTGCTGGCCTCTAGGTGAGCCCTGCACACACACACACACACACACACACACACACACACACACACACACACAGAGACACAGACACAGACACAGACACGCACACACACAGACACACACAGACACACACAGACACAGACATACACAGACATACACATACACACACACACAGAGACACGCCCACACAGACACACACACACACACACACACACACACAGACACAGACACGCACACAAACAGACACACACAGACACAAACAGACACAGACATACACATACACACACACACACAGACACGCCCACACAGACACACACACACAGACACACAGTGTAAAAACACAACCCTCATTTTGCTTTCGTTATCTTTTTTCATTAATGATCTTAAAATGATGATTAAGTGTAGTGGACTGAAGTGGTTAAGTACTGTGAACTGAAAGTGTGTGTGTGTGCGCCTAAGTGTATGAGTGTGTGTACACAAAAGTGTGTGTGTGTGTTGTGTGTGAGTGTGTGTGTATACACATAAGTGTGTGTGTGTGTGTGTGTGTTATAATGTGTGCCAAATCTCAGCCCTGAGCGAGGCGTCTCTAATTATTTGACTTGGCTAATTAGCTTGTGATGGTTGTCAAATCAAGCCCACAGACGCAGACCCATAAACATGAGTTAGTGCCCCCCCCACCCCCCCACCCCCACTCTCATCCCCCTTCACACACACACACACACACACACACACACACTCATCTCCCTTTACACACACTCTCAACCCCCCCCCTCCCCCCCCTTTCCCCTCCCTCCCCCTCTCCCTTCCTCCCTTCTCTTGTCTTCTCCTCTCCTCTCTTCCTCTCTGCATCCCTCTCTCCGCCTGTGGCCCCCTGGAGTTTCTATCCCTCTTTCCATCCCTCGTTTTTTAAATCTCTCTTTTCTTACACTCTTAAATATAATGTGACAGTAGGGGTACACACGTGTGTATTAAGGTACAATCAGCGTTAATGTTCCCCCAAAGACTAATATCTGGACCTTAAGCTACTAATGTGGTAGTAATGTCTTCAACAAACTACTAGTTGTAAAAACAGTGGTTAAAAAGGTACAGTTATGTGCCTTTGAGGATACTCCCAATGTGACAAGCTTTGTACCCCTAAAAGTACAACTCTTTACCTTCTTTTCTGAGAGTGTACCCCAGTTTTTTTATTTCTTTATCATTACTCACTTTTCCTCTCTCCAAGAAGTCATCCATCCATCCAATTTTTTTTACCTGTACATCTTACATACAAAATCCTGCCTTTTCTTGCTTTGCTTTTATTTATTTATTTGTAATTTTTTTTTATTTCTGAAAACATACATTGACCTGAACTGAGTAACTGTGTGTTGGTATTTGACAGTCTGTGTATCGATATGTTTGCGTAGGTTTGGGGCGGTGTGATGCGTGTTTGTGGGTTCAATATATGGATCTGTGTGGATGTGTGTGTGGACATGGTATCGATCTTTTGTGTATGAGTGTGTGGGTCATGTATTGATGTGCCAACATCCGGTGTGAGTGTTTGTGTGTGCATGTGGGAGAGTATATGTTTGAAAGAGAGAGAGAGTGTGTGTGTGCATTCACGTTTGTATGTGTGTGTGTGTGTGTCCAAATGTGTGCGTATGTCTGCATGTGTATGTATTCATAACTGTATATGTCTCTGTAAGTGTGTGTGTGCAATGATATGTGTGTGTGTGTGTGTGTGCACTGACGCGTGTGTGTGCGCTGACCGTATGTTGGCACTCTTGGCTCTTCCCAGCACTGGTTTATGTCGTGTGTATGACAGAGAGTGTGTGTGTGTGTA
>CM059282.1:13169952-13182452 GCA_030347295.1 Setipinna tenuifilis
CTGTTTGTCGAGGTAAGACACTCGCTCCAGTTTATCAGTGTGTATAAATAGACTGTGCATCTGCGTGTGTGTGTGTGTGTGTGTGTGTGTGCGAGTGAGCGTGATAGAGAGAGAGACACAGAGAGAGACACAGAGAGAGAGACAGAGAGGGAAAGAGAGAGAGGGAACGAGAGAGAGGGAACGAGAGAGAGAGTGTGTGTGTGTGTGTCTGTCTGTGTGTGTGTGTGTGTGTGTGTGTGTGTATCTCCCCAGGCACGCTATCTGTGAGGACTGCATCCTGTAAACACAATCCTGCTATTAGTGTGGACTCTGCAATCCATTACACGGGTCGATAAGAATCACTGGGATGACTCTGCTATCGTTTGTTCTGGTCTGAGAGCCAATCCAATTGAATCCAGCACCCGACATCAACGCCAACTTAGAAGACTTTATCATCTCACCTATGAACTCGCTTTGGTAAGACTATACTGTTGGCTAGTTAACTGTACAATTCACACACACACAGACACACACACAGACACACACAAACAAACACACATTCACATACACACACACACACACACACTGTGGAGAAAAGTGTTTGCCTTTCCTCAAAGCCAAATACAACACTATAAAACACCAAATTGTTAACAAAACAATCCTTGGCTAACGTACCGAAAAATAACAAAAAAACATTCTAAGATATTATGTGGAAGTGTACTCATGTGTATGTTCTAAGTAAGGGGGGGGTCATTTTGCAGTCGGTATTGTTAAAAAATATGTATCGATACACTTTAATAAAGTGAATATGATATGAATTGATACAGTCTTGGCCATAAAAGTAGAGTTATATAAGCATCTGTGTTAAATTTTAAGAGCCCCATAACCTGTCTGGCCCTTTAAAAGCTAAACTGGCCCGACAAACACAAGAGTCTGAATCACTGGACCAGTTTGTGATGACTTGCAAAACCCTTGCCTAGTTTCCACAGAGAGTTACAGCATATATCGAAATTGTGTGTGTGTGTGTGTGTGTGTGTGTGTGTGCGCGTGTGTGGGAGAGAGAGTGTGAGAGAAAGAGTGTGAGCGTGTGTGTATATGGGTGAGTGTGTTAGTTTGTGTGTGTGTGACAGCGTGTGCGCGCATGTGTGTGCATGTGAGTGAGTGAGAGAGAGACAGAGGGAGACAGAGTGAGTGAGAGAAAAAGGGAGAGAGAGAGTAAGAGAAAGAGAGAGGGGGGGGCAGAGGGAGTGTGAGAGAGAGAGAGAGAGAGAGAGAGAAAGAGAAAGTAAGAGAGACAGACAGACAGAGAGAGAGACAGAGAGACAGATCAAGATCGAGAGACTTGCCTACCTATTTGCAGAAACCTACTCTTACCAAAGTCTGTACACTACTGTGTGAAATATAAAATATAACTCCACCGTCAAACGACAACTCACATCTCCTTAATAACCGCAGTATGTCTACTCTGACAAGCACAGCCCGTCCTCTCATAAACAATCACAAACAACTCCACCTTGGTGAGAGACCATTTTGAGAAATACAAGCCTTAAAAAAACAAACCCTGGTCCTACCCCAATAAGGCTGCTAGCGTTAGCTTTGGGCTTCTCATTGAGCTGATTTGCATCAGTGGTGCACATAAATGGCTAGTTGGCTAAACTAAAATGGGCATCAGTGCTTGTGTGTGTGTATGCGGACTGAGGCGGTTAATAGGAATTGGAAATGTTTCCTACTTGAAATTTTGCTGTTTTGGACATCCAAAATGTGCACTTAAATGCTGGTTGTAAACCCTTTAAATAATAAAGTACCTGCGCCGTGCATTCCAATTCCATACTGAAGAAGTACTGTGTGTGTGTGTGTGTGTGTGTGTGTGTGTGTGTGTGTGTGTGTGTGTGTGTGTGTGTGTAGCCATGTGTAGAGGTGTTATCAGTGGCAATGAGGACCTGTGTGCTATATGTGTGAGTGTGGACATATGTGTGTGTGTGTGTGTGTGTGTGTGTGTGTGTGTGTGTGTGTGTGTGTGTGGAGAGGGTCAGTCGAAATCAGAGCCTTTGTTCTGTATGTATGGGTGTGTGCTCGTGGGTGTGCGCTCGTGTGTTTATTATTGTGTGTCTAGGGGTGTGTGTGTACTATTGTGTGTGTGTGTTTGCGTGCATATATTAGTGTGTGCATCAGTGTGTGTGTTTGTATATTAGTGTGTGCATCAGTGTGTGTGTGTATTGGTGTGTGTGCGTATCTAAGTGCGGTGGTGTGAGTATGTCTGTGTGTGTGAGTATATTAGTGTGTGTGTGTGTATGTGTGTTTGCGCGTAGATATGTGTGTGCGTGTACGTATATTAGTGTGTGTGTATGTGTGTGCGTATATCAGAGACCGCGAAAAATGTCGGACATGTCGGACAGTCCGCCATGAAATTTGCATTGTCCGCCTTAGGTCGCTGTTGTGGCGGACATGTTGTCCGGTATAGGCCTACAAGTCAATTTGGGAGCGAGGCGAAATTTGCCATTCATTTCTATGGAGGCAGGCAAACACATGCGCGAAGGCGAGTGAAGCGAAGCGAGGTTCTAGAGGCGAATTTCGCCTGTGTGTGAGAGTGCCGCGTCCAATGAGATCAAAATGTAAAGATTCCAAACGTTTCGATACGCCGCTGTGACCTAACTGTCAGAATGGAACACTCGTTCAAATCGCCCCTACGAGTGTCAACTACGAGTTGTCAGTTGAAGGAAAAAAACCGTATATTGACACCCTGTTGTAACTGTGTCGGTATTGTATTTTGTGTCGGTATTTGTATTTTGTTCGGGCCTTTATGGAACGATTCCTTGTTTGGGCGAAGACGCGCCCTGAACCCACTCAACTTTCGACTTCTCCAGTGAGTACGTGCATCGAATCACCAGAGGCAGCGCCAAAAGCTAAAGTCGTGAGGAAATTCCAAGAGGCATGGCGTGTGGGCAGACCGTGGCTGCAATACGATGGCAAGCTAATGTTTTGTAACGTGTGCAGAAGTGACCCGGCTACGTACAATGCCCAAAAATCTAGCCATCTAACGAGGGGCAAGGCTAACTTTGTGAGGGGGTGTGATAACTTCCGAAAATCCACAGTGACCGATCATGAAAATAGCTCTGTGCACGTGAAGTTGGATACAGCAAAACGAGCTAAATCAGACGCAAACACGGAACGTCAAAGTGTGCCGCAATCTCAGGCTGCAAGAAGCCTGATGGCTTTAAAAGCACACCAGAGAGGGCGGCTCTCTATATTGTTCAGAAACGCCCATGGTGTAGCAAAAAATAACCGTCCGATCAGTGATTATGTGTGGCTGTGTGACCTGGACGAAGCCAAGGGTGTGCTGGGGAACGAGTCTACATATCGTAATGAAAAGGCCTGCCGTGAATTCATCAGAAACATTGCTCAGGTCACTAGTGATGAAACTAAAGACTTGTTGTCTCAATCGTCCTACTTTTCTCTCTCGATGGATGGTTCCACGGACTGTGGGACTGTAGAGCAAGAGACTTTGTATGTGCGGAGCGTGAAGGATGGCAACATAAAACACAGGTTCATGAGTGTAGGGAGTGCAAAATCGGCCTCATCCAGCGACTTGTATGAGTGGCTGCACTCAGCGATTATTCGGGCTGGGCTGGATACACGCAAACTTGTCTCATTCGCGACTGATGGGGCTGCGAATATGACCGGCAAACAGAATGGTGTAGCCACACAACTGAAAACCCAATATCCCCATGTCATTCATGTCCACTGCCTCGCACATCGCCTGGAGTTGGCGTATAAGGATGCCATTAAGCAGTGTGTTAGCAAGCAGGAAAAGAAGCTGGCGACCCTACTTGTTGGGATTTTTTATTTCTATCGACGCAGCCCCAAGCAACGTAGTCAACTGAAACGCGCATTTGAAGTCCATGGAGCGGGAATCATGCCCACTCGTGTTGGTGGGACGCGATGGGTTGGGTACACCCTGACGGCAATTGAAGCATGTCAGAGAAGTTACAATCCTTTGTGTGACCATCTTGCAACAGCTTCACACAGCAACCCGAAAGCCGAAGGCTTGTTTAAACTACTGACCGATGCAGACACGGTTGCCTACATGCTTCTGTTGAAGGTAAATCATTCATACCTAAATCCAATATATGCATTGAGTTACCAGTCCTGTGTTTTGCACACTGCTATATTAAATACCTAATTTACTTTTGAGCTGACGATTTGAGAGATTGACTATTTGTTTAAAATTAGAACTGTTGCGAAAAATAAAGTCAAATTTTCTCTGTTGATCTAGGATGTACTACGACACTTGTCAAGGTTGTCTGACTGGCTACAGAAGACTGAAGTGACAATAGCGGATGTTCTGCCTCTGACTGGTGCCACGATGGATCTCTTGGACGATCTTAAGATGGGGTAAATATTTAGGGGATTGTAACAAACGACACCTTGCGTTCAAAGTTAAAAATGAACGTGATTTCTTATCGGATGTGTTAAATTACACCAGTAACTAATAGAATACAGTTGTATGTTGATGATCATATGGCAAAATAAATCTAAGGCCGCTTTCACACCTGTATTTGTACCGTTACAAACCCTGAACCGATCCAAATTATTGATAGCGTTCCCGGATCATTTCGAGTTCATACAGCACACATGTAGAACGGAACAAAAAGGTAAACAAACACTCGCGTGACCAAAACCACACAATTTAACCCACGCGCACTGCTAAAGAGGCTCCACTTTGACAGCTACCCCTGAACTGCTCGCACGACGTATCGATTATATAACTTATCGTGTGCAACTTGTAGGCTACTTTATCTGACATGTTGAAATGGACTTTCATAAATGGGCCGCAATGCATAAACAAATGGGTTGCCAAGGAAACGTGACAACGTTACAGTCTAGCAGTCTAGTAGAGGGGTTAAGATATTCATTGTAGCTGTTTGTAGGTCTATCTAATTAAATCGTGCAATAAAATGTTGCACTGTAGGAGTGAAGATAACGGGATATCCCACTTCGCTGGAACGTTCCGTGTCTTTGAAAATATCCGTTAAGTAAAAAGTGTTTCATTCGTCACGGCTCTCCCCTACTACCTAATAAAAAAGCTCATTAAAAATATGCTGTTTTTAAATTAATATTTGTAACAATATGGCGAATCCTCCAAATAATGTTCATTACTTTATGCTCATTTTAGTTCATATGGAAAAAAACAAAAACTATATTTTGTCATGCAGCAACAGTGTGGAACTACAAAAGGTTCTTACTGACAAAGCACTAAATGGACACAGCCTACGTGGTGCTACCCCCAAGATGGCATACAAGGAGCCATTTATCTCCAGCCTGTCAAACTGCATAAGGTCCCGCTTCGTTGACCTGGAGGAGCCACTGATGCTGGCCACGAAGATCGGGAGCCCGAGACTCTGGCCTAATGACTACAATGAAGGTTTTTTTTTTATATGATTATTAGGTTTTGTTATTATGATGGCTCTGCACTGTTGGTGACAGAAGAGTTGACACATGTTGGGTTGTCTTCGCATTTGTTGGACTTGCTTACTCACTTACTTACTTAAGACTGTGTTCAGTGTTAAATGTTGCCATGTTGGATTTTATTTTGGTCATATTTAGTTGTTTTTTAAATTTGTTATGTTGATGTTACGTTTCCTTTTGAATTATTTTTTTAAAGCCATTTTCTTCTTTCTTTCCACTTGTACACAATCTTCTTCCTGCAGAATTTGGGAAGGATGAGGTCTCACTGCTCGCTGGGCATTTCCAGCCAGAGTCCAAGAATCTACTACAGGAGTGGCAGACCCTCAAACGACTTGTTTACCGGAGGTGAGTCTAGTCAAGGAATCCATCCACCAAAGCCCATATGATCAATCCTAAACATGCACTGAGCCTGTACAATGTACAATGTATAGTCCGCGACTATATTACTCTACCTCTGAACAATTTACTATTCTTTGACATTGTGCAACTGTCATAATTGTATATTGCAGTTTTGGTTCTGAAGTCCAGACCAAATCGCCAGCGGAGCTCCAAGTGGCAGTGAAGGACCTGGTCAGCCCAGACATCAGAAGGCTCCTGGACCTCACACTGGCAGTGTGCCCTACCTCAGTTCAGAACGAAAGAGGCTTCAGCCAAATGAAGCTCATCAAAGGGGACAGGTAGGTTCATATCCTTATGACTTTCTGATAAATGGATTTTAGGATTGTTTTCCTCCTTATAATTATGTTTTCTTCCTTATATATTTTAAGGAGGCACAATCTCACAGGCGAATCCCTATCTGATTTGATGACAATCCAGGCAGATGCGGCCGACATTCTTCGCTTCAATCCCAACCCATCGATTGACCGGTGGATGGTAAGAATTTATTACTCTTTGACTAGTTAACCCTTAACGTACTGAATTTCCTAAAGGCCTTATCTTCTCACATTGCAGAGAATTATTTTAAGACAACTGCTAATTGGATGTTTACTTTTATGAATGGTGTTATAAAATGCTGGCTTAGAGGGGTACAAAAGACCAGGACTAAATCATGATGGTGTTGACTCTTTACTTCACTCTCGGGGAATACCACTGAGGCTGGGGTTACAAAAAGTAAGACTGGGTGGTAGGCATGTAGAGGCACTATTGTTACATATAAGTTAAGTAGATAGGCCAAATGATGGCCATAACATTACTGACAATGTAAAAAAATAATAACTAGAATATACTTTATGGAATAATTTTTCTTGACCAGGTTACACCTTCTGGACGAAAGCGTCGGGTTAAGTACTGCCGAAAGAAGTTGTCGGCAGGCCACAGAGTGGAGGCAGATGATCTGGAGGAAGAGAAGAGAGAGGAAGAGGAGGAGGAGCAGAGAGAAGAGGAGCACGAGGTGGAGGATGTGGTGGAAGATATGGCCAGTGACGACGAAGATGGCTATATGAGCTTCGATGAGCAGACAGAGGAGGAGAATAGCCAGCTCTTGGAGCACTATAGACAGTTTTTGTAGTTTTTTTTTGTTGCCCTTTTCGCACATTTTTCGTCACAATTATTTGTAATTTATATGAACCCTGTAATAAAATAGAACTTCTACAGTATATTAAGGCTTCCAGCTAGTAGTCTGTTCATTTACTTGCTCATACTGAAAGACATAAAACACACACTTTGACTTGCCGCGTTTCGCTGTTCATCCGCCGTTGGGTGTCTGACATAGGATCAAAATGTCTGACATAGGATCATTTTATGTCAGACATTTTGTCTGACATAGCCAAAAGTTTTTCGCGGTCTCTGGTATATTAGTGTGTGTGTGTGTGCGGAGGGGTTTATCAGTGGAAATCAGGCCTTGTGGGCTGTGACAGCTCGGCTCGGCTGGGCTCAGACGGTGTGAAGGACGCTGCCTCACCCCCGAGCTCTGAGCTCTGTGGACGCCTTCCAAGAAGCAGGAGGAGGAGGAGGAAAAAAATGAAAGAGAGAAAACTTTCTGTTCTGCTTTGACACAAAACTTCCTTTTCTTTGACAGAGAAATTACTTTGAGCTAAAGGAGAGGAAAAAAGAGGCCTGGCGAGGTATAGGAGCAGTGTGTGTGAGTGTGTGTGTGTGTGTGTGTGTGTGTGCAGGAGCCGTCTGGCCTGCTGATATGCTTTTAAAAACAACAGCAGCAGCAATAACAACAATAACAACACCACAAACACAAATGGTAGTAATAACCAGAGGGAGGAGGAGGAGGAGATGAAGACAAAGAAGAAGAAAGTTTTGAAAGAACAGGAAGAGGAAGAACAGGAAGAAGAACAGGAAGAAGAGGAAGAAAAAAAAGAAAAAAAAGTAGTAGTAGTAGTAGTAGCAGTAGCATTACTAGTAGTAGTATTAGTAGTAGCAGTAGTACTATCAGTAGTAGTAGCAGTCATAGTAGCAGTAGCAGTCGTACTAGTACTAGTAGTAGCAGTAGTAGTAGTAGTAGTAGTATCAGTAGTAGTAGTAGTAGTAATAGTAGCAGTAGTTATAGTAGTATCAGTAGTAATAGTATCAGTAGTAGTAGTAGCAGTAGTTATATTAGTAGCAGTAGTATTAGTAGTAGTAATAGTAGTAGTAGTAGTAGTAGTAGTAGCAATAATAACAACAGTAGTAGTAGCAGCAACAGTAGTAGCAGTGTTCAGCAAGAAGTGTATTTCCCCATGGTGTTTCTTTCTATCTGTATGGAGATGACAAACAAAACTCTGAATCCTTCACAGGACCGAGGTGAGAGAGCACAATAAACCTGTCTCAGGCTCAGACAGGCGGAGCAAGGTGTGTGTGTGTGTGTGTGTGTGTGTGTGTGTGTGTGTGTGTGTGTGTGTGTGTGTGTGTGTGTGTGTGTGTGTGTGTGTGTGTGTGTGTGTGTGTGTGTGTGTGTGTGACGCTGTTCTACTCAGGCAGGGAGGCAGGCTCTGTCTGGTGTGACCCAGGCCAAGATAAAACTGTATGTTCAGACAGGGGGAGTGAGGTGTGTGTGTGTGTGTGTGTGTGTGTGTGTGTGTGTGTGTGTGTGTGTGTGTATGTGATGCTGTCCTGCTAAGGGGCAGAGGCAGGGTGTGTGTGGTGTGACCCAGGCCAAGATACACCTGTCCAGCTTATGCAGGGGGAGCAAAGTGTGTGTGTGTGTGTGTTTGTGACGCTGTTTGGCAGGAAGGCAGGGTGTGTGTGGGGTGACCCGGGCCAAGATACACCTGTCCAGCTTAGGCAGGGGTGCGAGGTGTGTGTGTGTGTGCGCGTGTGTGTGTGTGTGTGTGTGCCGCTGTTCGGCAGGGAGGCAGGGTGTGTGTGTGGTGACCCGGGCCAAGATGCAGCTGTCCAGCTTAGGCAGGGGTGCGAGGTGTGTGGGGTGACCATGTCCTGCTCGGTATGTGCAGAGTATGTGTGTGTGTGTGTGTGTGTGTGTGTGTGTGTGTGTGTGTGTGTGTGTGTGTGTGTGTGTGTGAACCACAGCAAGGGCACAGAGGTGGGGGATTCCTTCATCATGAAGGGCCAAGCAGGAGGGCAAACATGGGGTGTGTCGCTGTGTGTGTGTGTGTGTGTGTGTGTGTGTGTGTGTCACTGTGTGTGTGTGTGTGCATGTATGTATGTGTGTGTGTGATCACATGTTTGTGTGTGTGTGCATGTATGTATGTGTGATCACATGTTTGTGTGTGTGTATGCATGTGCATGTGTGCGCACATGTGTGTATTTGTGTGTGCATGTGTATTTGTGTGTGCACATGTTTGTGTGTTTGTGTGTGTGTGTGTGTGTGTGTGTGTGTGTGTAAGCTGAGAAAGGGGATGACATTAACAGATGGGGTGCCTGTGGCTATGCACCCTCCACCCCCCCAAAGAAGGGAAGAAAAAAAAGAAGAAAACATGGGCTGACAAGATGAGCCAAGATGACCCTTGCTCTCCTCTCCTCCTCCTCTCCTCTCCTCCTCTCCTCTTCTCTCCTCCCCAGAAACCTCGTAGCTCTACAGCATCAACCGTCCCTGCATGACCACAACCTAAAGCACACACACACACACACACACACACACACACACACACACACACACAGACACACTGCCACAGGCCAGGAAACCACACGAGAAAAAAACTTTCCAAAAGAAGAAGATGAACACCATGAAAAAGTGAACAACGCCAACACTGAACACTGTGACCTGGCCAAGTCCTGGACTCTAACGTGGCGTAACGTGGTGGACTGACCTGGATCCCGAATGCCGCAAACTTGTGTTACCGTGAGGTGTGTGTGTGTGTGTGTGTGTGTGTGCATGGGTGTGTGTGTGTGTGTGTGTGTGTATGGTGTGTGTGTGTGTGTGTGTGTGTGAGCGTGCGTGCGTGTGTGTGTGTCTTTTTGTCGAGAAGATGAAATGAAGAGGCTCACACAAAAAAACCCTCCAGCAGCAAGCAACCAAGCAAGCAGCTGTACAGTTCAGTACAGTACAGTCCAGTCCAACACAAAAAAACACAAAAAAGGAGCCTTCTTTTTTTTGCTACTGGACCCACATCTATGCTGGAAAAAAATGTGCGTAGTCGTCATTCTTACGTGCCAACAACACGAGGGGACTGGACTGGATGCGTTTCTTTCTTTTTTTTTTTTATTTGGTCATCAAAAATAAAAGTGGACATCATGCAAAGTACTGCCAAAGCACAACAAGGTCTTGAATCGCAGGGAACACAAGGAAGGTCTGCTGACTGTGTGTGTGTGTGTGTTTTTTTTTTAGAGAGGTCCTAACTTTTGAGGGCAACTACTTACAGTATGCCTAGTTTTTCAGGAACATAAAGTCTTTAAAGTCAATTTTCTTATGAATATGTATGTGTGAATTCATGAATGTGGAAATAGCTTTTGATTTTCTTTTTTTAACATATTAACAAAAATGGCCAACTGTTCAAACTGGGATAAAAACAACAATTACTGTAAAGGGGGGGATGTAGTGAAGATGACATTTAAAAGCATTATTGACAGATCGTTCTTGTTGTACCACTTTTACAAGGTGGACCAAAGGAAAAAATATAATTAATTAAATATCGACCATTTTAGGAAGACATTGAACACCTAATGTTTTTTAAAAGCAGGATCTGAACTGTTCAGAAAACTGGCGGAATAAAAATTCTTGTACTAGTATGACAATGACAAAAAATAAAATTATACAAGACAGGACAATAAACAAATTCTTATTCTGATTCTGAACACTGGAGGAATTAAAATGCAAATGAGAGAAAGCGAGAGGCCATTTTTGTTTTGTTTTTTTCTACATGGGCTCTTTTTTGTTTGTTTTTAAAAGACCATGGTGGTGGTCATACTGTTTTTCTTGCATGGTCATAAACCATGATGATATTTCTGTAAAAGGAACGAAATTAGTTTTTTTTTATTAATCTGTAGTAGCCTTAATAATTGTTTGAGATTGACTTAAGCCATTTAAAAAAGTGGTCAAGTTTTAAAAAGTGGTCAAGTTAGTGTTTCTTCTGGTCCACCCTGTGGAGTTAGACCACAAGCGTCCTCATCAGCGTCCAGAAAGAAAAGCTAAGCGCACTGCTGGCTCTATAAATAGGCATGGGGAGGGAAAAAAAAGTGTGTGTCTGTCTGTGTGTGATAAGTGGAGGATTTGTGACAACGGGGGAGATAGATATGTTTGTGTTCAGGGTGTGTGTGTGTGTGTGTGTGTGTGTGTGTGTGTGTGTAAGACAGGGTCCTGAGGTGGCTTGGGTCTAAGCCGAGGAAGATGTGTGTGTGTGTGTGTGTGTTTGTGTGTGTGTGTGTGTGTGTATGTATGTGTGTGTGTTCATGCTGTGTGTGTTTGTGTGTGTGTGTGTGCTTGAGCTGCTCCGAGGACGATGGAATCACGTCTAATCAGTGTGTGTGTGTGTGTCAAGAGTGGCCTTTCTAGTGGCTCAAAGGCCCTGAAACTTGCCAAGGACTTTGGAGTGATTAGGTGCCTACTGACTGACTGACTGACTGACTAACTGACTGACTGACTGACTGACTGACTGACTGCTTCATCGCAGATGGACTTTCCTTTTCCTTTTGACTCTGTGTGTGTGTGTGTGTGTGTGTGTGTGTGTGTGTGTGTGTCTGTGTCTGTCTGTCTTGAGTGAATGTGTGCTTGAGTTGTTGTATCTGTGAGTACGTGACTATGGAAGGTGTAAGTGTGTGTGTGTGTGTGTGTGTGTGTGTGTCTGTGTCTTTGTGCTTGAGAGCACACACACACAGACGTGTTCTCAGGCTAAGCTGAGGAGACAGTGCCTTTGAGAGCTCTTTCTAGCGTCCTAACTTGTGAGTGTGTGTGTGTGTGTGTGTGTGTGTGTGTCAGGTGGGCAGGTTAAGCAGAGAAGACGGCCCATTTAAGAGTTCTACTTGTGTCTTCATTTCGTGTGTGTGTGTGTGTGTGTGTGTGTGTGTGTGTGTGTGTGTGTGTGTGTGTCCGCTTTCTTCCTGGCTAATCTAATTCCATCACAGAGAAGACTGCCCATTTAAGTGTTCCATCAGTGTCTTCATTTTGTGTGTGTGTGTGTGTGTATATATGTGTATGTGTGCTTGTGTGTGTGTGTGTGTATCTCCCTGTCACAGCTGGGATTATTACAGGAATATTCATACGAGCAGACAACCTGACATTTAGCCACTCCGAGTAATCTCTCCTCTCCTCTCCTCTCTTCTCTTCTCTTTCATCTCTCTCTTCTCTCCCTTTTTCTCCTCCTCATCCTCCTCCCCCTCTTTCGCTCTCTCTCTCTCTCTGTCTCTTTCTATCCATCTGGCCTTGTCTTGTCTTTTTGGTTACAGATCTTTCCTAAGGCACCTCCTGTCAAATGGCTTAAGACATTTAAGCCTCACACAGACACACACACACACACACACACACACCTTAACACATGCTTGCTCTTACATATACACACACACTCAACACACACACACACACACATACACAGATAGATATGTACTTACATACACAATGCAAAGATGGACAGACAGACAGACACACACACACAGACAGACACACACAGACACACAGACACAGACACACAGACACAGACACACAGACACAGACACACACGGCTCACACAGAT
>CM059282.1:13209952-13212452 GCA_030347295.1 Setipinna tenuifilis
CTTAGTTATAAAATCTCACCTATTTACTTATTCACGATTTTGTTGACATGTACTTTCATAGGTATGTGACTCTGATGAAGGTCTGACTGACCGAAACACAGTAGTTTATCTTTAAAATGGGTCATTACTGAAAGTGGATTGACCGTTTAGCAAGCAGTGTTTGCAGCGCTTTTTGTTTGATCTACCTGAGCTGAATCCAGCACCTGCAATATAACCCATCCAGGAGGACACACTCTGTGTGTGTGTGTGTGTGTGTGTGTGTGTGTGTGTGTGTGTGTGTGTGTGTGTGTGTGTGGTGTCCCTCCACACCTCCAGGTGCGAAGGCCTTCCCTTGCCTCCTGTACTTACTTCAGATAACACCTGTTTGTTATCTAACACACACTACACACACATGAACTTGAACTACACACACATGGTTATCTTTGCTCACACTCGTGCAGATACTCGGGTTACACTGGGATGTTGTCAAACAACGCCGATTTATCTACACTGCTGATTCTCTTACCTGTGTGTTTGTGTCTGTGCAAGGGTGTGTGTGTGTGTGTGTGTGCGTGCGTGCGTGCGTGCATGCATGCATGTGTTTATGTATGAGCATGTGTTAAAGTGACCCTGCATATGTGAGAGTAATTAAATTTCAGTGAATATTGTTCTCAAAATAATCAAAAAAGGGGTATTCTGTGTGTGTGTGTGTGTGTGTGTGTTTATACATAAAGGATTCATTAGTGGAGAATAAAGTGCATATACTCAGCATAACCTTATATTCACTAGCGGAGAGTTCATTACCCTGGAGCAAAACCTTATTTCTTCCAAGATCAAAACACACACATACACACACACACAGTACCCCTGTTTTTGATTATTTTCAGAAGCCTAAAGCATGACAAAACCAAATACCTTTGGAATTATTTTTCTATTTCTGCTGATAATCTGCAGTAATTATCATCAGGATAAAATTAACATGAAGAATACGGAACAAAAATGATTTACATATTTGCATAACAAGCACAGTGCAAGAACTGCCAGAATAGGAAAAGTGATGAGAAAACACACACACACACACACACACACACACGGACGGACACGGAGACAGACACGGAGACAGACACACACACACACACACGGACACGGAGACAGACACACACACACACACACACACACACACACACACACGCGCACACACGGACACGGACACGGACACGGACACGGACACGGACACGGAGGGAGACAGACAGACAGACACACACACACACACACACTTGTGACTCAGTGACCATTCTCACCTCCTGGTGACCTTTGACCTGCTCAGGGTCAGCGTCTGGCTCCTCCCTCTCGTCCAGCAGCTGCTCGGCGTGGCCCAGCCATTGGCTCAGGTCAGTGATGTCACAATGGAACTGCCGCCATCCCTCCAGGGCACGGTCGAAGCACCTATGAAAACACACACACACGCGCACGCACGCACACACACACAGACACACACACACACACAAATACAAGCACAGACCCTCATTTAATGTATAGAATGTATAGAAAACACACAAGCATACGCGCACACGTGGATACACACACAAAGTACATGTGCATACACACACAGGCATATACAGTATGTCACAAAAGTGAGTACACCCCTAACATTTTTGTACTTTTTAAATTATATCTTTCCATGGGAGAAGTCTAAAGATATAATACTTTTCTACAATGTAAAGGAGGCAGTGTACATCTTATATAACAGTGCAAATTTGCTGTTCCCTCAAAATAACTCAACACACAACTATTAATGTCTAAACCACTGGCAACAAAAGTGAGTACACCCCTACGTGAAAATGTCCAAATTGTGCCCAATTAGCCATTTTTCCTCCCTGGTGTCATGTGATCCATTAGTGTTACAAGGTCTCAGGTGTAAATGGGTAGAAGTTGTGTTAAATTTGGTGTTATCACTCTCTCATACTGGTCATTGGAAGTTTAACATGGCACCTCATGGAAAAGAACACTCTGAGGATTTAAAAAAGAAAATTGTTGCTTTACATGAAGATGGCCTAGGTTATAGGTTACAGGTTGCCAACACCCTGAAACTGAGCTGCAGCACAGTGGCCAAGACCATACAGCGCTTCAAGAGGACAGGCTCTACTAAGAACAAGCCTCGTCATGGTCGACCAAAGAAGTTGAGTGCATGTGCTCAGCATTATATCCGGAGGCTGTGTCTTCAAAATAAGCTGAGGAGTGCTGGCAGCATTGCTGCAGAGGTTGAAGGGGTAGGGGGACCTGAAGAGCTGTGTTGAAGGGCCTGTCAGTGCGCAGACCATACACTGCACACTGCATCAATCTGGTCTGCATGGCTCCGCCCAGAAGGAAGCCTCTTCTGAAGAAGATGCACAAGACAGCCCGCAAACAGTTTGCTGAAGACAAACAGACTAAGGGCATGGATTACAGGAACCATGTCCTGTGGTCTGATGAGACCAAAATAAACGTATTTAGCTCAGATGGTGTCAGGTGTGTGTGGCAG
>CM059282.1:13267452-13272452 GCA_030347295.1 Setipinna tenuifilis
TGTGTTTTGTGTGTATGTAGGTGTTTGCTTGCTTGAGCTAAAAGGGCTACCAGTCTGAAACAAGACCAAACTCCACGTAACTGTGAATAAGACCAAAAGCACACTTTGAAAGGTTTCTTTTGTTTCTTTGAACTGCAGAAAAACGAGAATACTGACTTGTGGGACTAGCCTAGCTAGCGGTAATGACAAATAAACATAAATATGACTGAAGGTGCTGGAACGGTATGTTCTCCTGGGAGCAAGAAAAAGCACACCACCTCACTGTGTGTGTGTGTGTGTGTGTGTGTGTGTGTGTGTGTGTGTGTGTCATAAAACCTCAGTGTTCGCACTTGTGAGTGGTAATGAAGCCATAGCTCCTTGGAGTGACTAGATGCGGTGGTGTGTGTGTGTAATGTAATAATGTTAACTAAGTCTTAAGTAAACGCTGTGTGTGCTGTGTTTGCCCTGGGTGTGTTAACAGAGCGCATGTTGAGCTATGCAGTGTCTGTCTGTCTTTCTTTCTTTCTTTCTTTCTTTCTTTCAGAGGAGGGGGAGCAGAGGAGGTGTGTGTGTGTGTGTGTGTGTGTGTGTGTGTGTGTGTGTGTGTGTGGGGAGGGGGGGGTCTTCCTGCTTTTGTGTGCATGACAGCACTCACACACATCCACCTTTATAGGAACGAGCAGAATGTATACCTCCACCAACCCCCCCCCCACACACACACACACCCACCTTCTCCCTCCTCCTTTACTTTCCTACCTCTCTCCCTCCATCTCTCCATCCTTTTTTTTCCTTTTCCTTTCCTTCTCCTAAACCCCCCACCCCCACCCCACCCCATCAAGCCCTCCTTCTCCTCCTCCTCCATCTCCCCCTCTCTCCCTCTCTCTCTCTCTCTCCCCCTCTCCCTCTCTATCCCCTTGGTCAGACGGTTCTTTGCACCGTGAAATTCCAATCATTCCCTACATGTACAGAGCACACTCCCCTCCGGGAGACAGAGGGAGAGAGAGAGAGAGAGAGAGAGAGAGAGAGGGAGAGGGAGGGAGAGTGTGGGAGAGGGAGGGAGAAAGAGAGAGAGAGAGTGAGAGAGAGAGAGAGAGAGAGTGAGTGAGTGGGAGAGAGAGAGAGAGTGGGAGAGAGAGAGAGAGAGAATGAGAGAAAGAAAGGAAGAGAGGGAGAGAGGGAGAGAGAAAGGACAGATAACAAAGAGGTAGGCAGGAAAAGAGAGAGAGAGATAGAGGCAGAGAGGGAGAATGAGAGAGGGAGGGAGAGAAAGGTGGAGAGAGGGAGAAAGAAAGGACAGATAACAAAGAGGTAGCAGGAAAAGAAAGAGAGAGAGGACGGAAAAGAAGAAAAGATAAGACGACATATACGAAGCGAGAGACAATGAGAAAGAGAAAGGAATGCATGTATAGATGGAAAGCAGGAGAGAGATAAAAAAAAGACCCTCTAGCCCCCTTCTCTCCCTCTTTCTCTTTCCCTCCATTTATGTCGTTGCGCTGGTGTTTATCAGAGAGGTTAAATCCGCTGGGCAGAGGCTTAACCTTTCAGAAAAACACTCCACTCCACTCCACTCCACTCCACTCCACTTTGTGTGTGTGTGTGTGTGTGTGTGTGTGTGTGTGTGTGTGTCTATGCATGTGAGTCTATGTGTGTCTATGCATGTGTGTGTGTGTCTATGTGTGTCTATGCATGTGAGTGTGTGTGTGTCTGTCTTTATTTGTGTGTGTAGACAGGGAACTTGAACATTTGACTTTCACACACACTCTGTGATTGGCCTGTGGAGGAGGAGCAGGAGTGTGTGTGTGTGTGTGTGTGTGTTGAGGCATTAACAGGCCTGTTTGCCTGAGTGCACAGAGCCAGACACGGTAAAGTGCGCCTGTGTTGCCAGGGCTACTCGTAAGTAACCTGTTAGAGTGTGTGTGTGTGTATGTGTGTGTGTGTGTGTGTGTGTGTGTGTGTGTGTGTGTGTGTGCGTGAAAGAGAGTGTGTGTGTGTGTGGGTCTGTGTGTGTGTGTGTGTGGGTCTGTGTGTGTGTGTGTGTGTGTGTGGTGGGAAGGGTTGTTATATACTGTAATTGTTGATATTATAATGTGGTGTCTTTTCATCAATGTGCTGGTTGCTTTTATACAGCAGTGAGTGTGCTTTTGTACATTAAGTGCTCTGTGTGTGTGTCTGTGTATATATATATGTGTGTGTACGTCACCAGTACGTTTATACATCCGTATGTTTCATGTGTATTTTCAACGGTGTGTGTGTGTGTGTGTGTGTTGGCCTGCTTCTTTGTGCTTGCATGGGTCACTGCTATTGTGTGTGTGACCTCGAGCTTTTCAAGCCATTTATGCGGAATGCACATCTCAATTTTGAATGTGTATGGGAGTGTATGTTTGTGAAAATGAGAAAATGATTTTCTGCGTTTGTGTGTGTGTGTGTGTGTGTGTGTGTGTGTGTGTGAGAGTGTGTGTCTTTGTGTGTGCATGTGAGTGTACAGTACATGACTATTTCCATTGTAGATTCTGACTGAAGGCATCAAATCTGTGAATGAACACATATGGAATTATGTACTTTACAAAAAGGTGTTAACTTTTTTGTTAAGTACACAATTCCTCATGTGTTCATTTGTAGTTTTAATGCCTTCAGTAAGAATCTACAATGTAAATAGTTATGAAAGTAAAGAAAACTCATTGAATGAGAAGGTGTGTCCAAACTTTTGGCCTGCACTGTATGTGTGTGTGAGTGTGTGTGTGTATGTGTGTGTGTGCACGTGGGTCTTTGTGTGTGTGTGTGTGTGTGTGCACGTGGGTCTTTGTGTGTGTGTGTGTGTGTGTCATACCTCGTGTGTGTGGAACTGCTCCTTGACCTCCTCCACCTCCTCTGAGATGTCCCCCTGCCCCTGCAGCGCGTCCTCGGCCGAGAGGAGCCACGTCAGCACCTCCTCTAGGGTCACCTGGTACCACTCCAGCTCAGCCCCCTCCGGCTCCTCGGCTGCCGCCTACAACCACAAAACGACCAATCAGATGGCTCTCCAATGTCATGTCTGGGCCCGCCTACAACCACAGACGACCAATCAGATGGCTCTCATGTGATGACATAGTGAATGAACACATGGAATTATGTATTACAAAAAGGTGTTAACTTTTTTGTTAAGTATGTCATTAATATGTCATATGTCATTCTGGCTGACCTGCCTATACTTTCTCAGTGCTTCCTGGTACAGAAAAAATCTGGCACCAATAAAAAAAAAAAAAACGCATACGACATTGGAATCAGTTGTCTGATTGGTTGTAGCTCTGGCCAGTGGAACACAGAGGCATTTTAAACACGCCTGTTGATCCCGCCTCTGACAACTTCCTGTCTATGGGGGGTTTGCCAGACCAAGCACTATCAGTCTATGAGCTAGGTGCGACAGCTAGGTTAGCATATCAATTTTTAATAAGGTTTTATTTTCTTCATGAAACAATACTACAGGTCAATTGTGTAGAAAAGACATGTTTTTTTCAACTTGCTGGAAGAAAATTAAAAGACAGTAAAAAAAAAAACAGTAAAAGAGGGAGGGGTCTTATTTTATTGACATTCAGGCCTGCAGTGCCAGGCCAATGGCAGCAAACATCAAAATCATGACATACAGGGCAACTGACCAATCAGACTACGGGGGAGCCAGGACTACTGGACCAATCACAGCGCAGACAGATCTACTGGCTCCACCGAAACAATCACTAATTCCAGTCATGTGCAGAGAGGAACTGTGAGTGTAACTAACACACACACAGACACAGACACACACACACACACACACGCTGACTGACCAAACAGGTCGTCAAAATCAGGTGCTAAAGTCTTATCCTCTGTCAACTGAAGCAGTAAAAAAAAAAAAAAAACCCTGAACCCTCCATTAGTCACATGCTGTGTGTGACAAAAGAGTGTGTGTGTGTGTGTGTGTGTGTGTGTGTGTGTGTGTGTGTGTGTATGTGTGTGTGTATGTGTGTGTGTGTGTATGTGTGTGTGTGTGTGTATGTGTGTGTGTGTGTGTGTGTGTGTGTGTGTGTGTGTGTGTGTGGTTGGAGGTCAGTGTGAGAGAAAGACTGTGGTCAGCAGGGAGAAGGGAAAGCCTGAAACTCAAAAACACTGAAGCACCTGATATCATTGATCCACCCGCGTGAAGAATGTCACCAGACAAAACGGGTGTGTGGCTTCACACATGGGACAAAAAACTGACACACACACACACACACACTCTCTCTCTCTCTCTCACACACACACACACAAATCCCAATGCACACTCTTAATCATACACAGATGCACTTTCTTTTTTTTTACAGTTACACCCAACCTCTCTCATCTTTTCTCTTTTACACACACACACACACACACACACACAAAAGGATTAGATGACAGAATTGAAAGGTTCTCCACCCAATGGTTTGTGAAGCCGAGAGACAATGTGGAAAAACAGGAGTTCATGTGTATATTGCTGTCGTGTGTATGTGTGTGTGTGTGTGTGTGTGTGTGTGTGTCTGGGATAGCTTATGTGACAGAGCAGAATGAGAGAACAGAAAAGAATGTTGGAAGGAACAGAATCACAGGATACATCGTACTTCTACCCATAATGCAACTGTTCTCAGACTTCCACCATAAGCAATGTAATATTTTAGTGTTTACACTCAATCATAAAATAACATAAACATTTGACATAACCGCTTGTCGTGATAATATACACCGTTTCAAGAAAGTTGGATGGTTAGTGTCATGGCTGTTCGAGAGAACACTGTGGGGTTCCTCCACGTGTGTGTTCTTTTTTGTCTTTTTTTTGGGGGGGGGGGGAATGCAGCCGGTTAAGATGACCCTTCTCAGCCCTCCCTCACTGCTGGGTCTGCTTTACACACTCTGGTACATATTCACACACTCGCTCTCCATCTCTGTCTCTCTCTCTCTATCTCTTACACACACACACACACACACACACACACACACACACACACACACACACACACAGAGCTGCATACTCCCAGACCCTCTCACACACACAC
>CM059282.1:13274952-13284952 GCA_030347295.1 Setipinna tenuifilis
CCCAACTGATGTAACAGGGACAGTAAAATAAAGTGTAACCCAAAAAAGTACAAGGTAACGTGCACTAGGCTTTTTACGGTACAATGCATCTTAATACCTTGTTTATATGGTTGCATTCCATTAACAAAGTGTGCTATATGGAAAATTTTACATAAAAAGATCATTTTATGTCACTGTTGTGATAGACAATAAAAGCTTATCAAAGCTGGAGTCTTGCAACTTGATAAATGTCCCACATGTATTCATTCACAAACACCATTTTTACTGGTCACAGGATGTAAGCGCACTGAGATTCACAGGATAGCATCCCTCCACGTACAAAGTACTACATTAGGTGTGAATGGCCTTACTGACAGTGCCACAGCCAGACATACCAACAGCATGCATTAAAAATTCACCCTGTTTGACTCTAGTCTGGCGCTAGTCTGGCACTACTACACTGTGCCAATGTGCCAAGACTCTCGTCTCTGAATGGCCAACTTCACAAAGACTTCATTTCCCACAATGCAACAGCACTTAGTGGTATTCTAGAACTGCAGCTTCATTGTTCCAACACAAAAAGACCTCTACAGCCATAAATGCAAAAAAAAACTACATAACAGGGACCAGAGGAGAAAAAGCTCTTTACAATGTGAGAGAGCAAGGTGACCTTCGCAAGTCTGCGAATAGCAAAAGACGTCATTCCTCCCCATTGACTGCCATCTTGTCTCCCATCTGCTCGGTGTTCATAAACACTGCATACCCAAGCCTGCTCATTTTCACTTTGACCACTCTTCTTTTCTACCGGGCTACTGCTTACACAGGCACAGACCTCCATTGTAAAACACCACTCGGCCCTACACGCCATGCATCAAATTCAATGACATTTTCCTCGTATGGCACTAACATTTTAAATTTAAAAGTAGGCCAAGTAAGTAAGTGAGTGAGTACCTAAGTAAGTAAATAAATAAATCAATCTTTCAGTGTGTGTTTACAGTTCCGGGGCTGTGTGAATGGGAAATAAACAGGAGTGTCGGCTCAGACGGCAGATACTGTTGCAGACGATCAATACGAGAGGGGCGGCAGCCGAGCTCAAATGTCAACGGCCTTTTGTGCCGATGGAGGACTGCAGGCGAAAAAGGAAGCGTGAACCCGCTGTTTTTGTTACACACACACACACACACACACACACACACACACACACACACACTGTACAGCAAAGGAAGCCACTATTTATTTATTTATTATCGTTATTATTTTCGAGAAATCTGCTTTAAAGTCGGTTTCAGCTTACCACTCATCATCCTGCACTTGTCAAACACTTTCGCTGGATCCATTTTGCTCATTCTATTTTATGTGTGTGTGTGTATATATTTATATACACACACACACACACACACACACACACACACACACACACACACACACACACACACACACACACACACACACACACACACACACACATATATGCATGGCAGGGATCACATCACACAACAGCTGATAACACAGGTGAACACACACCACCAACTAACCCAGAGAAAGTAGCCTGTTGCACACCATTTCACCCCTTTAGTCGCATGGGAACCAAAGCTAAAACAGTACAAAGTGTGTTAATACTGAATGTGCCACTGCCTGGCGGAACCACGCATGACTTGGAGATCGCATCGTTTCAAAACGGAATGAGGGCGGTTTCCACCATCACTAACGATGTGCTGACAGCAAATACAAAAAATAATGCTAAACTGGGCTTGGTTATTTTCCAAAGTCCCTCTTGGCAACTCTTTTCACCCGGCAGCCATCTTGGTGACATTTTGGGGCAGCTATTTTGGATTAAGGAGGTCACGGCTTTATCTAAATGAATGGGGAGAGATGAGTATTTGCACTTTAAGAGGACTACAGAATTTTTCTTTAAAAAATCCTTAAAAAACAAAACACTATAAAAAAAACTCCCTGAAATGGCTGAAAACGGTGAAGGTTATGACTGTTTTGTACAAATAAAAAGCTTAAAAAGCCCATTTTTCTGACTGATTATTTTAAACTGTGCACATGAAAGGGTTCACTGCAACTGCTGCACATCACAGCACAGCATGACAAAGCAAGATGATCAGAACGCCACTTGTACAGCTCAGCTGATTGGAACACCGCTTGTACAGCTCAGCAGACGATTGGCTTCTGGCAGCGGAAGAGGCGGGGTATGTGCAGACGAGCGCCATTGTTTGGATTTATGAAGTCTTAGAACAAGAACAAAAGTCCGTAACACCAGCATGCTCCCAAAACAAGTTTTTTAATCCTAAGGTTTAGGGCATGCGCCCTTCATCAGATGTCATGTTTGTTTGTTTGTTTTGGGAGCTTACTGATGTTGTGGACTTAGTTTCTGTTTTGGACTTGGTTTCTGTTCCAAGACTTCATAAACTCACATCTGCACATACCCCACTCACCCACATTTAGGGCATTGCACCCTTCATCAGATGTCACGTCATGTCTGACGAAGGGAGTGTGTCCGAAACATTATGATTAAAAACTTGTTCTTGGAGCACACTGGCTACTTCCGTTTCTGTTCTTACACTATCCATTTTGGTCCAGCACCCACACTACCTGAGGCTGAGGGTGTGCGTGCTTTAGGCCTACACAGTTTAAGTCTTCCCCTGCATTTCTATGGTGGACTTTTTTTTTTTTTAAGTGGTGTGTCTCCTCCAATGAAGAAAGGTCTCCGGCTTCTCTTACCTGGGGCGGGCTGGCGGTGGGCGGGACTTCCTCTGCCTCCAGACGGAACCTACGAGGCAAAGTCTCCACCTCCCTGATGTCATCCATTGTGATGTCATTGGGCAGCACGGCGAATAGCGAGGTCACGTACATGATGATGGACTTCTTGTCAGGAAGATGCACGGCCACATCTACAAGGGGAAAGGGCCGCAGTCAGACATCTTGGCACATCTTTGCCACAGATAGAGAGCTACAAGTCAGCTTTAAAGGTTAACGAGCACATTGCAATGCAATACCCTCTCCTGCCATAAGAAAGCAAAATGTGGGTAGCATTTTATACAATTTTTATACTTTTTTTATCTGACCATTAGATATCTCTATATTAGATTTTTTGTCAATGTGTGCTGGTGTTTTATGAAATTCTGCCTATGTTTTTTGTGTGTGTGCGTCTGTGTGTGTGCGTCTGTGTGTGTGTGCACGTCTGTGTGTGTGCGCACGTCTGTGTGTGTGCGCACGCCTGTGTGTGTGCGCGCCTGTGTGTGTGCGCGCCTGTGTGTGCGCGCGTCTGTGTGTGTCTACTATTTATCCCATCTTGTCTTGTTTGAACCTGACCAATACAGCACTGCTAATTCCGTTGCTCATTCCAGACAGTGATAATAAAGCCATTCTATTCTAGTCTATTCTATTCTATCTGTGGAAAAACGTACTTTACCTAGCTTTGATAAAAAGGTGCCTTTAATGACCTATATGGCCACATGGCAAAAAATGAATGATCCCTATAATCAGCTAAAGAACTACACCATCATGGTACTTTTTCCTCAAATATTTCACCATGGGAACACTTCAGTCTCAAATGCCTCCTGGTCGCTTGTATATAATTTTTTCTCAGCCACTTTTCAAGAGACTTTTCAAACTTCTTGAAGTTTTATTCAATGGCGTGCTCTAAGTGTGAATGAAAACATTTAGAAACAGGTTTTTTTTCTCTTTCCCTTTCCTTTTTCTTTTCTTTTCTTGACAGAGGGGCCATTCAAAACTCCACAGATATGTTGCTAGGGGGGGTCCATATGTGAACAGGACTAATATAATAACTCTGGCTGTGTGTCTCAAGAGAAAATTCAGAACGTTTTCTCCCAAGTTAAAGCTTGAGAGCAGCACAACTGTTTTTCACTCCCATAGGCATGTTACATGCAGACACACTTATTTTCCTTTGGAACAATAATCATAAAAACAACAACAACAACAACAACAATTAATAATTGACAACAACAATTAATTTCCCTTCGGGATAAATAAAAGTATCTCCACTATTACTACCAACTCTGAGACAATACTTATAAATCACAGTTTCATACAAACTGGTCATTTTGAGTGTTTTACAAATAGATAAAAGACAAAAATGATATTAAAAAGGTAAAAAATTGAGAAAAAAAGAAGTGCCCACACACATTTGGGTGGTATTCATACCTTCAGGGTCTAGGAGTCTCTCAATGGCAAGCTGTTCCTTAGCAACGCGGAAAGCATGGTCCAGCCTCTCCACAGGGGTCATGCCCAACACTTTGTCCCAGCTCACCACATTGGGCCTGTCGACAGAGAGAGAGAGAGAGAGAGAGAGAGAGAGAGAGAGAGAGAGAGAGAGAGAGAGACAGAGACAGAGACAGAGACAGAGACAGAGACAGAGACGGAGACGGAGACGGAGACGGAGACGGAGACGGAGACGGAGAGGGAGAGGGAGAGGGAGAGGGAGAGGGAGAGGGAGAGGGAGAGAGACAGAGACAGACAGACAGACAGACAGATAAAGACAGACAGATAGAGAGAGACAGAGACAGACAGAGAGGGGGGGGGGTGGAAGAGAGGGAGATGGAGAGATGGAGAGAGGGACAGACGGAGAGAGAGAGCAAGAGAGAGAGAGACTGTTAGTCCACAAGGCACTGCACTACCCCATGGGTCACACATGCTTGCACACACACACACACACACACACACCAAAACTTGCTCCCTTCAGCATAATTAACCCCCTACTGCCCACACACAAGGTCAAGTAAAGGTCACCATCCAGCAGGGCCATTTTTATTTTAAAGGCAAACCCAATGCCCTACTTAGTTCACTGAAAACAAAGATGTTGTTTTGATGCTGAATATCTCATGATAGCAGAAGCAGGAGCCTGTACACAGATAACCCGCTGACCAACACACTGGCGTTCGGTGACCTGTTGGACACTCCGACACTGCCCCGCGGAAGACACTCTGAAGGCAGAAAATACTTGCTGAGGCAGTGTCCTTGGGGAAAAAAAAAAACTTCCTTAAAAGTTGTCACTGCATCGTTTTTTCATTAATTTTGCAGTGGTGTCTAGTATTAGTAATGAATAATGAATAATGAATGCCCTCTCCTGTGAGCCAGTTCTGGTGAAAATAATTTAAAAAAATTGCTTAAGTGCTCCTGTTTCAGGCTGGTCTTAAGTTTGGTGGAGGAGAAGGTGGGGCGGGTGGCAGGGGGGAAGAACGACAGGATTTTTGACTCTTCCATACAACATTCATGACATGCTTATATTTAGCTAAGTGCACTTGTGGGAATTGCAGCAAGAATGCCCACAGAAGCAGAGAACATGTGTTGCAAGGAGACTAGCCCCCGTAATCACAACTATGGGCATGGCTTTGGCTGATAAAAGTTTAAATACTAATTCACAAAAGTTGTCTCACTTTGTATGGCCCTTTTCTTATTCTGTCATTATTTCGTCTATTTTATTTCACTGACTGATGGAGGTAATAGTAGGTGGTAGAAGAACATTTTCGTATACAGCATGCTTAGGCAACCTGAAATGACACACATCTATTATATATTTATTCTCTATTAGATATTTCAAAAAGAGAAAAAGTACTAAATGGTTCCTCAGGGAATGAAACCTTTAAGAATCTTCCGGAATATCTACTTCTCAACAGTCTTTCGTAATTGAGGTCAACTTGAGCACCTCAAATGATCATTGTGACTCTTCATCACAATCTTTGAATCAGTGAATGAGTATTTCCTGTAAATAATGCAAAATCTTCAACATTAATCAAATGCAGTTTTGTTTTTATGTGTTTATGTTTTTATTTGTAATTAGCCGCAGGTATGTAAATATTGCTATATATTGTTAATATATTAAATTAGCACTAATATTTATGACTAAATGATATTAACCAAAACACTATTGATAGTAAACAGCTTTTTCAAGCAGTAGTGTCCAGTCTAAACCACCACCAAATCTTTGTGGCATTACCGTTTCCTCTGCTAATATCTCATGCATTCCTCAGGTCAAATACTAGAATAGTTAAAAAAGGAAGATGACAAAGTCGGCTTACGAGTGACTTCCCTGCCTTAGGGTGAGAAAAAGAACTTGGAGAGCACCTAGCATTGACTCTGAAAGGACTATTTAGACACGTCTTTGGGGAAGTGTAAGAGGATTTACACATTCCTAGCCTGCCTGGGGAGACAGGGCAAACCCCAGGGCCTGTAGGCATGGCTCACTCTGGTGGAATGGCTTACAATTGAGGTCTTCCTTTGTATTGTGTTATTATGACTGTGTGTGTGGATGTTATATGTCTGTGTGCCTATGTGTATGTATGTATGTATCATGTGTATATGTGATCTATGTATATATGTGTATATGATGTGATATATGTCTATATGTGATATATGTGTAGATGTGTATATGAGATACATGTGTATATAATGTGATATATGTGTATATGTGATGTGTGTATATGTGTATGTGATGTGTGCATGTGATATATGATGTGATATGTGTGTATATGAAGTGTATATGTGTATATGATGTGTACATGTGATATATGTTTATGCGTGATTGTGTAGATGTGTATATGATGTGTTCATGTGATATATGTGTAGATGATATGCATATGAGTGTATGTGAATGGACACCTTCGTTTCCTTCAGTATAAATAAAGCACTCTACTCTACTCTACTACTCATACCTCATCTCAGCAACCCTGTCAGCCACCGGTGTGTGTGTGTGTGTGTCACTCGGGAGTGTGTTTGTTATCCCAAGCCTCCCATCTCTCTCTCTCTCTCTCTCTCTCTCTCTCTCTCTCTCTCTCTCTCTCACACACACACACACACACACCCCTGTGGGGCAGGGCTCCCGGGCATGTTTACGAGCCGCACGTCTTATTTTGGGGGGCGAGCGAGCAGTGATGACAGGGACGGGAGTGGCAGACATGTGTCATGTCACATCTACACTTCCTCAGCGCATCGGGTTACTGTAGAATGGCATGTGTGTGTGTGTGTGTGTGTGTGTGTGTGTGTGTCGGCACACAGTTCTAGATGAATATGTACCTACAACAGCTTAGTTTTTAAAGGAACCCCCACATACACACACACAAACACACACACACACACACACACACACACACACACACACACACACACACACACACAAAATGATATGAGCACCATTAAATGCTACTGTGAACAACCACACCCTGTACTATAATTAACATGGCTTGTCTGTCTATCTACTAGAAACACCCAAACACACACACCAATCCACATAAACACACACACACACACACACGCACACACGCCTCAGCCACAACACACAGACACACAAACACCCAGCCACACAAACACCAACCCACACACACACACACACACACACACACCAAAACAAACCACCTAAACAAACACCCTTTTCTAAATCAACCAGTAGTTAAACAGTAGCCCACACACAAGAAGGTCCTAAAGTGATATTAGATTCCACTAAGCAGATGCTTTGGTCCAAAGCCACTTGGAGACAATGGAGGACACAAATCACGCTGCAGTTAAGCAAGAGGGAGTAGTAGGCAAGAGAGAAATAGAAAGAGACAACAAAAACTGGAAAACTCTGAACCTGTGCACCTCAAACTGCACGTTGTGTGTGTGTGTGTCTGTGTGAGCGAGTGAGAGAGAGAGAGAGAGGGTAAGAGAGAGTGTGTTTGTAAGTGCACGTTTGGCTTGTTGTGTGTTTGTATGTGTAACAGTCCCACTAATTTTGTGTGTCTGTGTGTGCGTGTGTGCGTGCATGTCATTTTTTTGCCCTTATGTCGTGTGTGTGTGTGTGAGTGAGAGACTCGGCTGTCTGGAACTCCACTCGGCTTGGAGTTGCGTTGCATTGCAGAGTTCTTTGCCTCCCCCTCACTATTATTTCCACAGAACTGGTCACCTTGGCGGCCATTATCCCTTAACTTATGTGTCATTGGCTGCTAGAGTGAATGTCCACCCCTGGTGTGCAGGGCATCCGGGGGCCAGTGAGCTGACCTTGGCGTGCCACACTGCTATGGAAGATGGGAGATGGGGGCTGGAGGGGGCAGTGGAAGACAGGGAGGGGGTGGGGTAGAGGGGGTGGGGGGGCAGGGGTGAGGGAGGGAGGGAGTGAGTGACAGCATGATGGAGAGACGGAGGGGAGGACGAGAGGACAATAACTGGCTGGAGGCCAATTAACATGCCCAGATCTGTGTGCCTGTTTGTGTGTGTGTGCCTGTGCACGAAAAAGTATATGTGCTTGGTCTCTTGTATATGTGTGTGCGTCACATGTGTGTGTGTCTATACATCTGTTTTTGTGTGTGTGTGTGTGTGTGTGTGTGTGTGCTTGTGGTGGTGGGGGGTATTTCTCTGTATATGTATGCATGTGTGTGCGTCACTGTCTATACATCTGGTTGTATGTGCGTGTATCTGTGTGTAATCTGCGTGTGTGTGCATGTAATATGTGTGTGACAGTGTATGTGTTTATATGTACATTACAGGTCATGTGAGTGTAAGCATCTGTTTGCATCTGAATGGGGCTTTCCATGTGGATTGAGAGATTGTGCATGTGTCAGTACACATACTGTGTGTGTGTGTGTGTGTGTGTATATGTGTACACAAATCCCCCTTTGTTTTCTCAGGAAGAACCTCTGCACTGCCTAAGCACATGGCCTATCCAAACACACACTCACCCCCCCCCCGACCTTTGCTGACCTTTCCCTGGAGACTGCCAGACAGACGGACTTACAAACACAAACAAACCACCGAAACCATGACAACGTCCCTACACTTTACCCCCGCTCCGCTCCACTCCACGCACACACACACACAGACCCACACACACACACACACACACAGACACAGACACAGACACAGACACACACACCTCCAACACTCCACACAAACAGGGGTGAGTTTTTACAGTCTGAAGCCAGGAACAAACATTCACAACACTCACGTTTCCCTTCCTTTTGTTTATGTGTCACTTTGATATTGATTGTATGTGTGTGTGTGTGTGTGTGTGTGTGTTTTTGTGTCATTTTGATGTTGACTGTGAGTGTGTGTGTTTGTGTCATTTTGATGTTGACTGTGTGTGTGTGTTTATGTGTCAGTGTGTGTGTGTGTGTGTGTGTGTGTGTGTGTGTGTGTCTGTGTACCTAAAGTGGTGCATGATGGCATTGAAGGCCAGTCCATCAGACCAGCTGGTGGTGAAGTTGAGGACGTTGACGTCGTCATGGCTACGGGTGACGTTGCGCACCCAGCTCAGCAGCAGCTTCTCGCTATTGGTCTGATGCAGCGATGACATCACATCCTTCATCACATCCTTCACCTGAGACACACACACACAGGATGCAGGGAGAGAGAGGGAGAGAGAGAGGAAGAGAGAGAGGGAGAGAGAGAGGGAGAGAGAGAGACAGACAGACACAGAGGCAGAGGCAGAGAGAGAGAGAGACAGAAAGAGAGAGAGACAGAGACAGAGGCAGAAAGAGAGAGAGACAGAAAGAGAGACAGACAGAAAGAGAGATAGATAGAGTGACAGAGAGAGAGAGTGACAGAGAGAGAGAGAGAGAGTGACAGACAGAGAGAGAATGAAAAGATAAGCAAAGGCATATTTAGGTTGTCATGTGTCATACATATCATAGCTAAGTCAACAGCATGTGTAGTTGTGCAGGTGTAAGTGTATGATATAAGAGAGTGGCCCACAGCAGTATTATGCATTCAGCTTCCTCACCAATGCAACACACTTTTCCTGTGACTGCTCTGAATATATTTACTCTCTGTGGAGGTGTGTGGAGGTGTGTGTATGTGTGTGTATGTGTGTGACGGCGCAGGCGCCCGTGTGTGTCTTTGTGTGTGAATGCAGTCTATGAAAAACGCGATTGGTGGGTTGAAATACAGAATTCAAAATGTGTGTGCGTGCATTATGTCAGTGGAGTGTCAGCAGTAGTTTGTGTGTGTATGTGTGTGTGTGTGTGTGTGTGTGTGTGTGTGTGTGTGTGTGTGTGTGTGTGTGTGTGTGTGTGTGTGTGTGTGTGTG
>CM059282.1:13287452-13292452 GCA_030347295.1 Setipinna tenuifilis
CACACACACCATGGGAACTAAACTTCTGTGTTTGTGTGGTCTGTGGCCACTACACCACAGCATTAAAATAATCACATTAGAGGACAGATGGACAGATGGACAGACGGACATACAGATGGATGTTTGAGTGGCAATTACAGGTTTGTCAAAACCAACCACTCAGAGCTTTTATAATGACCTGAAGAGTCCATCCAATCCAGAGTGGATCCAGCAAAGACAGTTTTATCTTGAACCAAATTCTTTGTTGATTTTCTCTGAATGCATAACGACATCCATGAAACTAAAGATCTAATTTTCCCCTTGTCCTCCTCTCATGTAAAACTGCAACCCCTTCTTACAATCGTATTTGAAGAAATCAATAACATCTCTGGGAGGCTAGTAGTAGTCTCGTGGAGAAAAAGATAAAAGCAAACACTGGCACATGAGTCTGTGAGCGGCTGGACAGATAAATGGATAGCTGGCAGAGGGAGGAAATGGGGAAAAAAAGAAAGATGGACACAGATACAGAAGGAACGATTAACCTTATCCCAGTTTGTTCCTGTATCTTCATGCTGTCTGCAAACAGAGGTGGTCTTACACACACACACACACACACACACACACACACAGAAACACACACACACACACACACACACACACACACTGTGCTGTTCATCTGCTATCTTCATTCAGGCCTCATTTAGTCCCATTACGGTTTCATAAACTAACAGCATCATAATAAACACAGCAAGACTGCTGACTAGATAATGTGTTTACACTTTCTCTTTCCCCCTCTCTTCCTTCTCTCTCTCTCTTTTCCTCAACCTCATCTCTGAGGACTCACACAGCCTCTCTCTCTCTACCTCCCTTTTTAAATGCATCACTCTTTTTTTTTCTCCCTCGCTCACAATCCCAACTTCTCTCTCTATCAGCAAATCCAATAAACTGTCTCTGGCCTTGGAGAGTGTTCTGGAGGTCACTTTAGTTTAATCCCCCCACACTCACTTTAAAAAGAACTACTCACTGTTTCTCGCGCTCTCTCTCTCTCACACACACACACAAACACACACACACACACATTTTTAAAATTACACACACAGTAAAACATGAACACACACACACACACACACACACACACCCAATCTACATGTTTAAAAAGGAAATGGAATGTTTTTTTTTTCCTCAATGGATTTGCTGCGGTTTCTTTTGATTGGCCGATCTCGCTCTATCATTAGCCTCGCTGCATGACAATTAGCTAGGGGCCATCATACCACACTCCCTTGCTGCTGCCACTGCTGCTTCTGCTGCTGCCACTGCTGCTTCTGTTAGGACTGTCACTGCTACTGCTGCTGTTCTGAGTCCTGCTCCTGCTCTGTGTTTTGGGTCCGTTCCCAGTACAGCACAGTGCAGCGCAGCACACAGACTCTCTGGCCCCAAGCCAGCGCAGAGTTTATTAAAAGCCCTCCAACTCCGTCCTGTCAGGGGAACCGTTGACAGCCTAAGAGCAGGAAACGCAGCCGGTTGGGCGGGCGAGCGGGAGGGAGGGAGGGCTGACGGTTGCTCAGTCGGTCGGTCGGTCCGGCCAGTCGAGAGACAGCAACACACAGAGAGCCCTGGGTGAGATGGGAGCTTGTGAGTGTCCAGAGTGGCTGGGCCCAGTCTCAAGTCTCGAAAAAAAAAAACCCCACAAAAACAGATTTTTTCGGATGCGCATTTTGACCCCTTTTGAATTGAGAAACCCTAGCTGGAAACTCTTTGCCATTTACGTGAACTCTTCACAAATGCATATGCAGCACCTTAAGCTGCATCATGATGCATATTTTTGTGTGCAGCTGAAATTAGCATAAATGCTGATGCGAATGGGTTGAATGAAAACTAAGCAAGTGACAAACCTGGGGTAGGATAATGCAAGGTCAGGCATAAACCTTCTAATGGAAGCGTCCTAAAATCTTTATGTTTTGCTGGAAGCATGAAGCCTTTCCAAAAGAGGCTTCTCTGTAAAGAAGTTTACTGCTTACTCTAAGGTTAAGGTTAAGGTTATGGCTCTTAGCAGACACTTTCCCTCCAAAAGCGATGTACAACACTAAAAAACTCCACATTGTAAACAAATTACTTAGCATAATTTAAAAGAAGGTCACAAAAAAGACTGTTTTGGAAAAAAAACATGCGCAAAACTTAGGTTAACAGCAGTCAAAAAAATTAACACACTGAAAAAATGAGTTGGCTTACTGTTCTAGATGGTGGCTCATGCCGGCCAGGATCTGGCCCTGATGCGGTACTGATCTGGGCCCGATGTAAGGCCTGCTAACTATCTGCACGCAGAGACAACTACTCAAGATGCCTGTGTGCATTTGAGTCTTTTCATTTTAATGCGGGCGAGACTCCAAACTGTTTGATTTAAATGCTAGCCCTTAGTCCGGCAACAAACTGTGTTTGTTTAAATGAGGTGCACTTTTTCATTTTTAGTCTGCACTTTCTAATTTGAATCCTTTTTTTGTACAAACATTCTGAATTGTTTCATCTAAATGTTAACCTTCAGTCTACAATCAGTGTTTGCTCTCCAAAGCACTACCTCCTCAGACTGTGTGTGTGTGTGTGTGTGTGTGTGTGTGTGTGTGTGTGTGTGTGTGTGTGTGTGTGTGTGTGTGTGTGTGTGTGTGTGTGTGTGTGTGTGTGTGTGTGTGTGTGAACAGAAAGCAAATGAAAAATGTGTCTGGCATTGTTCGAATGCTTGACCTTGTTGGCTATTCTGAACGGACCTCTGGCTGTGACCCAGGTCCAAACTGTGCAATTATGTCCAAAAATGTCTAAAGGAACTAATTACTAAAATCTGTTTTAATTGTACGGGTTATAGCCAATACATGCCAGAGGTTTTAGGGCCAGTGTCCTGTAGATGGGACTGCCATCACCCAGAGGAAAACATTAAGTCTTACAACAGCCTGATGCCAGCCAGCCAGCCAGTCTCTCAGAAACAAATCAGATCGTATTGACTTCTGTAATATTATGTACTTGCACTGTACATACCCATTAGCCTCAGGTGTATACGTCTATGGAAACGGTCCGCAGATGGCAGCCAGATGGCCGGACTGACATAAATTTCCTCGTACAGACAGGCTGTGCAGACATTTTCTGCACTCTGGAAAATTTGTGTGCTACGGGAAAGTGCTCCCATCGATCACGCATGTGCAAACCTAATTGTGCAGGTAAAGGCTGAGAAATCTATAGCACAAACGCGAGTGTAAGGAAAGCCAGCCATCAGACAAAATGAAGGTTTTAAAAACTGCTAGCCCGGAGCCAAACAAGCCTCATTAAACAGGAGATGGATAGATTTGATGAGTTGGCCCACTCGCTGCTTGGTCCTCTCGCTGCTAAAACAAACCCAGTACAGGGGGGGGAAACAATCCTAAATGTGCACAATAAAACTCAACTACGTTGTCTAGCAATATATACTGTAAATGGAGATGTAAAGCATATGGTTTTAGCTGCTACATAAAACACGCTAAACCACAATGAAGCTTTAGCAGAATAACTTTAACTTCTCGTCAAGACGTTATCAAAACAAAGTTGCAGGGCATCATGCGCATGCGTGAAGCTTACCTGCTGCCTTCAGGTTGGATACAGCACACCATAAAACTATACCACAACTACAGGATGTGACCATGCAATCCTCATCTCTGCAAAGCTGTGTCCATACTACACTTCCTGCTTGACTAACCCTATGCTATAGTGTAAGTACATACATAATGTTACTGTACCTAATTGATGTAACAGGGACAGTAAAATAAAGCGTAAGCAAAAACGCTTAAGTGAAAAAAGAACAGTATAGGATCATTTTAAATTTAACTCAGATTGGACCTATATACCTACCTAACACTCTGTCTCAAACTTCTCAAATTACAATCCTAAGGAAAAGCCAGATCTCACATCATTTTGAATAGTTTCTCCTCAAACATGCTTCAGAGAAGACGACATCAATCAGCTCAATATAGGACTTTATTTGTTTTAAAACTTAAAGCCAAGACAATTTAAAGAAACAATATTTTCCTGTAGGTAGTCATAGACTACAAAAGATTTTCTCTAAAGTTCTCTCATAGCCTCAGATTGCATGCTTTTCTCAAAAGAGACTTTCAATGCAGATCCCTTGTAGTCGAAAACTAGTCTTAATCCATGGATGGGAAAGTGAACCTTAGCTTCTGGAGTCTGGGTTTCCGAACACTAGCACTAATATTAGCTGCTAATATTAGCTTAGCCCAAGTGCTAAACCAGCATCACGCCACTCTAATGTCATTGTCACCTATGCTCCTCAGGCCAGTGACATGGTACACAGCAAACGGCTGGGTCTTATCAGAGCAGACACACACACACACACACACACACACACACACACACACACACACACACACACACACACACACACACACACACACACACACACACACACACACACACACACACACACACACACACCATGGGAACTAAACTTCTGACCTTCCTGCTGGCTGCTTTCCAAAGAGGCAGTTATTTTGGCCAACTTACACAGATATGCAGTGTGCTAACTCATCCAGATATGCCGTGGTGAATGTGTTGCAGAAAAAAAAGAGAAAAAAAAAGGATCAATGTGGTCTTCTTCAGATTAGCTAATAACTGATGTGCATCACTATCAGTGACCTTAGGGGGCATGATTGATTTTTTTTGAAGACAGTTTTAACTCCACAGTGAGGGGTTTTGCTGAGGATGGTTGGGGGGGTAGGGTGGGGGAATATCAGTACGCATTCACCCTCTCCCTAAAAGCTCTGGCTCTATACCGATGCATCTGCAGGCCTTGAGACGTGATTAAGCCCCCACATCAACCATGCCAGACCAGAACAGGAACTACATTATTCATACAAAACCCATTCCCAAACCAGGCAAAATCCACCACTGATCTGCTCCTAAGACCTGCAAGCTGGGTAATGCTTTTGAAGTGCAACAGACGGCTGACTGGTTTTGGCGTGAGGGTGATCTTGTAAATACATCTGGGT
>CM059282.1:13297452-13304952 GCA_030347295.1 Setipinna tenuifilis
AGGCTTCCCACGCCGCGACTTGGGGAGAGTTTTGCCTTAAAAGCTTGGGACAAGGCCGAAGGAGCTATACAAAACAGCTCCGTGGCACCCTGCTTCCCGACGTCGTTCGAGTGTCTCTGCGGATCAGATAGCAAAGACCCGAGCTGTGTAAGGGAGAAACCAGCCGAGTATGGTAAGTACACTGAATTTACACATTTAAAGCTGTGTCTATAATTCAGGAAAAAGGCCTATTGTTTGCCTGCCCTTAGACGGGCAGAGGATTATTAAGGTGTCGGGGACACCGCTCCACTACAAAAAATATTGGGCGCTGATAAATTATTTATTTGGTTATACTAGAGTGGGGATAAGTCTACTCTGGGAGTAGCGGTACCAAAGTCTGCTCGAGGAAGCAGCGAGCTCTAAGTCTATTTCAGGGAAATAGCTGCTAGCACCTTGTCCAGAAGACAAGAAGCTCGTTCAGGGAACGGGAAGGCTCTGGGAGTCTGTACCTTGCGGGGCAAGAAGCTCGTGCTGGAAGCGAGAATGTGTTGGTAACTTTGTGTGTGTATTTGTCATAGAAGGAACAGATCTGGTACGTGTAGTGTTTATAATCGTTAGTACTGATTATTATCATCATATGGGTGTCCTTGATAACTCCCACTAGTCTGCCGACGGGCATCGAATGTTAGTGAGCGAACGAACTAGTGCGTCTTCGGTGGGTCAAGCGAGCGAACCATTAAAAGTTCGTGTGTGCGAGCCTAGGTTGTGTGTGTGTGCGTGTGGTTGCGTATGTGTATGTTTGTGCGTATCTATGTCTGTGTGTTATTCCCTCAAACTGCATGTCTTCTGCTCTGTTGAGAGCATAACAATTAACCGAAATCTAACACTAACCACGAGCATGTATTCCCCTTTGTCTCCGGAGCAAGTGAATGAGTGTGTGAGAATTGGCCAGGCCAGCCAAGGTAAATGTTTTTTTTTTGGGTTTGTAACAGGGTTAAAACATTTTACTTTGTTTATTTCATGTTTTATTTGCATTTTGTTGTATGTGACGGCTGTGTGTATGTGCTGTTGCAAGATGTTTTTTTTTTTTTTTTTTTGTGTCTGTGAAAACCCACAGATGTCTATTCTGCCTGGAAACAGAGTTGATGGTGAATTTTGATTGGATGTGTAACTCTGATTTATCCTGATTGGTCGGTAATTGAAAGTGAGTCTGTGCACGATCTCCAGGAGAAAGAACGCTGTTTTTGGAAAACTAACCTCTGAGACAGTGCTAGGCGGTAGAAGTGCAGCTTTTTACAGTGTTGGGACTACGGAGACACGACGCAGAGTGTCGTTCGACTGAACAAGTTGAACCTAGGAGATTCTGCAGAAATCAACGGGTCCCGCGACGCTGTGGGGAGCTAGGCTACACCGCTGTTGTGGGCTTCTGGACATTGCGCAACAACGAGGTAAAGGTGTTTTTTGTTTTGTTTCTTGTTTGGCTCATGAGAGTGAAGCGGCTGTTAAGTTTGTGGCCTCACCGATCCCAAGCTCCGAACAGGCCTGCAACTCATAGACATTCATTGAATCAAGTTTGCGCTGAACGGTGAACTGTTTGAAAGGCGAACTGTGGACTGTAAATATGTTATGGGTATTGAATTTGGACGTGTATTGTTGTAAATATTTATGCTGTTGAAGGTTTACTTTATATGTTGGGGAAAGTAGGGATTTACCCTTACTGGGATAAAGTTATATATGTGTGCTGGGTATCACAGTTCAGTTAGAAGCATTAGACAACAGACGGGATATAAAGGAACAACGCGGGGCACCCTTTATAAGTTTGTACTTACAACATACTTGTAGCATACTTATCATAGTGTTGCTACAAAGACCACATTTACCACTTTCATTTGTTCACAGGATTTCCAGTTTAGATTTGAAAGACTATGGATTTGTAACATGACATTTAACTTTCACGCTTTTATCCATTTCTTTGTTTAGGTTTATGAAGCTAAACCTATCAGGCGAAAATATGATTTGATGCAGAACCTGACTTTAACAAAAAGTTGATTTTGATAACAGATTTCGAATTGTTTTTGTCACTGCTAAATATGTTTTCTGATGAATCATCATTGAGTATACTTGTGCAAAATGTTTTGCCTTTACATAACCTCTTTGTGTTCGTTCACAACAGATGCAACAGCTTGTTTTAATCCCTGATTCAGCAGACTTTGAAAACCACTCAGGAAAGACTCCTGCTAATACCTGTTTTTTTATGCTAATCAATTGCCATTTGGTCACCTAGAGAAGGTGTGATAAATTTGATGTCTGAGACGTCTCAGCATAGAACATAGAAACCCATACATTTTAATACTTTTAAGTTATACTGTTCATTTTGCCTCATATACTCAATGCAGAGATTCATTTATTTATTTTGTTTGCAGTTATTCCATTGTTTGCTTGTTTTAATTCACTGATGAGACTTATTGGTTGTCCTGTCTTTAGCATTGTCATTTCTATGTCCATAAGGTCACATTGATATAAGAAGAGTTCATGTCAATCTGTAGTACATATTATGCTTACAATGCAAGCCCAGGACACTTAAACTTTAATGGCTAAAGTGCAGTTTGGTCTCAACCTCCACACCATCCTCTAGTTGTGCATTATTTTAATTCTGCCTGTGTTATCTAAACAGTTTTACGTTTTTCAGAAAATAATTGTGTGCCACGGTCAAAGCAAAACACTGAAGGAAGACACCATTAAGAGGTGTTGACTGCTACACACACCACGACGCCCATCAGACCTAAGCTGTTCTTGGTCCATTGTTAAGTATTGATGAGTGGGAAAAAACTCACTGTAGGCCCAACAGGTCCGGTTCTCTAAACTGATATGTGTGTGAAGCCACTTTAAAGAAATGTGGCGGGACTGTTTGGGTTGGTTAAAAGTGATAAATGTTGGGACTTAGTAAGCTAAGATTTTGAGCAGAGGAGAAGGGGCAAGGTTGTAGAATCACATCACGTGTTAAGCTTTGGTACACTTCTGGTATTATGTCATCTCTCCTTTGCTGATTTAGAGTGAAAAGTTTAATTAATGACGTAACTTAATAGTGGAGATCAAAAGGTGCTTCCCCGTCTGAGTTATTTAAACTTGTGGCGTAATTTAATTGTGGACACTAAATGGTTTTTCCCCGTCAAGGTTAGACATTAAGGATAGTTGTAAGATTGAAACAAGGTAAAACTTGTGTAGTGTTTGCTGCAAAGGACCCTGATCTACTAAGCTGTTAACAGCTTAGCAGATCAGAAAGGGGGAGGAGTACGGTTTGTAAACTATAGGCTATTAACTTTCAATGGAAAATGGGGGGTAGCTTGATGGCTGATGAGTCTAGGATCACCTTCTGATTAGTCTTGAATCACTTCCTGATGGTTTTTAGGATCACCACCTTTTTGCAGACACGTTAAGTCAACACCCATCGTCGCCTAACAAAAGCTGGTCAGTCTGAGCTACTCTGAGCTACAATCTCTTTGGGTGTCAATATTGAATACACAAGTACTGTTGGATTAGAGTGTCTTTGTGTCCTTGTGACTTTGTGTCTCTGTTTTAGGTCAGATTCTAAGAAAACAACTGACTCCAATAGCCCAGCCAGACATGTATAGTCTAATCAGCCTTATGAATGGAGGATGGGGGTGAGGAGGGGTTGTGATTCTGACTGTACTCATGCCTGCACTATCAATACTACAAGTTATAGGTTAACTAAAAGTTATCAAGTCCTCAGATGGACACTGGAAAGCTAACTGAAATCTCTATAGGAGATAGTTTAACCATTTTCATAACTACACTTAAGATTTGTTTGAGATTTGCAGGAAACCGACGCCTTGCCTTTCACCAGTGAAGAACAAGGATTCTACTGATTCTGCTACATTCACAAGGTGTCAAAAGGGGGACATTACAAAGACCCCTGTGCCAAGTCACATTTTACTGGAGGAAGACCGGAGAAAGTCGTTGGTGAAATTGGAGCAACGAACCAACACAGAAACTACACACACACACACACACACACTTTTAGCATAGTGGACCTACTGTGGGCAGAATAAACCCCATGAGCAGTACGGATCCAGAAGGCACAGGCAGTCTACCCTGGCTTTCAGCATAGGCGTTACAAGGTTTAAGAAGATGAAGAGGATTACTCTTGTTTGCGTGTGTCCACACACACACACACTGCACACCACACACCACATGAAGAGGAGTCAAACATCATATGCGTCATCCCCATACTTCTTTCTATTACAGGAATTCTACAGCTACCAAGATGATGGTGTTCACCATACTTTTCATATGTTTGTTTAGCATGGTCTGTTTGTTTTTGTTTTGCTTTCCATGAGTCTGTTAGCATGGTCTATTGTTGTTGTTACTTCTTTCCAACATTCTACAGTATTCTGTCACAGCCACAATATCAGAGTATTAGAGTTTCAACATGTAGAAAGATGACACAAGATGACACAATTGTATAGACCTTCTTTAATGCACATTTTTGTCCGCTCTCGGCTGTCCAAACCTGGGTGGTCATTCTCACATGACACCGGAAAGGAATTTTCCCAAACCTCTCATCGGTTTCCACATAATTGGCAATGATAGTGGTTTTACTTTGGGTAACATGGTTTTCGCCTTTCCCTGCGAGTGTGACTGATAAAGAAAAAAGAGACTGGCAGGTCTCATTCATGGAAACTGTAAATGTATTTGTTTAGTTCTTCTTGGATGCATTAATGGTAATTGTAATAGTCCAGTCAGTTAGATCTATAGTCATAATATCATGTTGTTTACGGTATTTCATTTTGCTCACGGAACCATCTTTTTATCTGTACAGACTCTCTACTGTAAATTACCTTTTAAGCTGAAGTTCAGAATGTTTTTGCACATGTTAAGGCTGCTTTTAATTTATTTTAACCTGGGTTTTACGTAACATGTAACATTTTTTGTTTTGTGAAAGTTTGAAAACTTTCAAAGGGGGGTAATGTAGTAGAAAAATCAAAGATGCATGTATGTTGGGGCGTGCTTCCATTGTATCCAGTGTATCCCCACCCCCTTCCATTGTATCCAGTGTATCCCCACCCCCAACCAGATCTCCCGAATCTCCCGCCACACTAAACAAAGGCATCACACCTGTATATAAGGAGGGCGATATGCCCCATATCTTTGAGTTTGTATGGTCACAGCCTTGGGTGTACGCTGTATTAAGCTCCCGGATCCGTCACAATAAACCTCGGAGGTTTTGTCATTTACCACTACTCGGCTTGGCTTTGTCTCTACTTTGTTGGTAACTAATTTTTGGACGACACAGACATATAAATAAACGCCACTCACTGCCCTAATCGCCATTTCTTTTTCATCGTCTAATCAGACACACACACACACACACACACACACACACACACACACACACACACACACACACAGACAGACAGACAGACACACACACACACACACACACACACACACACACCTTCTTCTAAGTCCAGAAGCCTGTGGTATACTTCCACATCCACGCCTACGACAAGTGTGGCTCCCAACCTTTTGTTGCCACACACACACACACACACACACACACACACACACACACACACACACAAGTTGCATTTGGCCAACACATGGGTAAAACGAATCTCCTGTTAGCTCCAGATTGACCACACATACACCCAATTACATTACATTACACTTACACTACAATTACAATTACATTGTAATTGATGGTCAATGTAACTGATCATGCCTTTTACACATTATTATGTCGGTACCATCCAACCCTGCTATTTTTGTATCTTTGGGGGGGAGGTACTGGGTCATGATTAGGGGGTACCCTACCCTACCCCGCCCCCCCACCCCCAGTACGCCCTGTAATTTCAACTACGCACTGGACCAAAAAGCAAAGTCAAAGAGCAGAACCACCACATGTCCACGACACCAGTTTGCTCCCACAAAAAGTTTTTAATTTAAATGACGTTTTGGACATGAGCCCTAGCATGAGACGTGGATGGAGGGCAGGCACACACCCGAAACATCAAAAGTATACTGTAGCCTTTTCAGTACATATCACCTCTAACACGCACACACGCATTCCCACACACCTCGCCTGACATAACAAGCACTTAGAATCAATTAAAAGTACACATTTTTTTATCGGATAGCTAAAGTTCAAAAGCTTTCAGCTGTCACATTCATCTAAAAAGGTTCAGACATGTTCCATAACATAACATAACCAATCTTAACCATGTGCCTGGAGTATGCATGCAATGCAATGTACAGTTCCAATGTGCAGGCCTGATCTGAGTCTGATGCTAAACAGCAGTGGAGTTATGGGCCTGACAGCGCAGCGCTCCAGCAGCCTGAATACCAGAGCACAAGCCAACGAGGAGCCATGGCCTCCCTCCAGTTGGGCTCCAACACAAACACGCGGCTCTCTCTCCTCTCTCTCTCCTGGAAAAACAACAACCTCTCAGAGCTCTAAGCTAGGGAACTCTCCCCCCCCCTTAGCCCTACACCCCCTCACACACACACCCCCCCTCACACACACACACACACACACACACACACACACACACACCATCTACAACTTGCTTCACAGGTATACTTCTGCATCTGGACGGATAATTGCTGATATCTGAAACCAACAGCTATTTTGTTGTTGTTTGTTTTTTTTGTTTTTTTTGTTTGTTTTAAATGGGAGCACACACAGCACAAAAATGTTAGTAAGAAGTCACTGACTTGAGGTCAGTGAGGAGAAACTAGATGAATTTAACAACAATGTTTGTTCATTCTAACCAAGGGCAACATCTTTTTTTGACATTCTGCATAAGGACGTGTTGTTGTACAACAATGTATGATTCTAAAATTCCACATTATAATCTCAAAGGAGCCGGATATTGTTTTTCAACACTCATCCTGCCAACATTCCTCAATCACCGGTGTAAGCATCAACCCCAGCCAAGACCTCCTTGCTGTCCACCCCAAACAAGGATTCGATCTACTGTCTTTTGTGGTAAACAATAGACTTTATTAAGTGGCGCCAACAATAACAGACCTGAATCATAATTGATATGACTGTGGCAGCGGACCTTGACCTTGGTAGGCAGGACTGCATTAAAAAAACAATGCAATGTAATCAATAATTAAATATCGCGAGCAAAGTGCACAACACTGTCAAAGCTAATGTGAAGAAGGTCTTTGAAATACACTTCCAGTCTTCTCAACACAACTCATACACACACACACACACACACACACACACACCACATTCTCAGGGTGTAAACCACCAGTCTAGGTACTTTTTTTCCTCCACAAGACTGTCTACGTTGACACGCGGCCTTTCACCCTCAATCAGCAACCATCACACAGGTATGACCGGAATGTTGGTGGAGAACAAACGTTCCTAAGAATGTAGACATTCACAGATCATGATGAAGACTTCTAGAACCTTCCACTGTAATAAAATGTCATCTTTTTTCAGAACGATTACAGAACCTTTCAAGGCTAAAAACAAAAACAATGCCT
>CM059282.1:13314952-13317452 GCA_030347295.1 Setipinna tenuifilis
AAAAGTACTTATGCAGGTCATAGTCCCACCATTCTCTCCAGGTTTCCCATCATGCCTTGCTCCCCACCCCACCCCACCCCTCTCCTCCCCCTCGGCACATCCACCCACCCACTTGCCCCTGAGCCCAGTCAGGTGAGTGGGCCAGCTGAGAGACCCCCTTCACCCTGCCCTGCCCTCCCCCCTCCCTGCCCTGCCCTCCCTCAATCCCCCCCTTTGGGGTGACCTCCAGGGTCCTGGGAAACAACCTGGCGTAAATTAGTGCCAATGACCCCCCCCACACGCACACACACACACTGACCACCTGCGCTCTCTCAGTACAGGTGGGAGTGGGATTGACAGGTGTCTGCAGCAGGGTCAAATCGATCGCACCACCACCACGATGGGAAAACACACAGCATTACACACTGCATCACGCATCACGCATCACACGCACACACACACACACACACACACACACGATACAACATTGCATTATGTGGTGACACTGTTGAATGGTGCGATAAAAAAATATGAATTTCTATAAATATGCAAGTAGTAAGTAGTTTTTTTTTTTACTTATAACATCACAGGGACTACAAACTAAAGCAAACGACCTTGGCCAATCAACACCTTCCTTCCACATGCGGAAAGGGAAGGGTTCTGTTTTGTTGGGCTAAAGTATCAACAACCTTTGCCAGAATAGCAGACTCTAACTCTAGCCCACAGCAACCTTTCCAGGGGGTATTCCAGACAGCAAGGTCAGTAACATACCTGGGTATGTTAAAGTAACACCAAGTAGTTTTTTTTAACCTTAAAATAATGTCTCCAAAATCATTTCATTGGTTTATAAACATGTAACAGGGTAAAATGCAATTCTGAATTCGCTTTGCAACACACTTATATATTGTATATTGAGCATGTTAACACTGCGATGCTGTGATATGGTTTAAGCAGCCCTAATATAAAACAAAAACAACCGATACACCACATGGTAATGTTATGATCAATATATCATATATATTGTGATATTTTGATGTGTAAAACACCTGTACTGGTACACAATGTAAAAAAAAGACAAAAGTAAGAGTTACTGTTGTGATAGTTGTAAAAGTTATAGTGTGTGGATAGATGGCTAAAGCGCTATCGCTACAGCATAATGCCCATTATCAGCCATTTCTGTTGCTGTTCCCCTTAAAATACGTTACAGTACAGAGGGCTTTACACAGTGAAAAATAAATTAATATAAAAATAAATAAATAAACAAATTCATGTCCCGTAAATCTTTGGTTCAGTAAGTGAACTTATAAAGTTTATTTTAAACCAATTTCGCATCGAACTGTCTCACCACCCGGACAATAATAGACTTGTTTACACACTACACATGTCTTGGAGCCCAATGTCACATGGGTACCCATAAACACCTCAACGGGAAGGTAAGGAAGTCCGCAGTGCATGCATGGTGGGGACCGCAGTCATTTAAAATGGACTCTCCCCCCGCACACCAGAGGTTGGTAGTCCATTAATGATGAATGTGCACACAAAGTTGTAAAACAATGTCTCAGGGATCGAGAGAGAGAGAGAGAGAAAAAAAAACCTATTTGGTTTATTCATCCCCTTTGCTGTTGTTTTGTAAATTGTTTTGGACAAAATTGTCAGCAATGTCATGTTTTTCTCTACTATCCTACTGATAAAGGCAGAGCTGTTTTTTTTATTGTTTGTTTGTTTGTTCAAGCTGAAGCGAATGATAGCAGATAAGAACAACATATTCAGATGGGTATCATTCGCTTTTTAGATAGAGGACTATACAGCTATAAAAGATACAAAAACAAAAAAAACTGTTATTTCCTGAAGATCCAGACGTTGCAGAGACATTGCTAGAACACTGACTTTGAGACTGATCTTGTGCAATACACAGGCAACCACAAAAGATCTGGCATACTTTGGGAGACATCCACATGTCTGAGTCAACACTGTGAATAAAACACACACATCTGCAACACACACACATTCAGAACTACGCTTGACAACTAACTACTCTGACAAGCAGTACAAACAGGCACCCTATTTCATGGCTTAAAAAGGTAAACTCCAGTGTAAATGCATTCCTGTTTAAAAACAATTAAAACCAGAAAAAGTCAGTGTATACAGCACAGGCCAAAAGTTTGGACACACCTTCTCATTCAATGCGTTTTCTTTACTTCCATGACTATTCACTTTGTAGATTCTCACTGAAGGCATCAAATCTGTGAATGGACACATGGAATTATGTATCTCATGTACTCTATGAAAAATATTGAGTCTTAACTTTTTTGTTAAGTCCATATACGTGTTCTTTTATAGTTGTGATGCCTTCAGTCAGAATCTACAATGTAAATAGTCATGAAAGTAAAGAAAACACACTCAATGAAAAGGTTTGTCCAAACTTTTGGCCTGTACTGTAAGTCTTTCTTTCTAAGCCAAATTCTGCTGCAGGTGTAAGTAACCCAAGTTAGAAGGCGCTCAACTTCACACCTTCTATCCA
>CM059282.1:13324952-13422452 GCA_030347295.1 Setipinna tenuifilis
ACATACAGGGTCATTCAACCCCAGGTAAACCATTAGACATGTATACACACACACACAAACACACACACACACACACACACACACACACACACACAACACAGGCACACAACACAGGCACAGGCGCACACACACACACACACACGCACACACACACACAGGCACACACACACACAGGCACACACACACACACACACACACACACACACACACCCTCTCTTGTCCAAAGGTGACCCAGCTTCACTAGGTGGTGAAACACAAAAAGCAGGTGGGGGGGGATATGTAACCCAACTCCAGCACCTCTCTTTCTTCCGCTGCTTTTTTTTTTTCCACCGCTTCCCAGTATCCAGTTACACACACACACACACACACACACACACACACACACACACACACACACACACACACAGTCACAACAAGATGAGATTCTGTTGCCATGCTGCCACGACATCACCCAATAACACACAAATGTTTCAACTGCAGTCACACACACACACACACACACAGTGACTAGCCTACATTTTAATTGCTCAGACAGACCTTCATTTCTCAACTAAGAATAGAGTTCAACTGCAGTCACACACACATCCACACACACATCCACACACACATCCACACACACACACAGACAAAGTGGACTACATAGTTGTCTGACCTTAGGTTTAATTACATAACCTTTATCTTGGCTAGTTTTCAGTTCATTTTTTCCGTGTGTGTGTGTGTGTGTGTGTGTGTAATACCTTACCTTGGCACCAAGCACTGTGCCAACACAGTGACTGTAGACAGTAGTGGCAGTACAAAAACGCTTACTGACTACACTACCCAGAATGCCCCCCTCTCTCATCTCAAATCCACTAGCCATGCCCCCTTCCCTTTCACTCACTCTGCACCAAAATAAACAATGAATTCCATGGGTCTTACTGCACAATGACCCGTCACCTTAGGCGTCCCAGCACTTGAGACAGACACACATCTCTCACCATGTCTGACCAGTAATAGCCACAGGAATAACAAGGATAACAAGGACAAGATGATGGACAGCGACAGACTCATCTCTGTTGGTTAGTTGGGGTCAGTTGGGTGGTCAGTTGGTGGGCTTAACTTTCCAACTGTGCTCCTGTGGGTAGAACTTATATACACATGTGCAATGCATGCACAGCACAGCAGGGGCGGAAATTAACTTGGTTAAAATGTGCGTCACTGGCAATTAAATGATTAAAACAATCACCAGCCACTTAATAGTAAAATATTATTATGCCTGGTGTGAACTTCCATCCCTGACACACACACACACACACACACACACACACACACACACACACACACACACTTCCCGAGGCTGATGGAGGACAGAGCGAGGGACAGGACCGGTTTTGCACATGGAGGTGGCATTTGAAAGGGGGATAGTGTGTGTGTGTGTGTGTGTGTGTGTTCCCTCAGTGGAGGATGAAGGCTTAGAGAGACACATTGGTGCTTTTGTGCTTCTCCCATCTGCCCAACACAGCACAGCGGCCAGGCTCTCAGCACAAGCTGGGACTGCAGGTGAACTAACTGTGATTTCTGTGTGTGTGTGTGTGTGTGTGTGTGTATGCAAGTGAGTGAGTGAGTGACCAAACAAATGGGTAAGATGTATGTATGTGTGTGTGTGTGTGTCTCTCTGACAGACTGGAATGGTGTGACGGAAACAGCAGTTAGCTGTGAAGGGGTTATGAAGTGAGAGAGAGAGAGAGAGAGAGAGAGAAAGGAGAGAGTTCTGACATGACTGGACGAAGCGAGAGTGTGAGAGAGAGAGAAAAATAACAGAGAGATAAAATAAGCGAGGGAGAGAGATTGGGGGCAGAAAAGACAAATTACAGTGAGAGATAGTTCTGGAATGGCAGCTGGAAGAGAAAGCAAGAAAGAAAGGAGGTATGACGAGTACAGAATATAGCAAAAGAGAAAAAGGAGAGAGGGACTGAATAAGAGAAGAAAAGAAAAAGGATGTGTAACATGAATGAATAAATGAATGAATGAAAAAAGTCAGCAAATGAAAATAGCAACAGATACATGAAATAAGAGATAGAAGGAGAGTCCAGAGAGAGAGAGAGAGAGAGAGAGAGAGAGAGAGAGGAGAGATAATGACAGGTAAAGGGAAAATAACAGAGAGTGGGTGGATAAGAGAGAGGAAGAGAGGAGAGAGCAGAGGAAGAAAATAATGACACTGGTATTGAAAGGGTTTCACAGGGCAAATGACGCAAACAGAACAATCTCCCTCTCTCTCTGACTCTCCCTCTTTTTCTGACTCTCACACTCTCTCGCCATTCCTCCTCTCTGTGTCTCTCAGTCCCTCTCTCACACATAAACATACAAACACACACACACACACACACACACACTCACACACACTCACACTAAGTTAAAAGCAGGGCTGAAGTCCCAACCAGGAAACATAACAGCTGCTGTTGCCGGGCAACCACAACAGTTTGTGGGAAGCAGAGCACTGTGGTCTGGAGAGGGGCCGGGGACCCAGCCTTTATTCCCACCCCCCAACCCCACCCCCACCCCAAAAAAACTCCTGCATTCCACCCACCCCAGGCTCAAGTTCCCTCCGCACCCACACTGGAAATGGGCATGTGCCGCCCACAACAAACCGCGGAAAAAGCGAGCGGAGCGACGGCTGGACTGGAGGCTTTATGGACACTCTGAAAGTGCTCTAAAAGTCCAGCTGCTTATCTAGTCTCCTCCAGACACGAGCATGTTTTTCAAAAGTTTCATTTTTGTAAACCTCAGAATCGCTGTGCAGTGTAATGGGTGTGTGTGTGTGTGTGTGTGTGTGTGTGTGTGTGTGTGTGTGTGTGTGTGTGTGTGTGTGATGACGCACAGCACATGCATGCATGCATGCATGCACACACATACACACCCATGGAAATACAAACACACACACACACACACACAGAGTTAAAAAGTTTCTTTTTAAAGTAGCACAGGGACAGCTGTGAAGTCATTAAGCTGAACAGAAGCTAATCAAACGTCAGGTTCACAGCCCCCTTGTGAATCACTCACACACACACACACACACAACACACACACAGACACAGAGCGGTCAAAACACACTACTTAAATTGCACACTAATGCCCATTAACACCTTACAGACGCTGACAGAGATGCCATTTATGCCCAAACAAAGCCAACTTTCAGCCTCGAGTTCCACACCAACAAATCAGCAGGCCAGAGCCCACTCTGTGTGTGTGTGTGTGTGTGTGTGTGTGTGTGTGTGTGTGTGTGTGGTTACGTGCACATGTGAGTTAGTAGGTGGGTGGGTGGGTGTTTGTGTTTGTGTGTGTGTGTGTGTGTGTGTGTGACTGACAGAATGAGAGAAAAAGTGATAGACAAAGTTTCTGCATGAGTGTGTGTAATGGAAAGAATGAATGTGTGTCGGCATAAAAAAAGAGACTCGACCCACATGTTTAGAGACAGTGGTTTATATGTTATGCCAAAAATGCACAATGATTTGTCTTTGTTGTTTTCTTTTTTTATGAAAACCAATCCAGGCACTTGAAGTGTCCACACACGCGCATGCACACACACACACACACACACACACACACACACACACACACACACTTGACATTTGGGACTCCACCCTTGTCCCTAAAAGCCCAGCAAAAAGTCCACTTCCTGTTCAACCGCCCAGCTACCCACCTGATCTGCATTTGATGATGTCACTGAACTCGTTGTCAGCCCCGCCCCCGGCGCTGTCCCTGGGCGATGCGGCGTCCGCCATGTTTCTCTGTAACTGTCCTCCAACTGTCCTCGGTTACCGCTGGATTAGTTTAGAAAGCAGGTCCCACACAGGCTGAAAAGCCACCTGTAAAAAAAAGAAACATCCCCCGCTGAGTATGAGATCAGTGTCCAGCCCCAACTGAGGACCGGGGTTGGTACTGCCGAAACTACCAACCTTAGTCACTTACTTACCTGGGTATGTTGAGGGCAGAGTAAGTGGTAAACCTCCTAAAAGAGGGGTCTTACGGTTTCATTCTCCTAACAAAATGAAGTCACAGGGCTGTTCTATTAGGAGGTTTTTACAACTTGCGTTGAGTTAACCAATCTGGGTTAGCTACTAAACCACCTACTTGGAATAACCCCCCCCCCCCCCCCGGTCTGTGATGCAAATCTAAGACACTTTTTCGGTCAAGTCAGCAAACTGATTTTCAACATCCTCTCAATCTTCATTCTGTGATTTCAGGTCTAATCACTTCACACCCTCATACATAAAAACAAAATAGCCCTATGTCCATATTTTGCTAGGAGAATTGAAGCGATAAGACTTCTCTATTAGGATATTTACCACATATTCTCAGTGAATTTATTTGAGTTAGTCACTAAGCCACCATCTTTGAACAGCCCCCTGGGGTTTATGCACAGTTCGAACCCCAACATGAAAACAAACACAGGGGGGGGGGGGTCTCCAAACTAAAGCAAACAACTCCGGCCAATCAACACCTCCCTTCCACAGCGCGGAAAAGGGGAGGGTTATGTTTGGTTGGCTGTTGGTTGGGCTGAAGTTTCAACAACCTTTTTTTTTGCCAGAATAGCAGACTCCAACTGTAGCCCACAGCAGCCTTTCCAGGGGGTATTCCAGACAGCAAGGTCAGTAACATACCTGGGTATTTTAAAGCAACACTAAGTAGTTTTTTTTATCGTTTCAGTGATTTGTGAACTCATAACAGGGTGAAAGGCACTTCTACATTCGCTTTCCAACACTCCATGGGCTATAACCGCACTGAGTAAGTTTGGAAGAGCAGGCGGTGTCTCTGTAGTTCTCTGTGAGAGACAATTCCTCTTCCGAACTGTAGAGCGACCGAAGATAAAAACTTACTGAGTGTTGCTTTAACTCAGAGCAAGTCGTAATACTAATAATAGAAGAGTCATGTGTGTTTGTTTTACTAGGAGGGTGAAGCTATAGGGCTCTTCTATTAGGAGATTTACTACTAACTCTGTTAACTTATCTGAGTTAGTCATTAAACCACCTTCTTGCAAAACCCACCAGAGAAGTAAACTCAGAGTGAGCCATTACGCCTCCTTATAGAAGAGTTAGGGTATTTACAAGTTACTCTGAATTAACTTATGTGGGTTAGCCTCTAAACCACCTGCTTGGAATACCCCAAAGGCTAATCTTACAAGCCAGTGTGCCAGACCACTTCAACTCTGATCCTCAGACTGTGACTTCAGCTATGGACTCCACAATCCCAACCAAGTCTCGATAACAACTCTCAAACTGTGCCTCCCCCCCTCTCTCTGTCCACAAACGGCTCTCACCCAAAAGGCAAGTTCCCACTACACAGTCTACAGCCCCCTTTTCACAGTTCCTGGCCCATATTTTCCGAGTCATGGACAATTCAAATTCAAAAACCAGAGCAACAACACAATTCATCGGCAATCAACCAATCGCTTTTGTTTTGAACTCCTCAAAAGACACAACTTGACAGGTTCACAGAGACGTCCACGAGGCCCCAGCTGGATGTTTGGCGAGTTTGTATTCTGTATTCTGGTCAGCAACAAGTCCTGCCAAAGTTATAATCTTTTCCGCAGAACCACCAATGACTTAGAGAGAGACCCTATTTCCAAGTCAACGAGTGAGTGTAGTTAACTGTACAGGGTTTTTTCCAAAAGACGCTGAATGTCCTGCAGTCTGAACTTAGGCAAGCCGGGGACTGGACTGCGCCACACCCTAACCCCAGGGTTGGCTCGGGCCCAGTGGATAGCCTTTCGGTCAATTATAGTGTGCGAGCACTGACAGCGTCCCGGCCTTGGGGACGGGACAGGACAGGACAGGACAGGACAAGAGACCTGGGAGTCAGCGAGTGACCACTGTGGAAGTGGCGGTCATGAAGGGTGCAGGACGAGCACTACACACAGGCATGCTATCCTATCATTACTACATCTTACGTAGACTACAGGGTGGAGCCTTCAAGCACCACATCTGATGGAGGCTGCCAAAGAAAAGGTTGTTTGTATGTGTGTGTGTGTGTGTGTGTGTGTGTGTGTGTGTATGTGTGTGTGACAGAGAGAGTAAGAGAGAGAGAGAGAGAGAGAGAGAAGAGAAGAGAAAAAACTGTGTGTGTGTGTGCGTGTGTAAGAAAGCAAGCATGCATAAACGAAGTCTGGATGATAAGTGACCGGAGTACAGAGCCATTTGGAAGGACTGTGTCACACACACCCTCAATCTGTCCCTCTCTGCCTTGCACACACATGTGCACACTACACACACACACACACACACACCGCCTTGCTGAATTTAGCTCGGGTGGGTTGGACGGACCTCTGCACAAGTTTAGTTTTTGCGGGGCCCAGCTGTCAGATCGGAGGTGACGTCACGCCGATAATGGTGGAATGTCGAGAGGTGACGCCTGGGGCGCGCAGAACATGCAAGTGTGCGCAAGGCCCGAGCCAGAGCTCGAGCGGAGCAGAGCGCCATGAAAGGCACTATGCAGAGAAAAGGGGGGCCAGAAAATAAACAGCTCGGGCCGCTCACGGGGTGACGTAAGCTCCTAAAAGTAGAAATAAAACACCATTTGGCCAAGATTTCAGTTCCCCTCGCTTAGAGCCATGCCCTCTTCCCTTCAGTCGTGCATGCACAGCGCTTCCCAAAACCAGAGCGAGGCAGCCATTCAAAAAGCAGGTTAAAATAAGACAAACTGTGCAAGACCATTTGCAACGTCCACCCCGACCCTTGCTATAGCCACGACTTTACCTGTTTGTACAGGTGGACCCGCACTGTTGCACATGGCTCAATGCCTGTGTGTGTGTGTGTGTGTGTGTGTGTGTGTGTGTGTGTGTGTGTGTGTGTCCACTCGGCGGACTGGGTAGCGTTCATGCACTTTAGCTTCTCGTGGGTTCATTTTAATCCGATCACAGTAAGCACCAACATGAGAACGGCTTTGCGTGCGACTCTTGACACACAAAACTGGCCGTGGCCAAACCTTAATTTCTCTCGCCCTCATGGTCACCGCGCACACACGCCTTTAAGTCCCACTCTCTAAATGTGATCTCACCTTCATCACCTTGCAGGATGGAGCAAAATGTCTTGTCAAGAGAATGTTCTACTTTAAAATGGGCAATACGCTGAGCCTATCCATTTTGATTGTACTGTTTCTATACTTCTGTAATTCCGTAGCAATGTGATCGGATGATTCTTTGTCACCGACTAAACTGATTTGGTATCGACTTACGCCACAGTTAAGTAATTAGTTTTAGATTAATAGACAACTAAGTTACTCCTACCTTACTGACGGTTCCAGCGGTCCCAGCACAAGTTTCCCAAAAAGTTTGAGGAAATCAGCGAGGACCCGTGAGGAAAAGTAATGTATTTCCACGTTTGCTGTCCCCTTTCGCCTCGGCCTTTAAGACATTTTCAAACACATCAGCACCGACTCTCGCACACCCAGCCTCCACTTGAACGCGTTCCCAGAAAAATGTGTTGGGGGGGGTTCTCAATTAAAAGTCGGAGAATGTTTCTCTCTCCGCTGCGCCTGGTGTATTCGCCCACCACTGCATGGATTGAAACGTATTCCGGTTCTGAAGTATCGCTGTTGTAGACGGCTGGTGGATCGCAAATGCAGCTTTATTCGAGCCCTTCCCGAACTTTGTTCCTGTTGCTACCTTTCCTTTGCCTGCTGCCTGCGCAAGCCTACAAAAAAACTTAGCAAACGTAGAGATGGAAACATGGCGCGAGCGCCGTCACGTGACCGCGCACCCTGGCGACCAAGTTGGACTGGTGGTGCCCTCTCATTGGGATAAAAAAAGTTGGGATGTGGCACAGAACTCAGGCAAAGTTGTTAATGTAAAACAATCGCTGCTCCTTACGCGACATTAATCGATTCACTGGAGCTAGTGCCGAAGTTATAGCACAGTATCTGCAGAAAAAAACGATACAATATTCAGAATTGGGAAGAATGGATAATATTACTTTATGAAGTTACATTTTTACATTATGGAACTAAGTAAGTAAACTTGTGTGTGGTAACACGGTGTACTGCACAGAATTCTGAAGCATACACAAAAGTTTGGAAAGATACCTTACTTAGCCAGGAGAAGGGTCCAAGACTGCATGATCTAAGTCCGGGAAAGGTTTTCACCTGCCAATAAACGTTCTAGTTGTGCCCCCTGTTGGTCTTCCACAGGTACATCACAAGTTAGCCTTTTCACATAACTTTTAAGCAGTGGTTCACCGGTGTAAATTCCTGCAGAATTAATGTGACGAAGCATTACGTATCTTTCCAGTTTGTAGGTGACCCTAACCAGAGGTTTCAGAGCGTACCTCATTTGAAAAATAGTTTCTATCCAAACCAGACACAGATGACCACTTCTGTGCAACTTGCCGCGGGCGCCAGCAGGAGGTGATCTTGTCAACACGGATTTTACATTGTTGTGACTGTATAAGTATCTGATCATTTTTTTACCTGGCATGTCCTCGCCTGGAATGAAGCTAAATGTATTTACATAGATGTACACCTTGTGATGTGTTTATGTCTCTTCCCATGGCTGACTTCATTTGTTTTCAGCTCTTGGATACACAGTCATATAGCATGCATAGATGCCGCACAGATACTATGTTGGCCTGTAGAGGCGATACGTCAGTCTGTCCGCCTTTTTAGGGGTGGCAGGTTCGCCTTATAAACATGGGAAATAGTTTTATAAATACCTTAACCAAAAAAACGCATATTAGCTTACAAATTAGCAAGTCAATGCAACTAGAATCAAGAAAACGCAAACTATTTGACGTTGATGTGCACATATATGCATTTTTTCAGCGATTTCAAACAACCAACATAATATTATGCATGAGTGCTTAATTAGAAGCGTAGGCCTACTTGCTTAATTTGGAAGCGATAACTGATCTGACAGCAAGGGTGGCGACGAGAATTCCGGTCATCCTTCCACAAGTTTTAATTGCAATAATTGAGACAAACAAAAAGCCTAACCATGCAGGCTTTTCTTTAAAAGGTGAGATTGTAAAAAATTAGGCTACCCCATAAACAAAAACTGTTACATTGCCTATCTTACATGTATTTCGAATTGAGTCTTTTTGCACATGCCACCGGCAAGATGGCGGCGACGTTGACGTACTTTGCCTCTAGTCAACTCAGTGTGTATTCTACTGCAGTCGTCCTCGCTACACGAACTAATACTTTCGATTTCATTTTCATCCACAGAAGTGAACATCTTAATAGCACAATCTGCTTTAACTAAATCATTGTCAGTGTAGTTGTGGCGCAGATGTCTCAAAACGTTATTACCAGGAGTGGGGTTCGAACCCACGCGGACATATGTCCATTGGATCTTAAGTCCAACGCCTTAACCACTCGGCCATCCTGGTACATACACCCTACATACGGGACCTCTGTCAATTTATGCCTACGAAGGTATATGTCTAGTTTTATGTATGTAATTTCATAAAATTCCATTAGAAGCGTGTCATTCCCTGGCTAACGATACATTTGGCCTGATTCCAATTTCCCAGAAGGCTAAATCAACTAACTAGCACTAGCATTTCCCATTATGCTAACAGCTTACCGTGGCTGACGTAGTATCACATTAGTACTATCTATTTCCCGCCTCAATAGTGTTTATAATATAGGAATATAGTTCTATACATGTACATGCAAAGGAATGTGCGATTCTGTTCACTGAAGTATCACTTATTTACGTTAGATCATATTAACGAGCGCCATTGGCGTCCGCTAGCCGTTTAGCATAGCATAAGTAGACGACAGTAGTTGTATCTAACCCAAGCTAACCCTGGTTAGTTCTGCTAATGTTGAACGGTCGCTGTACCGACAATTACATTTTACAGCGTCAGCTCAGAAAATTCTATTAGTGTTTACGATGGCGTCGAAGAGCGACTAAAAGCAGCTTTGAACATATTTACACTTGATTATCCAAACTTTATAATTGTCCATTCCCCATTCAGGCTGTTCGCTTCCAAATCAAATACATCATTTCAAAGCTATGACAAAACATGTTTAATCGTTACTTCAACTTAGTAGTTTTGCTAGTTGAAACCATAGGTTGAAACGAGGACACTTCATCACATGTGATTCACATCGTGTTCAACAGGACCACTCTAGATTGTTAGTTGCCGCGTCATAAATCAAAGTGCCCATTCTGCCCAAGCCGCATTCTCCCATTCAATGTCCAATGTTCAAAGCAAGAGGCATAAATCTTCTAATAGAGGAGTCTGACAACCTTGTTTTCTCAACCTCACAAAGTTACGGGGCTCTTCTATTGGAAGGTTTACTTACTGGAAGTTAACCTCAGATGTGTAATAACACCATGACAAACTGGTTCTTCCAAGATACAAGATACAGGATGAGTTTTGTTGGTGGTCATTTTTTGTCGTAGGTCAGTCTGTAAGTCTGTCAGGGAGGAAGGATGGCCGGGGTAAGGAGGGTGGTGGTGATGGGAGAAAGAAACAAGGAATGTATATATATATACTCAGAATAAAGACGGACTGCATCCAAAGCTCACCTTGGTTCACAAAAAAGTGACTTTTATTTCAGACCTGCATGAGAGCTTGTAACTTCTTCCTGCCCCCCATCCACTTTCTGCTTCCAGACAATAACCTCTTAATTAATGTCTTATCGTTCAAAATGATGACATTTATGATATGTATCTACTACAGACATCATGTCCAAACCAGAAGAAAAATCTGTTATGGTCAAAATGTTCCTCATGGCAGATAACTTAAAGCTCTGTACTTGTGTCTTTTGTCTGGGGTAATGAGGTAAAAAGAAATGTTGCATGGCCTGAACACAGCTGTTCTCTGTTTGCAAAGAGAACACATTTTAAGATGTAATGTTGGGTGTGGCGTAAGATGCTGTGACAGTAGCAAAGCCTTGCTGATTTCTGTCTCTCTGCATGGCATGTAATGTAGGCTACATTTAAGAAGGAGAACTTTAGATAGACCTAAATATAGGGCCGCTTCATGAACTTTACTGAAGCAGCTAATGAACAAGTATTTAGGCAAGCATGAGTCAGCACCACATTCACACAACCTCCATGAGGGAAATGCCTATAACATCCAGAGAAATGTTAAAGTTATTTAAGGTGCAATCAGTTGGTGAATATAGTGTTTGTTTGTGCTTACGTTTAAATTTTGTAGGAGCCTTTTTTGTCCAGCAGAAGTATTGTACATTTGCCTCAATAACCAAAGAAAACATGCAAGACACACAGCATTCCCCCGCATATTAGTGATTTTCAAGAATATCCAGTTTCGGTAACAGGCTGCCACCATGCTGTTTATTTCTATCAGGAGGAGAGGACAAGACATTAGCTGAATGTTAAAAAGTGGGTTACAGTTTTACAGAGTGTTTAAAATCTCAATAGCACTTTTAAAAATGTAGAAATCAACATGCCAAAAATGAAATAAAATGATAATTTCTGAATGTGCTTATTAGGTGTCACAGTTGCTTTAATTTTCAATACATCAGAATATAAAAAATATTGAATTTGCATTTCAACCTAACAGGCTATTGTCACCAGCCTGTTCAAGACTGTGAGTAAGTGTATTTTATCTACCACCTTGCCACACTTTTCTCCATCATGCCAAAAATAACTATAGTTGCAAACATGCTATGGCCATCAAGCAAACTGTTAGATAACAGCCTTATGTAGACTTCTTTATTACAGTTTACTTGCTCTATCTGATTTTTTAGAGTAAGGATTTAGCATTTCATCGATGAATCTCCCAAATGGAGTTCTTTCTGACTCGACTTCCTCCATTCCCTTTGCTTGACCCTCTGCAAGTCATTTAGTATGTCCCAATATGACACCTTCCCATTTTCCTTTCTTGTGTCCTTCTCTGCTGCCCTCTACCCTCCCTTTCTGGTGTCCTTCACTATGTCCCTCTCTGAAGCCCTCATCATGACCCTGTGTTTTTGCCTCTTTGACCTTTCTATCTAGTTCTTCATTAAACTCCTTCTCTGCCTGTTTCCTGGCTGCCATCTCAGTTTCTTTTTTCAGAAGGTCCTTATCTCGCTCATGCGTCTCTTTTAGGAACTCTATGTGTCTTCTCTCTCTCTGTTCATTGGCTTTAGCCTCTTTTTGTTTTTGTTCTTCAAATTGATCCCTCTGCACTCTGAGTTGCTGCTCCATTTTATGTCTCTCCTCCATCTCCAGTTTCTCCATGGCTCTTTTCATGTCCTGCTCCTTAAGTTTAAATTCTTCCTCTCTCTTTTGCCTCTCTTCATCTTGTCTTCTCCTAACCTCCTCCATTTCACTCTTCAGTCTTTTCATTTGAGCTTCATGTTTTCTTTGCAGCTCTTCTTTCTCTTTCTTGATCTCTTCCTCTTTCTCCTTCAGTATTCTCTCCTGCTGTTGTTTGAGGGCTTTCTCTGTTTTTTGGAACATCTCATTGGTGTAGTATGTGCCTCCATTCACTTTCACCATGCTGTCTATTTTTCCCAACAGCTCAGTCACCTGGTTGTTATTGCTTTTATCCTGCTTATTGTTTATTACATGGTATCTCCTGCCACAGTTGCGAAGAAGATTATGAACATCTTGTCCTGCATCTTGAAGATGCTGATCAAGTGACCCTTCCCCAAGTTCATCTCCTCGACTAAATAACAAAACCATGTACATTCCAGATTCCTCACCAAACATATTCTGGATCATTTTTACAGTATCCCTTTCCTCTTGTGTGAAGCGTCCTATTGATTTCACGAGCAGAAACACATGTGGACCTGGAGCTGACATTCCAATGCATTTTACGATTTCCTTTCTGATTTCTTCATTGTCAGTCTCTGTATCAAACAAACCTGGTGTGTCAACAACAGTTACTGGCCTACCATTAACCAGGGCTGTCTCCTTCTGGCACGCTGTGGTAACTGATTTAAATGAAAAATGTTCCTTAAAAACCTCTTTCCCCAGAATTGTGTTTCCAGTGGCACTCTTTCCTTGTCCAGTCTTCCCCAGCAGCACAATCCTTAGATTCTCTGTACTTTCCTTGATATCTAAAAATAAGCAGAAAATAACATGAATAACACTTCACACATTAGGTTTTCATGTCAATTTTAAGACAGAAAAAAGATGTGCACTTTACATTCCCTAGTTTTAATGTCAGCTGTTGTGATGCATTTAATTCATTTCACGACAGATAACTTAACAAAAAGCAATTTACTTATTCATATACTTTTGAAGCGCTTCTCCTAAGCTGGCTTACGAAATCTCAGTTTCACTTCAAGACAAACTTTCTGCAAGTGAAGTATGCTAAACAAATTGCTTTCTATTAAAGGAAAGACCTGTTGCACCCCTGGTTAACCTTTCACTAGAATTACACTTCCTGTTTTATTATTTAGTGATATCATGTTGTCATGAAAAATAAAAGTGAATAATACATGATATAATAAAGGATGCATATGTTTTGTATACCTTGACTGCTGCTTCTTAGCTGCTGGTTGATCTGAGCAAGTTTTTTAGCTAGTGCAGTGAGATACATCTCAGCTGTATAGAGGCCATTTTCTGATTTCATCTTCTCCACCTCATTCAGAAGTGACTCAATGTCCAGCCTGCGGTTCATGATGTGAACTTGTCTGGCACCTGTTGCAGTGTTGGCCTGTGCAGTTTTCTGACAAGTTTCTATGCCTTCAGCTTGCTGCTGAAATCCAACAGTAGACAGAACCAAGTGGGATTTTTCAGCTTTCTATTTGCTGAATGCACTTTAATTCAACTTCATCCTTGTCAGCAAGGGGACCCTGAGGTACAACCAAGAGGAATGCATTGACACCAGGGTCACAGAGGTGAAGAATGTGTAGCATCTGTTCCATCTTCTTCTCTTCAGATAACTGTGTTTTTTCCAGCACAGGCAGCAAAAGTAGTCTGATATGGCGTCCACACACTTCTGCTTCTCTCTTCACATATGCTGAGTTGTGGGCACATATGATGGGTTGTGGGCTCGGTTCTGTCTGCTCGTCCAGACCCAGTATCAGGTCTGCAACTGAGGACTTTAATGCTGCATCGCTCCCACACAACACCAGGTTCAGATTCTGGAAGGGTACAGCATCTGGGGACACCATTACCACCATACATAAAAAGAGAAAATGATTATTTGACCATTCAGTTCCATTCTCATTTCAAACCATGTTTTAGGATGGCTTACCGTCATTGTTGCTTACAAAACTCCAGCCATTCCCCAAAATCATCTCCTCTATAACTTTCATGGCACTAATCCGATCATGTCTGCGGTACTGGAAAGCCCTTCCTCCACATGCTGTGATTATTTCTTCAATTTCCCTGTTACCATCCCTCTGATCATTGTAAAGGAAGACAACTGAGTGCTGAAACGCATTTTCTGAGAAGAAATTCACAATGTCTTCCATCCTCTGTCTCCTCTTTTTGTCAAAGTCATGGCGATTTATCACAAGCACCAGAGCATGAGGTCCAGGTGCACAGAGGGACATACACTCTCTCACCCTCTGTTTTAAAGCATCATCTGAGAAATCATCCCTGAACAGTTCAGCCGTGTTGACTACGGATATACATCTGTCCGACACGTATCCAGTGAATGCAGTGGTGTGATTCCTTTCATGGCTTAAGGCATTTGTGAACACGTCTCTGCGCAGGATTAAGTTACCGATCTCATTTTTCTTCTCCAACCCGGGCAAGTCTGAATGATGCTGTCAATTAAATTATGTCACAAATATAGTTTTAGCATAATGTAATATTTTTGCAACAATAAAAATATTTTACATTCGGTCATATATGGCTGTAGTAATATCTATTTGCACAAATTGTGATTAAGTGAAGTTCTGGAGGTCTTATATGCCGGCTACGTCCAATCTTGCCCAGTTGTCTTACTCTTAATGAGACCCTTAACATGTACATGTACACGCACGGTACACCATTATTGTTAGGCTACATTACTTTGTTTTCTTGATATGGTGTATATTGCACTTTATTGCAAGTCCAAATTAAATGACCTCATGTGGCATAAGTTAACAGATGTTTTTTAGTAAGACTTATAGCATAGATAGTGAGAAATACTTTGTGGAGCAAACATGCATCCGTAGAGTACTTTTGCACACCTCCTTTGGACGGGTGCATTGGAGAGAAAACTTGTATCAACATGTATCAACGCTTGTATGGCTTTTTCTCCATTCATATTGTCTTCTCATACATATCTCAGACGTCCATCAATTCGTTAGCACATTGTTCCATGGTAGGCAAACCCAGGTCCATTACAACAATTTCACTCAACAGGTTTGACTGTTTTTATAAAACAAACACTTACCGGGTGAGTCTCTGCTGTTTTTTCTCACAAACAAGTCAGTCAAACCTGAACGATTTGCTGGTCCTTTTCCATATAACACATAACACAAAGATGACAGTTCAGAGTTGTTTGTGTTGTTCGCAAATGTTTGAGAAAAACATCTTTAAGAAATTAAAAATATATATATTAGGCATTACCTATGACACATTATTTAAATGTATTCTTACATTGAGTGCTAGGATTGTTAACAACAAAAACATTAAGAAAAGATATTTGAACAAACTTACTTCTCCTAACGATATTCATGTCTTCCACTGATCTTGACCAAAGAGAAAGTAAAAGCCAGAGTGAAAAGCTCAATAAGCGAAACCTCATAGGACACATGTATCTGAAGTATAAGATTATGTAGAATTACATTTTATTCTAACACAATACTTCTGAGTGAATTATCATATTACCTGAGTATGTGATTGGGAGAAACTTACCTCAGTTCAGAGGAGAAAACAGCGCTGGTACTGAAGGAATGCCATTTGTCTTAACTCTCGAGAAGAAAAATGGGCGGGAGTAATTTCACACCCTTTGAATAACTTGATTCATCAGTGACACTGACTAGTTAGTATTTCACTCCATCTGTTGGTGCATTTACTTTGATAGAGTTATATTTCACACTGCATATGACACTGTTAAATTCACTGTTTGACAATTAACAACATGAGCTATCTGATAAAACTGTAGTTGCCCTATCTGAAAAACCAGCGACCACAACTGGGTTTTCTACACTGTGACTGGACTATACAGAAGCAGCTAAACAATAGCACCTGGGCTGTCATGTGTCAGCACCTCCACTTACAGGCCACATTTATAACTGCAGACCTACACTATCAAGAGAGCATCAAAATGCATAAGGGTTCAGAAATCAGAAGATTCATAATGTTTCACAGTGTGATCTGAATGTACAGGGTTTTACTTCTTTCCATCAAATGAAGACAACTACAAATTAACCACTATATATATTTTTTTTTTTTTCATAATGAACAGTTAGTAATGAACAATGCGATAACAAACAACGTACCAAGCCATACCTCCCTGCCCCACCTTACATTGGATTGCATTGTCGTATACGTACATGTTTCTTCTTCCTCTCTTCTTCTTTCACTGGCTTTCTATTTTTCTCTCCTCATTCTGTCTCTTCTCCACATCCAAGAGACAAGGCAGTTTATTTCCAAAACTTAAAACTCTCAAAACATATTTGCTCCATTCTATCATTTCGATTTTGAAAATGAACAGTGTGTTTATGGATGTCAATCCCATTTTCAGAAGGTAAAAACCCCCCAATGTATTCAATTTGCTTGTGCAGAATGTGATTTCACTAATAAGCTGGTCTACCTCTTAGACTTTTTTGTGATTTGGTTATATATTGTGTCTTCTATTAGGTTTGGCCAGAGCATAATATTAAAGTTTCAGTCTGTCCAGGAAATCACAACAATATGTTCCAATGGATACTACCAATAAGTAAATTTATTGTGAAAACTATAAAATATTGCACTTTACTGAGCTAAGACAACAGTGTCTATTACAATATGATATACAGGGTTGTTGGTAACCCTTAATAAAAACACAAGCACAGGATTTTACAGGAAGTACAGACTTTATTGAATACACAAGTGACAGAAGAGAAGAATACATAATAGAAACCACTACGCGAAAACTAGTGAGTACAAAGGCCTTAATGGAAGAGACAGTAATGTGACCCTGTAGAGAGCTACAGAGCAGCGAACCATGCTGCTTGTCACTGGCTGGGTACTGTCTTATGGATAGGACCAACTGGTAACAGAACTTGAAAACATTTGGTCGTCTTGATCTTGAAGTGAATTGCCAACTCACATTGGTAAGGAAGGGCAGCTTGTTCCTGTTCTGATCTGCTGTAAGGCCTGGGTGACTGCAGGGCAGCAAGCAGGGCGGAGGATGCTTCCTATACACTAGAAACCTAGCCTCCTCATGCTGCCACCACACATCACGACAATGACAACAGCCAAATCAAACATGTTAATATGATAAAGAACAATGTAATTATAAAGTGTGTAATACAAATTCTATCAAAGACAAACTAACAAGAATATATGAAGAGTAATAACAAAAACAATATACTAACATTTTACTAAACTTTTATACTGAAAGCTGATAGGAATGCAAATGTATAAACGTTGGCGTTACAAAAAGCATGTCACAACTGGACATTTAACCAAACTATGGTACTGTATATATTATATTATATTATATTGTATTATAGTAAAGTATAATCCAGTACGGTAGTATAACATAATACTATACCATATGCACCATATATATTGCTGATAACCATGTGCTTCCTCAACACTGGTCATCTCTGCTGCACTAATAACAATACATTCTCTATCTCTATCCGCTTGCCTACTCACTATATCTGTTAATATATAATTAATAATATATTATTATGTTTATTATTATTATTATTATTATTATTATTATTATTATTATTATTATTATTATTATTATGTTTATTATTATTATTATTATTATTATTATTATTATTATTATTATTATTAAGTGTGCTCAGCAAGAACAGTTATTGTTCTTCTTAAGTAATGTTTTTTTGCCATTTTACACTAAATTAAGTTGAAAAACACATTACAGGCAAGACTACGATGTACCGCAAATATATTTGGTACATTGGCTGACTCCACCCAACTAATTAGGTATCATTTGGTCACTAAGTGGCACTGTAATACGTAAAAATGTGTTTTGGCATATTACATGAATATCTTATCCATTAACATGTTTTTCCATCACAGCTAATTGAAACTGATGGCAAGGCTGCCAAACAGAAAATCACCTAGTATTTCAATCAAACTTGGATATATTAACACAAAACATGCTTTAAGTGTTTACGACCACGTCTCTGATATAACTACATTTTGTTGCCATGCCCCCAATCACTGCTAGAAGTTATATTTAACTGGGATTTTACAGCTAAAAATCACTATGTAAAATCACTGAATTAACTTGGGTTAAAAATCAAGCAAGCACACTTTTAGTATTTACTGCAGAAATGCAGTCTAATTATTGTTATTATCATTATCATTATTATTACTATTATCATTGTCCTGTTTGCTCTGGCGTTGGTTTCCTCCACTGTGCCCATTTTGGAGTAGAGGCTTCAGCTGTTCTCGCATCTTTCCGCCCTCAGCTGATTCACTCAGCTGCTCTTCGTTCTTCTCAGCTGATCCACTCGGCTGATCCTGGTCTGTCATGGCTGATCCCTTCTGCTGATCCTGGTCTGTCATGGCTGACCCATTCTGCTGCTGTGGGCTGTCCTCAGCTGCTGCTGTGGTCCCTCCCCTTCCAGCATTCCGATTAGCTTCTGTATCTGTCAGTCAAACAACATTGAACGTCCAGTAAACACTAAAACGGGGGTTAATACAGCATGATACGCAATACACAAACAACCTTTAGTGTATTTAATCAATAAAATGAATGCAACATGACATAAAACAAAGAATAGAATAACACACACCTTAGGTGTATGCAAAACACTGATTTTAATAATACTGACCGTGACACGGCACACAGGACTGTGAAAGGGCAAAACCATGGTCTCCACGGGAGGGCTCACATCTCCTTTTTACATCTGAAATACATATAGAGGTTCAAATCAATCAACCAATTAAGCAATAAATTAGTCATAATCAACACATTATTCATCCGTTTACACCCCTGCAATTCTGTTGAAGTGAAACACAACATTTTCCTTGTTAACTAAAAGGAAACCAAGGTTTGTTGACACAGTTATGCATAACTTCCCTATTTACTGTCTGCACTAAGTTGCGTGTTGTGGTATCAATTCCTCATGTCTTGTGACAGCTAGCGTAAAGGTGCCTTTTCTTTGATAAACAGCTAGAGATGTTCGATTTTAATTTTAGTCAGGCACTGATGTGACTTATAATTCAGAAAAATTAAATTGGCAACTCACACAATCCCACAACAGCTGCGATGATGATGATGATGATGATGATGATGATGATGATCACCGCTACCACAGGCACTGTTATTGCCGTAGCATTACCATCCACAGCTTTACCTGATAGACACAATAAACAACATAAACTAGGTCACTGCGTGTGTGTGTGTGTGTGTGTGTGTGTGTGTGTGTGTGTGCAAGGGCATTTTACAAAGGCTTAACACAGATGACATTAGACATCAGTCATTCCCTGGAGGAAGAGGGGAGAATTCTAATAATGCTTACCATCTTTCCTATTCACCAGTAAGATAACATCGGCCGTAACAACACTAATAAAAATATTAGTGTTGTATCCAAAACATTGGAAAATGGTGTTGTTCTCCTGCTCAGAGATGTTGTACAACTTCAAACTGAAGTTCCCAGTTGATGGCTGACTCTCCAAGAGAGCAGTTCTGTTGTGATAAGACGAGTTCTGATGTTTTCTGTCCTCCTGTCCTTTTTTAAAGACATACACTATGGTGTTTTGAGCAGGTATTTGCCAGTAGACAATGAGGGCATTGAGAGGGGGCACTGGGAGTGGAAGTTGGCAGGGCAGGACAGCGTCCTCTCCTACAGTCACCTCCACTGGTGTTGGGGCTGTGGGGACTGCAGGCTGGTCCTGAGCCTCTGGGACTGTAGACTGCTCCTGGGCCTTGCGGAGAGCTGCACCCAGTCCCCCTGCCCAGACACAACAGATATTTGCTGTCTAAGCTCACTGTATGTCATTTATATTTCTAAAGCACATTTAAACACAGTTTGTGGTGTAAAGAAGAAAGAAATTCATTTTAACAAAAATAAAAGTTAGTAGCAATAAGATTATCAATAAAACAAGTATAAATAGAATACATGCAATACGCTTTAGTTAGTGAAAATGTGTCTCTAATTGTCATTTGTACTTCTGCTGCGGCCTACTTTCACTTCTTATTCTTCAGTTTCTCTCTTACAAACATAAACACAAGTATATAACCATAGCCCATAAATTAAATCACCTTTAGTAATTGTCTCTTATTTTTGAATAGATAACATTCAAAACACACACAACCAGACATGAGCATACACCCATGCGCATGTGTGCATTCACACATGCGCACTTATATGCCCGCACACCCACACACAGTAGCTTTGTCGCCTGCCACGTGTTCGTGATCCGCCATTTTTGCTACGTGACCCACCACTCAATGCACATACACTCATCGAAGTTATATTTACAGAAAATTACAGTTATGTACAACACACACACACACACACTCCCAAAATTTCATAAAGACTATCTATTAGAGTGCAACTGAGAACTGAAAGTCTTACCAGAGCATATGGCTATGAACACTAGCATGCCCACCGCACTTTTCAACATTCTGAGGGAGAGACAAAAAAGCCAGGTGAGAGACTGTTCCCACACACACACATACACACGCACACAAACAAACAAGCCCCAGCATATTAAATAGTAAGGGTGTTGACATGCAGGTTAGACTGCTTTTGAGGCAAGTGTAACTTAACAGATAAAATCCTGTTAAACCAGCAGAAGGTTTGCATTTGCTCATACAGATACAGATAATATAAGCATCGATTGTAAAAAGATGGGAAATATTGGACTAAAACCCGAATTTCTGTACATACCTGCCTGTGGGTGAGCTCCTCTCCTGACAGCCGGTCAAAAAGGAAGTACACTGCGGAAATGGCTGGTTTTATGGAGGGAGGACGGATGCGCCCTAGGGACAAACTACAAAAAAAAATTAGTAATCGCAGTTTGGTATGGGTAAGTGAGTGAGTGAGTGAGTGAGTGAGTAAATAAAATAATATAATATAGAATAACACTGTATTAATCCGATCAAGAGCTTCCTTTTTTTTTTGAACTTATTTTTTATTGAAAATATTAATCAATTTACAGAGACAAGACTTAATGCACACTTGATAGAGAAAAAAAAATGTTAAGACTATATATAAATGCATGTTTAAAAAGAAAAAAAAGAGGACAGAGAGAAATGAAAAGGGGAGAAAAGAAGAGGAAAGAAAAAGACAGAGAGGATGGGAAGGGGGGGGGGGGGGTGCTTGCTCACCAGTGTTCTCACATTACATTACATTGCATTTGGCAGACGATTTTGTCCAAAGCGATTTACAAACAAAGGAGGACATAAGCAAACAGAGGTGTAAGGGGACACAGAGTAGGGACACACAGACAGATGTACTTCTGCATAGGGACAAAGAGAGAGAGAGTTGGTTTAGTGACTATTAATACAAATGCAGGGTACCATCTTTTCAAAAGAATTTCCCTCTGGAGTCTTTAGTTAAATGTTATTCCCTCCATTCTATAGAGCCCCGATACAATATCTTTCCAGGCTTGCAATGTTGGCACCGTTGGCACCGCAGCTAACCCTATGTGCCTCAGTACATATTTGTGTCCACATTTCTGAAGAGATATCTTGCTGCAGTTCTAAGTCCCATTTTGTTTTTATGTATAATGTATTGTGTGTCTCCATGTTCTGTAAACTTATATATAAAGAAGAAATGGCCCTTTTACTGCTAAAACCAAGTTGGGCTTTAACAAAATAGAGCTCTATTGTAGAAGGTGCCAGGATTTACTGTTGAACAATTAACAACATGAGCTATCTGATAAAACTGTGGTTGCCCTATCTGAAAAACCAGCGACCACAACTGGATTTTCTACACTGGACTGTACAGAAGCAGCTAAACAATAGCACCTGGGCTGTCAGGAGTCAGCACTGCCACTTACAGGCAACATTTATAACTGCAGACCTACACTATCAAGAGAGCATCAAAATGCATAAGGGTGCAGAAATCAGAAAATTCATAATGTTTAACAGTATGAGCTAAGTTAACAGGGTTTTACTTCTACTTTTACTTTCCATCAAATGAAGACAACTACAGATTAACCACTATATATATATATTTTTTTTAATAATGAACAGTTAGTAATGAACAATGCAATAACAAACAACCTCCCAAGTCCCACCTCACATTGGATTGCATTGTCGTACACGTACATGTTTCTTCTTCCTCTCTTCATTGGCTTTCATTTCCTTTCTTCTTCTTTTACTGGCTTTCTATTTTTCTCTCCTCATTCTGTCTCTTCTCCACACCCAAGAGACAAGGCAGTATATTTCCAAAACTCAAAACTCTCAAAACATATTTGCTCCATTCTATCATTTCTATGATTTTGAAAATGAACAGTGTGTTTTTAGAGGTGTCAATCCCATCTTCAGAAGGTAAAAACCCTCCAATGTATTCATTTTGCTTGTGCAGTTAACACACGAGATTTCACCAATAAGCTGGTCTACCTCTTAGAATTTTTTGTGATTTGGTTATATTTTGTGTCTTCTATTAGGTTTGGCCAGAGCATAATATTAAAGTTTCAGATCTGTCCAGGAAATCACAACAATATGTTCCAATAGATACTACCATAACTACATTTATTGTGAAAACTATAAAATATTGCACTTTACTGAGCTAAGACAACAGTGTCTATTACAATATGATATACTGGGTTGTTGGTAGACTTTAATACAAAACACAAGCACAAGATTTTAAAGGAAGTACAGGCTTTATTGAATACACAAGTGACAGAAGAGAAGAATACATAATAGAAACCACTACGCGAAAACTAGTGAGTGCAAAGGCCTTTATGGAAGAGACAGTAATGTGACCCTGTAGAGAGCTACAGAGCAGCAAACCATGCTGCTTGTCACTGGCTGGGTACTGTCTTATGGATAGCACCCACTGGTAACAGAACTTGAAAACATTTGGTCGTCTTGATCTTGAAGTGAATTGCCAACTCACATTGGTAATGAAGGGCAGCTTGTTTCTGTTCTGATCTGCTGTAAGGCCTGGGTGACTGCAGGGCAGCAAGCAGGGCGGAGGATGCTCCCTATGCACTAGAAACCTAGCCTCCTCATGCTGCCACCACACATCACAACAATTACAATTACAAAAAGCATGTCACAACTGGACATTTAACCAAACTATGGTATTGTATATATTATATTATTATAATATATACAATACCAGAGTTTGGTTAAATGTCCAGTTGTGACATGCTTTTTGTAATTGTAATTGTAATATATATTATATTATTATAATATAATATATTATATTATATTATATTATATTATATTATATTATATTATATTATATTATATTATATTATATTATATTATATTATATTATATTATATTATAGTGTACCATATGCACCATACAGTACATATTGCTGATAACCATGTGCTTCCTCAACACTGGTAATCTCAGTATATTATAAATTCTTGCATCTTTCCGCCCTCAGCTGATTCACTCAGCTACTCTTCCTTCTTCTCAGCTGATCCACTCTGCTTATCCTGGTCTGTTATTACTGATCCCTCTTGCTGATCCTGGCCTGTCATGGTTGATCCATTCTGCTGCTGCAGGCTGTCCTCAGTTGCTGCTGTGGGGTCTGCAGGATGGTCCTGAGCCTCAGGCTGCCGCTGCTGCTGGGCCATGCGGACACCTAGTTCTACTTTTAGTTCTAATTCTAAAGCACATTTAAACACAGTTTGTGGTGTAAAGAAGAAAGAAATTACATTGAAATTCATTTTAACAAAACTAAAAATTAGTAGCAATACCATTATCAATAAAAGAAGTATAAATAGAATACAGTCCCTGACAAAAGCCATTTTGTAGGAACAAAAACGTATAACCTGACTTTTAATTAATACATTGGTTGTAGAAATGTCTCATATGAAAGCTAACAGCCTCCAAAATTATGCTCAATATACTACAATGCATTTGCTTCACTGAAGAAAGATTGATCATTTAATGAACACAGAAAAGTCAGATTTTGGCAAGACAAAAGTCTTGTTGCCTTGTCATATCATGCACCCAATCCTAGATACAGCCTCACCTGTGATCAGTTATTGATCAATCATATAGTGGGTGTGTATAAAAAGAACCCCAGCATACCAGACCTTCACATCAACTCCAACTTGCCCCTTAGGGCACCCTTGCACCCTGAGACCAAATATTGCAGGAGACCTACTGGAGCCCGCTGGGGTTACATCCAGTATGGGGGTGTAAGACATTTGCAGGATGGAAGGCAATACCAATAGCCTAAAATATCAAGAAGTATTAGCAACCTCTTACATTCCCAACCACAAATTTTGCAGCAGGATGGTGCTCTATCGCATACTTCCATCTCTACATCAAAGTTCCTCAAGGCGAAGAAGATCAAGGTGCTCTAGGACTGGCCATTCATTGAGCATGTCTGGGGTAGAATGAAAGACGAAGCATGGAAGGCAAAACCAAAGAATCTTTATGGACTGTGGGAGGCATGTAAGACTGCTTTCTTTGCTATTCCTGATCACTTCAGTTCACTTTGTTGAACCACATGGATGCAGTCCTACAAGCTCATAGAAGTCATACAAGATATTAAATATGGATCTCACATCTCTAAAATTTTCTGTAGGCGACAAAACTTTTGTCTTGCCAAAATCGGACCTTTCTGTATTCATTAAAGTATCAATATTTCTTCGGCAAAGCAAATTTATTTTCAGTATATTAACATAATTTAGGAGGGTTTTAGCTTTCATATGAGACATTTTGAAAACCAATGGATTAATTAAAAGTCAGGTTTATAAGCTTTTGTTTCTACAAAATGGATAAGCGACAAGACTTTTGTCAGGGACTGTACATGCAATAACTTTTAATTAATGCAAATGTGTCTCTAATTGTCATTTGTACTTCTGCTAGCCTACTTTCACTTCTTATTCTTCAGTTTCTCTATTACAAACATAAACAGAAGTATATAACCATAGACCATGAAATTAAATCACCTTTATAATTGTCTATTATTTTTGAATAGATAACATTCAAAACACACAAAAACAGAGACATAAGCATACACCCAGGCGCACGTGTGCATTCACAAATACACACTCACATACCCGCATATCCACACACAATAGCCTGCCACGTGTTTGTGGTCCGCCATGTGTGCTACGTGACCCACCACACATGCACACACTCTCATTGAAGTTAAATTCACAGAAAACTACAGCTATGTACAACACACACACACACACACACACACACACACACACACACACACACACACACATGAGGGTACACCCAGGTACACGTTTGTATTCACACATGCGGACTTACATGCACGCAAACCCACACACAGTAGCTTTGCTGCCTGTCACGTTATGATCCGCCATGTTTGCTACTTGACCTAGCACATTGTACAATATACACACACACACACTCATCAACGTTAAATTCACAGAAACTTACAGCTATGTACAACACACACACACACACAGTTCCAAAATTTCATGGAGACTATCTGTGAGAGTCCAACTGAGAACTCAAAGTCTTACCAGATCTTATGCCTATTATCGCAAACCTTCCCATCGCCCTTAACATTCTGAGGGAAAACCAGAAAAAGCCAGGTGAGAGACTGTTCCCACACACACACACACACAAAAACACAAACACACACAAACCAGTACCAGCTGATGAAATAGTAAAGGCGTTGACATGCAGGTTAGACTGCTTTTTGAGGCAAGTGTAACTCAACAGATAAGATCCTGTTAAACCAGCAGAAGGTTTGCATTTCCTCATACAGATACAGATAATATAAGTATCGATTGTAAAAAGATGGGAAATATTGGACTAAAACCCAAATGTCTGTACATACCTGCCTGAGGGTGAGCTCCTCTCCTGACAGCCGGTCAAAAAGGAAGTACACTGCCGAAATGGCTGGTTTCATAGAGGGAGGACGTCATACACGCATGCGCCAAAAGGACACACTACAAAAAAAAAATCGCAGTTTGGTATGGGTAAGTGAGTGAGTGAGTGAGTAAATAAAATAATATAATATAGAACAACACTGTATTAATCCGATCAAGAGCTTCCTTTAGGGGGTAAGTGTATGTCTGTGTCTGTCTGTCTGTCTGTCTGTCTGTCTGTCTGTGTATCAAAGGATCATGAAATAGAATATAACAAGAAGAACAAGAATGACACAAAACAGAGCCTGTGGCTGTGGCTAGCTAATTTATAAAAAGCCGCCAGGTTGTTGAAGGTTGCAGCTTGAAAATTGCCCTCTATCAGAGACAAAAAGGACACAGAGTCCAAGTGTGAGGGACATGGCAAGGAAGATGAGGTTGAGGAAGAGCAAGAGGAAGAGTGTTTTTTTCTATTAACCAAATTAGAGCCACCATTATAGGTCACTTCCTCATCCATGGGTTTATGACGATCTATGCAAACTCCTAGAGGCCATGGAATTGGCCTGTGACATAAGCGAGTACAGTAAGTGTCAGGGATGGATATGACTTGTTAGGACATTCCTTCCCTGTTGCCTGGGAAGGGATACCATTGCTTGTCATGTGGATGACGTGCTGGCCTGACCCAAGCCAAGGGCATGATGAAGCTCAATGATCTCTTGTTTTCAGCACTGTAAAAATAACTTATGCTATTATATGCATCTGAACATTGTGTTTTCCATTTTTGGTGTAGTGTATACTAACTGCTTAATTGTGATTTTATTTTGATGGTGTTGTTTTTGTTTTGAGGGTAGAGTTTGGGTTTAAGCACATGTAATTGTGCTACAATTACATGTAATTGTGCATTGTAGCTGCAATTGGAGTTGTCCACATGCATTTGGAGTTGTGTTTACAGTTTTTAAAAAATGGGGTAAGGTGTCAGAAATTGAGTTTTAGCAATTGTGAGTGTAATTACAAGAGATTTCCTTCCACTAGAGGGCATTATGCTGCCACGAAACAGATAATCGGGAGGCGATCCAGCTGAACCCTGGAGCTAAATCTCAACTTATGACTAAAATAGTAAAAAAGTGGTAGTAGTAGATAACATGCTAAAATACTTACAACAAAAATACATTTTGAGAATGCATTACATCAATTCTGACTCGTTGTGCTTAACATACAATGAATGCAAATATAAATGTGTTTTAAGAATGAGAATGTGTTTAGAGTTTTGCAAAGAGGAGTTTTGCGTGTGTTCTACCATGTGAAAATTGTTAAAGGTATTGACAAAAGAGTGAGCAGTTGTGAGAAATAGCAATTTACAAAGTTGTTTTTGTGCTTTAGCAATTCAGAAAAACTGTAAAAGTATGTTACTGAGGTTTTTGAAGTTTTTGTATCGTTGGGACATACAGTCAACACTTCTGGAGAACTGGAGATCCAACCATGGATCAATTTGGACAAGTAGATCAAATACTTTTTCGTTTTCTGTGATGCCGAGTCTATTTCTGGAGTGACTGAAAAAATCTGATGTTACTGTAATTCAAGGTCAGGGTGACACTGGCAAGGTCAACATAAGTCCCCAAAATCCATCTGGAAATGTTGAGGTGGAATCGTCCCAAGGATACCAAAAAAATCATATGTCTCCCCCATTAATAATACATATCTTTGGATCAGGGGCTTATCAGTTACTGCAAAATGGTGCACAAAATCATTTTTTCTCTCTCTAAAATACTAAATAGTAAAATAAAATAAACTTACAGTAGACACAGTATCTGCACATGTCTGCACAAAGCATTACCTCCATTTGAACAGTCATGTCAGCCTAAACGACAGACGCAGGGAAGGGTTTTATTCTATGTGTGCAGCTATGTCTTGCTGTTGATATATGTATTTGACTTCCTGTCTGGTGGCCTCACATACATCCCATATCACTCAGTTTGAAGGGCCTTTGCCCTGATTTCCATCCAGACACCAAAGCAGCCAGTAAACCCTTTGGAAGAGCAATTTGTTTGTCTGTACTTGTCCCTGTAGTCTCTTACACTCATGCACAGGCAAACACACACACTTACACGCACACATACACTCTCACTTACACTCTCATTTATACACACACACACACACACACACTCACACACACACACACACACACACACACACACACACACACACACACACACACACACACACACACACACACACACACACACACAGGAGGACAGAATCCACAATTCTTTTTGCCCTCTGGTCCAGTGTCGTACCTCAGATAAAAGATAGAAGAGAGGGGTGGGCACTTGAATAAAAGTCAAAACATTCAGGGAGCTGAAGAATGCAATCTCTCTTTTATTTCTTGGACTTATTTTTTTTGGTTCAACACCTGCTTATTTTATGGATGTGCACACCCTTTACCTTTTTTAAGACCAGTGCCTGACCTGTACACTAAATGTGTAATACAAATGAGCAGGGGTGTGGAGAGTTCCCCTCACTCAAAATGGGCTCTTCACACAAAATGAACCAAGGGCAAGAGATCTAAAATTGACTGAACTAATTTGGTCATTTTCCACAGTAAAACAGGGTCTGAGATCCAAACACGACTTCAGGTGCTTCTTCTAATAACAGTTGTACATACCTTATGCAATTTATTAAGAGCTATCAGTTCTGACGTAACTGATTCAAAAAGTGAAATTTTAAGATGCTTTTGAGCAGAGTTTTACACAGGATTTTGCAAAGCTGCAATGTATGACCAACTCATTTTTTTTTCCTATCTCGAAGTCTATTTCATAACCTTCATAACAAACACTGCTTTGTGATGTTGTGAAATTGCAAAATTAAGGTGCTTTGGGAAGGATTTTATGTTGTCCCAGCCAAAACTGTAGGACTTATAAGGTTACCATGCTCTGCAGAGGGGGGCCTTAAGAATTGAGTTACTTACAACATAACAGCTATAATAAGGCAGGCTGTTTGCCACTATCTTGGTACAGCAGTAATGGTAGGATTTGTTAATTTATTGTGCTAAAATAGACAAAAAACATAAATTCAAGATATGTTCTATTCTCCGTTAAAAAAAAGTGACAGTAGTGTAGCAGGCTAATTAGATAGACACTCTTTTTGATCCTAGAGAGTTATTTTTTCTGCATTCGACCCATCTGTGAGCAGTAGACTAGACACATTGCAATCACTTGCCACAGCACTTGTGGAGCAGTTCAACGTCCTCAAATGCAGATGACAGTGAGGAAGAGCTTTGCTCATTCACTCTCCCACCTATAGGACACATAGAACAGAATTCAGTGGGAGCTGCTACAGGCCAGATCCATATAGAAGAGGCAAACAACCAGGAACAAGATAATCAAAGATTTTATTTATAAAGGCAAAGTAATTGAAACATAGTTGAGGGTAAACCTGAATGTTGACATGCGTGCAGGGAGGTGAAGATAATGGAATGGAATGTACTGCAAGCATCCTGCAGGTGTCAATGTGTCTTGCAGTAGGCCTGAACACCCTAAGTATGTGCAAGCCATATGTTGAGCTATTTGTACATACATGTGTTATAGTAAAATGGGTAGTAATAAAAGCATCATGGGTTTTTGCTTTTTGCTCCTCGGCTTGTGAATAAATATTTGTGAGTGACATTTAGTGCCACTGCATGCAGTTGGACTTTGTATAGTTTGATGGCTTTTTACAGTCCTGGTTTCTTTTACTGGTGCAAATTTGTTTAAAAAAGACAGAAAGACTCAAATTGATATGTGTTTCTTACTAACACAATCATTGAAATTAAGATAGTAGCTTAGTAGCTCAGTAGCCTACTATTAGGCCTACTTAACACCCCCCCCTCCCCCCCTCGCCCCTCGCCACCGCCGCCGCCTTTTTTTTTCATAGGTAGGCTACCATCCAGTGTACAACAGCACCTGAGTATCTCCTGTGATGTCATGTCATCTGTGCTGTAAGCCATTCCCCCAGGGGCGAATCTAGACCATTTTTAGGGGTGCCAAGGCACCCCCGTGAAACTGCTCGGCACCCCCTGGCTCAGTGCAAAATGAATAATATATTATATATAATAATAGTGTTGTGTGATAAGCACTGGGGGCCGGGCACCCCTAAAGACCAGATGCTAAAATCGCCCCTGCATTCCCCTAAATAAATGATACAAGCAAGACTTAAGAAAATAGCTTTATTTCTCTGAACGGTTGAGTATGTGAATGTATGGCATTGGCAATAGATCAGACAAACAGAACAGAAGCAAGTAAACAAACAAACAGTTAGGCCTACACAACTGCTAATAGCTTATTGTAGAGCAACAGTCACCACCTGAGCACAGGAGCTTATAACCTCAAAACAGCTATGGTCTGACAACTGCATACCACAGAGCAGACAGCACACTGCACACCACAGAACAGCATAAAGCTCTAAATATATCAATGCACTTAGAGTTCAATTTAGTGACAGTTAATAATAGGCCCACACATTACAGCTGAAAAGAGTCAGAGAATTACACCGTGCTCCGGGGCACCAGGCACTGAAAGCAGTAACAAGCACACGCACAAAAAAAAAAAAAAAATGTAAGGAGTGTGTGTGGCTAAGGGAGCTCTGACACACCTTGGAGAAAGAAATACAAATCTTCACACTGTGATCTAAAAGACAAGATAACGTTTTAGTTTAGTTTAAAATGTCTTTCATAGCTACTCTTCGAAGGGGTTCTTTAGGGTACCATAGCCTAAATACAACCGTTGGCTGGCTTAAAATAGGAGCTGTTTCATGCACGTGATAGAAAGCTACATTTGAACTTCAACCGTTCGTGGAAGCTTTCTCGGGGAAAAAAAACATTTTGCGCTGTCTTCAATGGCAAGTGGCACCGGTAAGTGTCATCTCCGGTTCCCATTTATAATCATTACCTGCATGTTTGCAAATCAAACCGTGAATAAAGGGGAAACGTGGGTATAATCGATAATGATTTAGATAAGCTGATAGTCCTATTGGCTATCCTTAGCCCTGGAAGTTCGTTGTTAGTTCCTGCTAACATCATGTGTTTTGCAGTAACCTTAGGCTACTGGATTCATACGTTTTCTACTTAATGAAAAGACTGACAGTTAAATAAATTACGTTTTATATGATTTCTAGCTTGCATTCTATTCACATTCTAGATAATGTAACACTAGAATCAGAGGACCTCAGAACTGACAAATTGTATAAAACATAGAGGCCCTTTAGTCAAAGTCCTTCTATTAAAAATGTCTCTCTTGTAGTCCTGTAGTGTTTTTTCCATCATCAGTAGGCTAGCTTGTGTTTCTACCATGTGAATCAAACTAACCTATTTTAAAATTAACCACTGAAAAAAATCTCAATAAACAATACAAGTAGAATATTTCCATACACTTTGATTACGGGAAAGAAAAGAATTCACACAAACAAACAACTGAATACCTATACTATAGGCTACTAATGCTTTTTTTGCTCTCCATTCTGGATTACAGAATAAGACACATTTTTTAACTTAAAGAACTAACTCATGCAATGCCCCATAATTTTCAGAAGTCAGTCTTTAACACAGACATACTCGTCACTGGTTTGCTTAAACTGGTAGGCTATTTTACGGTTTTGCCCATTGTGGTGTTGTAGCCTAAGCTATTCATCTTTCATTTTAACCTTCTAGGAATGATTTGGCGTGATAGGAAAAGAATCCTCATTAAAAAAAAAGTAGAGATTTCATTTACTTCATCAATCCTACCTACAGTTTTTAAAACCAACATTCACTGTATCAATAGATCATAAACCATGTAGAGCAAATTACACATTGAAAACATTACAGAAAAATCTAAATGCTCATTCTGCTCTATAGCTTGATTAAAACTGTGAAGAAAAATCATATAAAAACATATTAGAAACGATATCAGAATTGTAAAATACATTTTATTAACCTGAATAACTATTGGATTGTGTTAACTAAATTGGAAATTGTGTTGTTTGCCTCTTAGTCTTATAATGTAGGCCAATCTGACACAATGCTGAATTCTACTTTGTTACAAACCCGTCACTGTAACTTTGTCTACTTTGTCATAAACCTGGAAATAGTCTGTGACTTGAGCTATGAGGTTTTTGTTTCAGTAGAGCCAAATTTCTGCTTTGCAATTTCATCAGTTTGTTTTTTTTTCATTCAGCTTTTTATAAATCTTTGTTGTAGAAAGAGTTTATGGCTCCATCTATCCATTTACCTAAAGCAGTTTGTTCTGCCTCAACTTCTTCCTTTCCTTTCTCAAGGCCTTCCATATACCCCAGAGCATGTCCTTTCTTAAATCCTTCTTCTTTTCCTTTAACGTGTCCTTCTTTCTTTCCCTCCTCCTTCCCTTTCTCATATCCTTCTTTCTCACCTTCTTCCTTCCCTTTGTCATATCCCTCATCATGTCCTTGTCTGTACCCTTCATCATGACTTTTTGTTTCTGCCTCTTTGACTTTTCTATCCAGTGTTTCATTAAACTCATTCTCTGCTTGCTTTCTTGCTTCCATCTCAGTCTCTTTCTTTAGAATGTCTTTTTCTTTTTCATGCACGTCTTTCAGATATTCAATATTCCTCTTCTCTCTTTCTTCACTGTCTCTGGCTTCCTTCTCTTTCTGTTTTTCAAACTGCTCTCTTTGTATCTGAAGCTTCTCCTCCACATTTGCTTTCTGCTCTGCTTCTCTTTCTCTGCTTTTCTTCTCCTCTTCCAGTAATTGTAATTCAAAATCTTGCTGAAGTTTCTTCATCTCTAACTCCTTTTCTTTAATTTTGCTTTCTGCATCTTGCTCTATTTTCTTTCTTTCATTTTCATCTGACAGCCTTTTTAGTTTCTCCTCAGCTTCTCTGTTCTTCTTTTCTTCTTCCTGTTCCCTCTCATACCTCTCTCTCTCCTGTCTGTGCTGTTCCTGCTTAACTGACCATTCTTTCTCCACTAACTGAATTTGCTGTTTCCACTTATTTTCTTCCTCCTGTCTCCTTTTATTCTCTTCTTCATCTTTCTTTTGACACTCTTCTTCATATTTTCTTTTCTGTTCTTCAAGATCTTTAACTCTGCTCTCTTCGGCATGTTTTATTTTTTCCTCCAAGTCTTTTCGATTCTTCTCCTGTTTGTTGACCCTGTCTTCATATTCTTGTAGTCGCTGTCTTTTCTCCTCTTCTGCTTTTTTCACAATTTTCTCTCTTTCTATGTTGAATATATCTGTTTGTTTTTTCTGTATTTCACGCCAGAACTGTTCATATTCCATTTCTTTTATTTTCCTCTGTTTTTCCTCTTCCTCTTTCCTTTTCTGTTCTGTTTGTGTCTTTCTCTCCCACTCCTCTTGTTGTCTCTGTCTTTCTAATTGTACTTCATCAGTCCACTTTTTTATCCACTCTTCATTCTGCTTCTTTTGTAGCCTGAAATCTTCTTCCATCTTTGAGCGTTTACATCTCTCTTCCTCCTCCAAAGTCCTCATGGCCCCTTTCATGTCCTCCTCCATGCACTTAAATTCCTCTTCTCTCTTTCTTCTTTCTTCCTCTTGTCTGTTCCTTTCCTCTTCCATCTCTCTTTTCAGGTTATTCATTTCTGCTTCATGTTTCATTTGCAGCTCTTCTTTCTCCTTCCTTATCTGTTTTTCTCTCTCCTGAATAATTCTCTCTTGGTTCTGCTTGAGAGCTTCCTCTGCTTTCTGGAACATCTTAGTGGTGTAATATTGGCCTCCATTGGCTATCAGCATGGCATCTATTTTATCCAGAAGTTTGAAAACCTGGTCTTTATTGCTTTCATCTCTGTTGTTAAACAAATGGTATCTTTGTCCACATTGCCTGAGGAAACTCTTTAAATTGGGATCAGCTCCTTGAAGATAGTCATCAAAAGATTGTTTCCTTAGATCATCTCCTCTTGTGAACAACACCAACATGTACTTTTCAGATTCCTCACCAAACATTTGTTGGATCATCTGAACGGTTTGTTTTTCCTCTTCTGTGAAACGACCTGTACTAGTCAAGACCAGAAGGAAAGCATGCGGACCTGGAGCTGCCATTGCAATACACCTTATGATCTCTCTCTTCGTTGCTTCATTATTATCAGCTGTATCAAAGAACCCTGGGGTGTCGACAACAGTTATGGGTCTTCCGTTGATCACAGCTGTCGCTTTCCTGCATTCAGTTGTGACTGATGTAGTGGAAGCCATTGCACTAAACCTTTCACTTCTGAGTATAGTATTTCCAGTGGCACTTTTTCCATTACCAGTCTTTCCCAGGATAACTATTCTTAAGTCATCTGTGTTACCTTTAAAAAAATAAAACAAATTAGTAATTGAGTAATTCATGTAAATAATATGTTGATGACAAGTAGAAGTAAAGCAAAAAATTTAAGAGCAGCAATGAGAGCAGCATAACTCAATTTTGCAACAAGGTTCATCTGTTCAACTTCTGAAGGCCAGGGGCTTTATGCATGAAAACTCTACATAGAATTCATGTCACACAGAGTGGCGTGAATTTAGATTACACCACATACACAGTGCATATGCTGTGTAGCCAACAGTTCAATTACACAAGATTATTTTTTATATATAAATATATATATTATTTTTATAACATATATTTCCTTAGTCATGTTTTAGCTGTTCACATTCCACTCAACTTTAGTAGAGGAAATGTAGACCCGAATATAATTTTTTTCTAACTGCACAATATAACAATTGAACTTTTGTACCTTGGTCTGAGCCTTTCACTTTGCTATCCTCAAACTGAAATTTCTGAATTGTCATCTTCAACTCTTCAAGCTGTTGGTGGCATTTCAAGAGGCTGTTCAGTTGTGCACTGATGAAGGTGTTTAAAGTGTAGCAGCCAGCATTCTTGTCTATCATCCTCTCAACCTTCTCCAGGAGTGGTAAAACCTTTGAGTTGTGGTCAAGTAGGTGATATTCGTTTTGTGAGCTTTCATCAACACTCTGCACAAAAGGACTTTCATCTACTCTCTCAGCACACAGAGCAAATTCTTCAGTGAACACTTGCTGACAGTAACCATCAACTTCTTCACCAAAGAAGTGCTGTATTCTCCTCAGTTCCTCATTTTCCTCATCAGTAGGTACACCTTGAGGGATAACCAGAAGGAAGGCATGGACTCCAGGATCGTTATGATGAAGGATGTGCTGTATTTCTTGGATGATTTCCCCTTCAGTCAGCTGTGTGTGAAACAGTGATGGCAGCAGGATCAGGGTGATGTGACGTCCACACACTTCTGCTTCTCTCTTCAGACATGCTGAACTGGGCTGTGGGCTCAGTTCGGTCTGCTCGTCCATGCCCAGTATCAGGTCTGCCACGTAGGACTTCATTGCTGCATCAGTCCCGCACAACACCAAATTGAGATCAGGTACAGACAAAATGTCACCTGCAAATACAGGAGTATTGAGATAGCAAAGAAATGATAAGCAACTGTCAGACTAAGCAACTTTAAATCTCAATGGTTGTTTGGGTATGTATTTACATGTAAGACAATACATATTGCAGTAGGTACCTTGGTTGGATTGCTGCAGATCTTTGGTTTGCATCTCAAGTGTCTCCACATTCATCCTCATTTCCTTAAGGTCATCTAGATATTTCAATTGGTTTCTGATTTGTGCAGTGACATACATGTCCAGAGTGTAACAGACATTGCCATTATCCTCTCCAATCTTGTCTACCTGCTCCAGTAACCGTGCTGCTTCTGACCCATGAGCTAAGTTGTGATAAGAGCTCTCAGGGATGCTGATTATGTCTTGTGTCTCTTTCATGATGTATGTCATATTCTGAGAAAAGTGCACAGCTTCACCCATAAACACTATTTGACAATGAGTTTCAGCTTCTTCACCAAAGAAGTGCAGAATTTTTCCGAATTCGTCTTTGTCCTCTTCAGACAGTGGTCCCTGTATGACCATGAGGAAAGCATGGACTCTAGAATCACAGAGTGTTAGACACTGGAGAGTCTCCCGCAGGGCTTCGTCCTCAGAGAGCTGTGTGTTTCCCAGAGACGGCAGAATGACCAGGGTGATGTGATGTCCATACACCAGAGCGTCTCTCTTCACACATGCTGAGCTGGGCAGTGCGCTTGATTCTGTCTGCTCTTCCAGTCCCAGTATCAGATCTGCAGCTGAGGACTTCAGTGCAGTGTTGCTCCCACACATCACCAGATTAAGATGAGGTGTAGGTTGAGAATCTGTAAATAATAGAGTACTGAGTTAGCAGAGAAATGATGAGCGGCTCTCACACAAAGCAACTTGTCAAATCCCCTTGATAAAGCTGTCATTTGCTTTACTTTATATATTCATTTATGTATGGAGAAACACATCAATATTATTACCTTGAATGGATTCCTGCACATCTTTGTTTTGCACCTCAAGTGTCTCCACATTCATCTTCACTTTCTCAAGTTCATTCTGGCATCTGAGTCGGGTTCTGATCTGTGCAGTGACATACATGTCAAGAGTGTAACAGGCATTACTATTCTCCTCTCTCATCTTGTCTACCTGCTCCAGTAACTGTGCTGCTTCTGGGCCATGGATTAAGTTGTGATACGATCTCTCAGGGAGGCTAATTATGTCTTGTGTCTCTTTCATTATGTATGTTATATACTGAGAAAAGTGCACAGCTTCACCCATAAACACTATTTGAAATTGACTTTTGGCTTCTTCACCAAAGAAGTGCAGAATGTTCCTGAATTCCTCTTTGTCTTCTTCAGACAGTGGTCCCTGTATGACCATGAGGAAAGCATGGACTCTAGAACCACAGAGTGTTAGGCACTGGAGAGTCTCCCGCAGGGCTTCGTCCTCAGAGAGCTGTGTGTTTCCCAGAGACGGCAGAATGACCAGGGTGATGTGATGTCCATACACCAGAGCGTCTCTCTTCACACATGCTGAGCTGAGCAGTGGGCTTGATTCTGTCTGCTCTTCCAGTCCCAGTATCAGATCTGCTGCTGAGGACTTCACTGTTGCATCACTCCCACACAATACCAGGTTGAGATCAGATGCAGACGAAATGGGATCTGCAAGTACAAATGTATTAAGATAACAGAGAAATGATGAGTAACTGTTAGACTAAACAACTGTTCAAACCCTGTTACCTATGTTATCATTTGCTGTACTTTATTTTTTAATTATTAAAATAAAAACATATTAATATAATCACCTTGGTCGGATTGCTGCAGATCTTTGTTCTGCACCTCAAGTGTCTCCACGTTCATCTTCATCTTAAGTTCATTCTGACATCTGAGTCGGGTTCTGATCTGTGCAGTGACATACATGTCAAGAGTGTAACAGGCATTACCATTCTCCTCTCTCATCTTGTCTACCTGCTCCAGTAACTGTGGTGCATCTAACCCATGGGTTAGGGTGTGATAGGACCCTTCAGGGATGCAGATGATGTCCTGTGTTTCTTTCATGATGTCAGTCATATCCTCAGGAAAGTGCTCATCTTCACCCATAAACACTACCTGACAGTGACTTTCAGCTTCTTCGCCAAAGAAGTGCAGAAGGTTCCTGAATTCATCTTTGTCTTTTTCAGACAGTGGTACCTGTATGACCATGAGGAAAGCATGGACTCTAGATCCACAGAGTGTTAGGCATTGGAGAGTCTCTCGTAGTGCTTCGTCCTCAGAGAGCTGTGTGTTTCCCAGAGACGGCAGAATGACCAGGGTGATGTGATGTCCATACACCAGAGCGTCTCTCTTCACACATGCTGCGCTGAGCAGTGGGCTTGATTTTGCCTGCTCTTCCAGTCCCAGTATGAGTTTTGCTGCTGAGGACTTCAGTGCTGCGTCGCTTCCACACAACACTAGGTTCAGCTTATGACGGAACACTATGGACAAAGTTAACACAATGTCAGAAAATATTTAATGACCATTAGTTCAAGTTTAAATTTAAAAATTTAAACCTGTTGTGCTGGACTCACCAAAACTGCCAGTTGATGAAAAGCTAACTGACTTTCTCTCCACCGGCCTTATAGACTCACTGATGTCAGCCTCTGTGATTTCTTTTGCATCATCATACATGTCACAGGTTACAAATCTCCAGTCATTCTTTACAACCACCTCACCTATAGCCTCTAGTGCCTCCAGTTGATTTCTATTTTTGTACTGGTGTTTTCTTCCTCCACAACTTGTGACTATTTTCTCAGTTTCCACATTTTCTTGTTTCATCTCTTTAAAGAAGAAGACAATCGAGTGATTGAAGACCTGCTCTGAGAAGAAATTCATAATTTGCACCATCCTCTGGTTCTGCTCTTCACCAAAGTCATTGGGGTCTACCACCAGCACCAGTGCATGAGGTCCAGGTGCACAGAGGGACATGCACCCCTTCACTCTCTGTTTGAGAACATCTTCTGACAGATCTGGGTTGAATAGCTCAGCAGTGCTGACCACAGTGATGTATGTATTCAGTACATATCCAGTGAATCCTGTGTTGTAATTCTTCGCTTGACTGAATTTTTCTTTAGTCTCAAATACCTCCTTGCCCAGGAGGGTGTTACCAACCTTGTTTTTCATTACCCAGTCCTGGCCCACCAACAAAATCCTGAATAAGGTTGCTGAAATATTAAAGTTTCAGGTAAATAGTCACTTCAAGGTACTTTTTAAATGCACCACTGTGCCTTCTTATGAACATATTTTCAAAGTTACAAGTAACTGTCCACCACAACAGTGTCTCTGAACTGTTTTTTATTATTATTATTGCTATTTTGTGCATTAAATGTGTAATATGAATACTCACGGGTTTGGTCCTCGTTGTTGCTTCTGTTGAATAAACTGGGGGAACTCCCAGGTTTGTTAAGCACTTTTGTAGATCAGACAACACACCATGATTACTGTGACAGTTATATTGTTGGCATCATATTTTATGAAAAGAAGAGAACTCATTCTGTATCTATGTGTACTGTATTGTGATGCTATTTAAAGTTTTATTTACATATCTGCCTGTAAAATGTTTTGTTAAGATAGTCATGTTCACAAATTGACATTCTAGTTAGTCAGTCATTTTTTTTGTCATTATGCCCATGACATGAGCTATCATTCCTGATGTTGCATGTTGTAAAATGTCACAATGAAGGTCATTTATTGCTAGCCTATATTCATTTGCAGTTATAATGATGATCAAGTGTGACCAAGTGCCACTGGTAAAAAAAGGTTGCATATACATCTCAATCTGAGTTGCCCATATAGAATTCAGCATTACTGTTGGCAGTCTGAAATAAATGCTCTAACAAATCATGAAAACAAACCTACATTTCGTTATCATATCCATGGCTTCCTGCTTGTCTTGAAAGGGAGGGCTATCCCAAAAATCCCAAAACAGTTTGACAGCTTTGCCACTCTTCTCACTGGAACTCAGGGTACCTGGGTATGACTAATAACTTAGATAAAAAATGATTGTAATTTGATTAAAAAACAAACAAACAAAGACCAAAACATATCAAACTGCATCTGTTGACATATTTTCTGTATTCACAGCATATAATATTGTTGATATTTTCAATCTATGGTGAGATTAGTGGTGTGATGAGTGTAGCCTACCTCCTCTTGTTATGCAGTTGTCCAGTGGTAGGACAAGATATTAGTTTTTACCTGTTGAGAGCAAGGGAACAATTTTTCTGTTTTCAAAAAAAAAAACATGTAGGCCTAGCCTTTGAGTCAGACCCATAAACTTGATCTCATTCAAGGACAGTAGGTCTCATTGTGTTTTATGGCAGGTTGTAGCACCTTAGAGCAATGAAATAAATGACAGCATTGTGTTCATGATAGGTTTTGTGTTTTATCACCCTGTTTATGTCTACTGTCTGTGGGAAGGGATATATAGATGAATATTTTAATAGATATACCAAAAAAACTTAAAAAAAAGGCTACATACAATTATAAATGTATGTAATAATTTGCAAGAACCCTAAAGGTGTGATACTGTAATGGTCCATGTTAACCCTACAATGTATTGATATGTTAAATCACATCTTGAGGACACACTTTTAAAAAATATATAGTTTAGGCTGTTTAACCTGCTTTCCTACCCTCAATACCAGTTACAGTATACATAGTGCTGCGTTGTAAATGAATCAAGTGGACAGCATTTTGGCCTGCAGTGTTTAAAAACAAGTTAAGCAGCCTAACCTATGTATTTTGTAAAAGATTAAACCCTCCAGTTGTGATTTAACATCCACTAAAAGACATCCAAACTTCCTCCATTCTATGGACAAAGCATAGTTCTCTATAGATTTTGCACTGTGTTGTACTTGTATTGAATTTCAATGTACACATATGCAGTAGTGCATCCCAAAATGGTCAATATTAACATTCAAATTTATATTCTGCATAGCCAGACCTGTTGAGAAAAGTGTATATCATTGGGAGGGTTGTGCTGAAATCAAATTATTGCATTTTTCAGTAAATAATGGCATGTATGTGCATATGTGCAAAGCACTTCAGACAACTTTCAATAGAAAACTGTATTGCCTTCCTGTACACAACTAGCTGGGCAAGTTGTATAGAAATACTAGTTATAATGTACACCCTCTTCACCAGATATATCACCAGAAATATTCATTCATACTTATAATAGGCATAAAAAGATTGATAAAACACAAAAAGCTACCACCACTACAATGCTATTATTTACTGTCCAACTCTAGGGTGATAAACCATTCCAATAATTACTGTGTACTTTACTGCCCTCAGAATGTACAGACAAATCCTCTGTCTCAAAGACTAATAGCTTTTACAGACAATAGTTTAAAACTATTTTATCAGCAAGCATTGTGTATGCTAATATGAATCTGTTCCTGAAAATGTTCCTTTACTACAGCCACTGAACATACTAGAAAGACATTTTACATCACTGTATGTCACAACTCCTCCCAACACACATCACATAAAGTTATTGTGGGTATGCATTTAGTGTCTGAGGTTATATAAGCAACGCATATGAGTCCACCTCAACACAGACACCCATGACTTCACACTAATACTGTTGTGACTTTGGAGGGTCTCAGGGTCTGGAGTACATAAATCTTCAAAGCATTAAAAAAATGTTAGATGATAAAATAAGAGAAACCATCCAAACCTCCACTGACCATGCTAGATATGAGTCAAGTGTTAAACATGCATTATTTTTGCCATGCTAGTCAAACCAATATAATTCTAGAATTAATTATAGGCTGTTGTATGTCATTTCATAAAATCCGTCATAAATTGAGTAAATAACTTGTATTTACCTTGGCAAGAAGAGACCGTATGTGCATTCTCAGCTTTGAAAAAAAAATAAAAGAAGACAATCATCCTGTGTAGTTATAAAGACGGCAAAGGCTCCATTCTCACCTGTCCAAGCCAGTAGGATACATTAAATAAAAATGACTTTGCATTTATTTTTTCCTGAATTTTAGTATGGTAAAAAATATACTTATCTTACCATCACTGCTGTGCTGAGATAGTGCCAGGCAGCCCGCCTTATGGTAGCAGTTATGTTGTAAGTAATTCCTTTCTTTTACGTGGCAAGTAATTCCTTTTTTACGTGGCAAGTAATTCCTTTATTATACGTTGGACAGGCCTACACTGTGTTCTTTAAACAGGGACACCAAAGACCCACTCTGCAGAGTACGGTAACCTTATAAGTCCTACGGTTTTGGCAGGGACAACATAAAATCCTCCCCAAAGCACCTTAATTTTGCTATTTCACAAAGCAGTGTTTGTTATGAAGGTTATGAAAAAAAAATTGTAGGTATGTTAGAAAAACAACAGATTGATCTTACTTTGTATTAATAAAAATTTTGCTCAAAAGCACCTTAATTTTGCTATTTGGATTAGTCTAGGAGCTGGTTCCTCTTAATAACTTGCATGGCTTTTATCAAATGTTCATATTGTGTCATCTGTCTTGATGACCCAATAAGTGGTCAGATCTCAGATTTCTTGCCCTTGCAACTGTCCACCTCCTGCACATTTGTTTTAAACATGAAATGTGAAGGTCTGGCACTGGACCCCACAGGGTCAAAATAATTTTGGATTCTGTCCTGTGTGTGTGTGAGAGAGAGAGAGAGGGGGAGAGAGAGAGCGTGAGTAAGTGTGTGTGTTTGCCTGTGTGTAAGTGTGAGAAACTACAAGGACAAGCGTAGACAAGCAGATTACTCTCACAAAGGGTTTACTGGCTGATTTGCTGTCTGGATGAAAATTAGGGTAAAGGTATTTTACACAGAGAAATGTTGGATGTTTGCACTGAAATGTATGTAACCGAACAGACTGGAAGACATACATCAAGTTGAAAACATACAAAGGCAGCACACATACATTAAAACGCTTCTCATTATCTGTTTAGGCTGGAATAACTGCTCAAGTGAAATTATTGTTTTGTGCAGACATATGTAGATGCTGACGTATACAGCGCAGACAGTTATTTCAGCAGGATGCCAGGCGTGATGCCCAGGATTGGGTTTTAGGGGACGGGACTATGGTGGCCTGTTGGCTAGCTACACCTCTGCTGATTGACACAAGTTCTGAGTACTTTGCCAGGTCCTTTATTGGGCCTAGCAGCTTTCCTGGTACTCACAGTCCTGAACACCCAGCTCACGTGATGTTCCTGGAGGGTGAATATCTGTGAATGAATATGCAGACTGTGGCGGTTCTGGAAGGGGAACGCTGCTTAACAGTATTTTTAATTTGACTGCGCACAGATTTAAAGTTACTTAAGGTTATACAAGTAATCCAATGTATTGTGTAGTAATAACTGCAACCAAGTAACCATAATATTGTAATACTATTATACAGATCTACAGCTTTCTCACTCTACTGTTTAATGGAATGTTAATCGAATGACTAAAATGGAAGTACTGACACAACATCTGAAGAGACTTACATTGTGTTATTAATTGAGCCATGTCCTTGTGCTGTGTGCTTTAATCCATGTCTTTGAGAAGAAGGAAAGTAAAACTCAGGGTACATCTATCTGGGTAGGAGCAATTAAAAAAACAAACTCCCGCGGCATATTTTAGGTGTGCATTGGTAGGTCACACTGGTGGTATTTCACAATACTGATTAATTTGTCTAATTCAGAGGTCTTTACTGTTCAGACTGATAAGACGCACAATAGAGGTGGTACTATTGCTATTTCTATGTAAAACTCTGTTGTTATCAAGCCCATGTACTTGGCACCACAGAAAACCTCCAAATGATGTCAAAACCCTCCAAATTGACACATTAGATGTAAGATTTTCTTTCCTTCATTTTTGGTGGATGCATTGGTGATTTCCTTTTTAAAAATATGCCAATAAAAAGAGAAATCACAGCCCAGATTCAATGCAGTGCCCCAGAAATGTTGACTAGAAGTCCCAAGTATGCCAAAATGCAAAAACCTCAATAACACACTTTTAAAGGAGTTCAGCTATAGATTTCCTCTGCACTATTGCTTTCATGGTTCTGTAATGCCCCCTAGTGGAAATATATGATTTTGTAATTATAATATCTGTTGCAGTGATGTCACTTAAAAGACTACTGTTCAGAATGTTGCCCCCGACGCTGATGGCCCATCACCCATTCACCGGCAGACAGCCATCACCCAGCCATTAGCGGGCTATCGCTCCCCTCCCCTGCTATCGCTCCCCTGCTGCTCAGGACATTTACATTCACCAATCACTCACCTGAAACCTGTTGCTAGGCGTGTCCAGGACTTCAGTCTCCAAACGTTTGGACCCATCAACCTTTGCGCTGGAGCCAGTTGATGGGCCAGGTCGTTAGGCTATTGTCCTGACTCGTTTAACATATGTATAAGCAGACCCTCCTCCGGTGATCAGCTAGCAGTTAAATCTCAGCCCCAACGTCGGGTTGTAGAGCAGTGCATCGGAGAGGGGAATCCATGACACAGGAGGCTCCAGCGGATCCACTTCTTCTCTCCACTTGAACTCTCTCTTTCTTCTTGGACGTCTCCGGATCCCAACGTCCATTCCTCCTGCTACACACGAACATTCCGTGCGTCCATAAGAGAGTGAGTTGTTACTATGCTGTTACTGTGTCATATCACGTGTATATTCATTGTTGTTGTTGTTATTGTAGCTTCGTAGCTCAATGCTTACAGCACGAGTGTATTTCGTTGTATTGTTCAGTGCCTGTATTGTAGTAGTCATTACTCATTCTCTATGTCACTGTTTATTGGGGAGCACAGCAATTCTAGTAACTTGCTGCTTGGGCGGTGTAGCAGTTACATTATCATTACGCTGTATTTAAGAACCCCGCCACATTCCATCCCGGTGCATGCAGATACACCGTGGCGCAGGGCTTAAAGATACAGTTACCTCATTCATTCAGTTAGTATGACTGCTGTAGGCAGCTATGTATTCATTTTGGGTCAGTATGACTGCTGTAGGCAGTTATGCATTCATTCATCTGTACATACTTGTATATATTGTATATATCATTTACTCTTCATTATTGTATGTATGTTTACTTATGTCTTGTTTTGTATTTTATATTTTAGTAAAACTGTGTAGCAAAGCCTCCTGGTCATTTCATGGGTTCCATTCATCAGAGTGGCGTGTGTGTGTCATAATAAGGGACATTGCATCATTGTTCTGGCCGGACAACCTGTGGTGTTTGTCACATCCACAACCTAGCCCCATTTCCTACAGTCCTTCCTGGTTTAGTGTTGGCCACCCCCAGCACCCCTTTTTACAACTACGATAAATAACACAATAACTTGAAAACAGTATTTGTAGCAGTGTGAAGATGAAAAAAATGCATACTTCTTTAAGGTGGATATTGACATATGTGAAGATCAGACAAACAGACATGTGGAGATACCTTACTGAACAGGCTAGTGACCAAGACACTGAGCAGTGTTGGATGGAACCGTTTTTTTTTTTTCAAGTTCCAGTGCCCAGTGTCATCACAGACAAATCACACATGTACAGACTGCTCCAATTTGGGTTAATAATCACATTCTCTTCTCTCACTTACGTCTTGCTCCATGTGAGTACCTGTAGTGGAGCTCCTACCATTCATGGTGATATTGGAATACCGCTATTAAAAAAAAAGGTGGCACAACATAGCCTATCTGGAAGACATTGCAGCACTCCTTGTGGATGTAAGCTGATTCTTAATGAACAAAAATACATTTGTAGGTAGGCTACAGGCAGTTGAGCTCACCCGAACTGCTTTATTCAAAACATCCAAACATGCCTTCTTAATAAAGTTCCACCATGACAACAGATGTTTTTCAAGTGCGGGTTTTTAATTTTTTGTCTGTGCACTAGTCGACCCTTATATCATCATATCACACAAATGAGAGGACACAACATCCAACAGTGGTCACTGCTGTTACAGAAACACATCTCATTAACTCATACTGGGGTGGGTCCACATTTTGTAATACAGGCACCGATGCTGCTGTGTCCTCGCCTTGGGTGTGATGGGTCGCCAGTGAAACAAAGGAATTATTCCTTTTCCAAATGAGGTTGTACTTCGGCGTCCACAAAGTCGTGGCAAGGACACCCGAAGCGGACTTTGTAGTCCTTGCAGTATTGGGTTGGCCCATTCACACATACAAATCCAGTCGCCGGAGAGTAGCTACACAGGGAGGGATGAGGAGAAGAATATGTTACTGTGACCTGATATACTGTTCATGCTAAAATTCATCTTCATTTCTATGATTTAAAATACAATTTCTATGCTTAGAACCATGAATTATGCTCACCTCTTTCACTCATCTGTTTACATGAACAGTAACTCTATCTTACTTGTTTTTATTGTAAAATTCAAACTATTTTTTTTTAACTGAAAAAAGGTTTTCTTTCATATATACATATATGCTCACTTTGCCAACATATACTACAGGTAGTATAAATAGATATGCACAAAATAAATAACCATTAGCCTACTAAAATTTTTAACCTTGAAAAAAAAAAAACCATGATCAGTTTCTTACTGGAGAAACTCCTGTCCGGTCAGGGAGGCAGGGGTGTTGGTGTCCACAGTTCTGCTCTCAATGGCGATGGGCCTGAGACAGATCTTATCGTAAGGGTTCTCTTTCCGCAGATCCTGCAGTGTCTCCCAGTCTCCAGTGCCAGAGGGATTGTCACGGTCATACCACTTTGTCCAGCACACTGCACAGGAGAGCAATCTATATATAAAATTCTGTGACATCTACTACCAGCACACAAACACTTAAAAAAGTGTTGAAACCTTTATTGCCCCGAAGGGAATTTGTCTTGCACCCAGGAAGCCAAATATAGAACATTCAAACACACAGAAATAATAGTGATAGGAGAAAGCAATATATTACTACATTATTACAGTACAAAATTAAAAGCATTAAGGCATTAAAATGAAGAGCAATCTTAGAAATAAATATAATAAATAAAAATAAATAGGCCTATAAAAACAACACTGACATTCAAAATATAAATGATCCTATGTGCCTGTATTTAACCTGTGAAGTAACTGTGTGACCTTAACTTGTGTTTAAGTGTATAGGGTACACTTGTGTACATGAGTCCACATACATTTCTGGTTGCCACAAAATGGAGGACTGCAGACAAAGCGGACTTTGTAATCCCGGCAGAAGCACTTCTTCTGATCATCATTCTTGCAGATGAGGCCAGTGATGTGATCATTCCTGTGTGACAAACAATATATATAATACATGACCTTCAGGATACTGTTACTAAGACCATAGACATAAATGTTTACTGTGTAATTCAATATTTACATTCATGTGAGCCATATCATTGTGGGCAATAGAAGACACTCATATTCTTCCCAAAGTAATAAAGTCTCCACAAACTATATATCACTCTGTAGTGGACAATAGCATGACACTGATAGAAACAGGTACAGTATATGGGTCTTGAAGGATATTAATGGGACTGACTCTTTACTTAACTTTAATGATTTGGTTTCTAATTTTGATATTCATAAACACACCAGCCCTCAACACACACACACTATTGCATGGGGTTCAGAGATGAAAGAACACCCTGTAGTTACTTGGATACAAGAGACTCCCAAAAGCATTGTTTCGTTTCTGTATACTAAGTTTATTCTCTATATGTTTACCAGGCCATGTACAACAGTATGGGATTGTTCACTTGCTCTTAGAAGTAGAGAGACACATTGGAAAGCAACTTGGGGCAATGTTTGTAGCTTGTTTGTAGCTTGTTTATAGCTCACAATTCTAATCACCAGTTTCTCCATCTGAGAATTTTACACAGAGCATATCTTACCCCCAGAGTGAGATACTTCATAGGAAAAGCTCCACACCCATTCTGTTTTTTTGTCCACATAATACTCTTGGGACTTTAAGCAAATAATGTGGGATTGGCCAAAAATATTTAGTTTTCGCTCTGTAGTGGTGCAGTCACTCTCCCTACAACTAATAGATATAAAAAGATCTAGAAAAACCTACTGCATGGTCCAGTTGGTCTGCAAAATTTACAGGACACCTAAATCAGTAATGCACATCAGGATCTACAGACATTTCAGGCCTTTAATCATTATACACCCTCCAGTGAGGCGGCCCCGCTTACGGTGATCAATCCTTAGCGTGTGTCCAGTGTCCAGTGAATGGATATTGTCCTCTAAGAGGTCTTAATTTAGTGTAAGTGATGAAGTGATGGTAAAAATATAATAAAAAAAATGAATACTAAAAAAAAAAACACTCACGCAAAAAAGGTGTTGCCTGCATCGGCCAGGCTGATGCCGTCCACAGTGGCCACCTCGATGGCAGTGGGGTCTGGGCACATGTCCTTGGGGCGACACTTCTTCAGGTTGCTGATGGTCTCCCAGTCTCCAGTTCCTGTTGGGTTGTCACAGTCCATCCAGTCTGTCCAGCACTCTGATGGACAAATAACACTGTAGTTCAGATGAGCACAGGGCAGATATTTTATAGATATTTTAAAGGTTTTCCTTTGTTCCTTTCTGAGTAATGCAGACACTTTACATCTTACCAACAGACACACAGTTACACACACACACATACACACACACACACACTGACATGTTTAGTGCTTATTGTACTTACTGATGTTGCTGTTACTGAAGATTGCTGGTGTGGCGTATGCCATTGGCAAGGAAAAGAGGACATTCATATCAATATAAATATGTAAATAAATTATGCACACAGTACATGCATTTAAACAGGGCTGTAGACAGCAAGACTAAAATCAGTTTCAAGGATTTTATATGTAGGAATCCAATTCCATAAGTAAACGAGCATTCATTCGCTTAAAAGCTGCTAGACAGATCACACCATGGAAGTACACATACGTAAGGGGTAAGGTTTTAGAAGGCCAGCCGGTGGTGTTATTGGTGGTGGAGTAACGGGTTCCACCGGTGGCCTTAGTCTCTGTCCCTGTGCCAAAGATATGGCAGCCAAACCATACACCACCTGGAAGCACATAGTCATTGCCTGAGTCCAGGAATGCAATGCAGTAAGGACCATATACAGACTAAACAAGCACAAAAAAGCCTACATTTTTTGACTGCTTACACTTTTCACTGAAAACTTGAAAAGATGTTATACTGCAAAGGTGGTTAACTGACAAAGCCGGTTTGTTTAACCCAGAGGTTAACCTGGTAACATAAAAGTCTGTTTGCATTTGGTCAAGAGAATTAAGCTCTTGGTTTCTCAGCTAACGGGTTAACAACTAGCCTGGTAAACCAGCTCCTCGTACTTCACTTCGTTTTATACAGAGGGTCTGGCACCGGTCACCTTGAAATGGCTGGTTGTAGGCAGAATCCTTCCTAGCCAAATCAGCACACAGAGCGAGTGTTTGTGAACGTTAGTTGTTATTCAGTTAGTTTACGGAAAGCTTTGTAACTTCCTTTTTGTTAATGGTTGGGTAAAGGCAAATGCAATCTTTTTAAATTTCATCAGACTCCACACCTCCAGGAGGAAAAACGTTTCTCAATACAGCACAGCTAGACCCTCTACAAAACGAAGTGAAGTACAAGGGGCTGGTTTACCAGGCTAGTTAACAACTACCTCTGAGTTAACTAAATCAGGTTTATAACTTAACCACCTTTGTAGTGTACCCTCCTGGGCGTTATGTTTGCCCAGGTATGTTTCTCTTGGTAGATGGTACTCATAAATGCTGAAGCATTGCCAATCCTAATGGGCTTTAACCAGTCTAGTCAATGAATCTGAGATCATAACACAGCAGCAACTGTAGTACTGTACTAAGTAAAATGCTGGCCTACACAAAATAAATGGAATTGTTTTAAACCAAAAACAAAATCTCATTAGCATAGCTTCCTCAATTACCTCTAGCCTTATAATGCATTTTACTTGTTTTGCACTTTATATACGCATGCTCTCAAAGTATTTACATTGTTTAGTGATAAACCCGATTAGTAATAAATCCTAGGTGAGTTTACATGACAGGGTAAACTGCTATACAGCCAATCAACTGCTTTATCAAAAAGCTTAACCAACTTAACCATACCCTTGCACAATGTACCCTAACTCTTCACATTTGACGTACCTGCTAACTGACCTCCCAAAGTTCTAAACCATCACTACCAACCCTCTTCCCATTGTTTATCTTATGTGCTTTCTTCACATTCCTACTTTAATTGTAAAGCACCTTTGTATATCTTCACAAGTGCTCAAGACATTGAATGTAGTAGTATTATTAGAAGTATTGTAGTTGTAGTATTAGTACAGGTAACGGTTGGAGTAATAGTAGTAGTCATAGTAGTACTACTAGTACTAGTAGTTGTTGTAGTAGTATTAGTAATACTTAGTAACAGTAACTGTAGTAACAGTATAGAAACAGATCCTACATTGTTTTTAAACAATAGTTTTCTACTAATAACAGGGTAGTGCAAGGGCAAGAGAAGTTCCATACCGACAGGATTCTGCCGAGAGACATAATTAGTGTGGATTCAGGTTTCCCCTATAATGAAAAAAAGACAGTTTAGAACAGTAAGTGTTGGCAAATCCTTGACTGTAACCTTGCCATTGCATTAAAGTGTCCTTAAGTGTATTTATACTCTTTTTACATGGTATTTAAAAATGAGACACACAACTTAGTAAAACAGTAACACTGTACCACTCTAGTTAGTTACATATAAAACACTGAACACAGCAAAACAAAATATTGTTCAGAGTATCTTTGATAATGCACTTAAATAACATCAGGCCATACAGTAATTCTATACAATATTTTCTATCAAAAACTTTTCTTACCTGTTTCTTTAGTCTAAAATAAAAGTCAAACTGAGGCCCACACAGTTACCCAAAAACAGAGACAGTCAGTTTAAAATGGTTGTAATACCTGTGCAAGCTTGTGCACCTTATATAAGTAGCAGACAACATAAGCAGAAGTCTGTGTGTGTGTGTGTGTGTGTGTGTGTGTGTGTGTGTGTGTGTGTGTGTGTGTGTGTGCATGTGCGTGTGAAAATGTAAAACATGGCAACACCTCCCGGATCTTCTGTAAGCCACTGCCAGGAAGTCATTGTGTTCAGTATTTTACCATCTTTTAGCTTGAGTCAGCTATAAAAACTCCAACATGTAACGCTATCCATCTCCAAGTAATTGCGCAGTTTTGCTTACAATGGGCTTCAGTTTACTTTTGTCCTCCCCACAAAGAGCTGTGTTAGGTTTCAGGACTACCCTGTACTTTTCACATGCTTTTGAAATGTAAATTTTTTCATCATGATGTTGTCTCATTTTATTGTGTGATGTAATGTGTGTTTAACCTTGGACTGTGCAAAGGCCATAAGAAATAGATTAACCTGTACTTAAATGAGTGTGATGTTCTATCATGGTATTATTGATTTTTCAAGTGCCTTTATTGTACTAATAATGTTGTAAATGTCCCAGTCAAACGTGACACACTTTTATTCATTCAATAGTTTCATTCAACAGGTTAATTTCCTACACTGTAAATAAATATGGGCGACCTCCAGCTGTGTGCTGAATAGACTGTAGGTGGGAGGGGAGTTGTTCCAGAATGTGTTCCTTTATAGTTTGAATGTCTTCAGAATTAAGCTACAATGCCGAAAATAAAAAAGAAGAAAAAAAAAACTATTAAATGAGAAATGGTGCCGAAACGTTGAACTAATATTGTAATATATACCGGTAAATAATATAGCCATAATAATAACAATAATGATAATAATCTGCATTTGTATAGCACATTTCATACAAAGGATGTAGTTCAATGTGCTTCATAGTTTGCCAAAGGAACACAGGACACAGATGCATATGGCATGGCATGCTTTGTTATAGTCCAGTAGCGCCACAGAACCCAGTCAGGGCGCTGTAGAGAGCTCCCACAGTCACCAGGGTTTTTTTTGCATGAGGGGTCTGTGGGAAGGGGAGTCCCTCCGTCAGGGTTGGTAGGGGGAAGGTGATTAAGTGTACAGGTGCTGGTTAAATAATTAGAATATCATGAAAGTTGATTTAATTAAATAATTCCAAAAGTGAAACGTGTATTTTATATTCATTTATTACACTGTGAAAAATGATGGTGTTGCGGTGGCCAAACCCGCCGATTTCCCCCCACAGAACTCCCATAGCCACACACAACTATTTTTCAACACACCAACGCACACAGTGGAACAGTGGAAAGGACTATGTTGGCGCAGGGGCTAATATCTGCCTTATCCGGTTGTGACTGTATATTTTACACATATTTCTGCCAGTGTGTCATATTAACTATGTAATTGTGATACTGTGTATTTTTGGAGCATTGCAGTACTTTGTATGGTGATTATGGTCTGTGTTGTTGAGGTGTTCATGTGTCTATGGATTGTTTCCCCCTATGTCTCAATGAGCTCTACCAATTATGTCATTATTGTATGGGCTTTAGAAGAGGAGCAAAGCTCAGTGTTCAGTGGAGAAGCTTTCTCATTCACAACACACAGACTGATGTTTTATTTTGATGATTATAACTGACAACTAATGAAAATCCCAAATTCAGTACCTCAGAAAATTTGAATATTACTTAAGACCGATACAAAAGGATTTCTAGAAAATGTTGGCCAACTGAAAAGTTTGAGCATGAACAGCACTCAGCACTTAGTTGGGGCTCCTTTTCCCTGAATTACTGCAGCGAGTCAGTCTTTGGCACTGCTCAGGTGTTATGAGAGCCCAGGTTGCTCTCATAGTGGCCTTCAGCTCTTCTGCATTGTTGGGTCTGGCGTATCGCATTTTTCTCTTCACAATAAGTTCAGGCAAGTTTGCTGGCCAATTAAGAACAGGGCTACCATGGTCCTTAAACCAGGTACTGGTAGCTTTGGCACTGTGCAGATGGCAAGTCCTGTTGGAAAATGAAATCTGCATCTCCATAAAGTTGGTCAGCAGCAGGAAGCATGAAATGCTCTAAACCTTCCTGGTAGACGGCTGCGTTGACCTTGGACTTAAAAAACCCACAGTGAACCAACACCAGCAGATGACATGGCACCTCAAACCATCACTGACTGTGGAAACTTTACCCTCAATCAACATGGATTCTGTGCCTCTCCTCTCTTTCTCCAGACTCTGGGAATTTGATTTCCAAAGGACATGCAAAATTTACTTTCACCAGAGAACATAACTTTGGACCACTCGGCAGCAGTCCAGTCCTTTTTGTCTTTAGCCCAGGTGAGATGCTACTGAGGCTGTCTCTTGTTCAAGAGTGGCTTGACACATGGAATGTGACAGCTGAAACCCATGTCTTGCATATGTCTATGTGTGGTGGTTCTTGAAGCACTGACTCCAGCTGCAGTCCACTCTTTGCGAATCTCAATCAAAATGCATCAAAATGTCCCCACTAGAGGTTAAATACCCTACCTGGGACTCCACTTTTACTTCACAGGATCAGAAGACCCCTTTTGAATGAGAGGTTTACTGATTTTTAGCAGATAAAAGAGTCCAGTTGCCTCCGAATCAACACCTATTACTTTGCATAACACTGCTCGGTCTGTGTAATAGTTCTAGAGAGGGTGTGGCATTGGAAATTTAGGTCTCATAAAAAGAATGCAACATAAGCCTCACTAACAGGAAAATTATAGGCCTTACCAAAGGCAACAGCGCTGGTCATTATGTTCACTGAGGGTCCCTTGTCAGTGCCTGACCTTTGGGGTTCCTCCCCCCCCTTTTGTTGGTGGGAAGAAATACATTCACACATGAAGCATAGAGCTCTCAAAGCAAGCTATCCACAGGGACCCAACCAGATGACACATCAGTTAACAGGGTGTGAACATGAGAATAAGCAATCCACCCCACCTCTATGCGTTCCCAGTGCAACACCTCCCACTGTGCCAAAATCCTCACTGTTAACACTACACACAAACACACACACACACAAACACACACAAACACTCATATATGCGTGTGAGTGCATGGAAAGTTTTACTGTGAGTGCATCTGGGAATCCAGTATGTACCAGTATCATGTCACCTTTGTGCATGATCGTTTTTCATGGCAGATAAATCAATGTGTCAAGTTAACTGTACACACACGTACACTCACACACACACACACACACACCTTAATTGATATGATTGTGGATAAATCCAGTACATATCAAATATATAATTAGAAGAACGAAATTAGTAAAAAAAAAAAAAAAGTATTGTATGCGAAATCTGTGTTTAGTGAAATCACCTGTTTAATGTACCCAGATAAAACCAAAACATGGTTGGGCTTTTAGGCCCCTGAAGTGGAAGATTTCTAACTCTGAGGTAGTGTTGAATAGTTGATGCTCCTCAGTGGTGTGAACTTTCACACTAATGTCATGAGTTGTGGCAGTTTTTGGCCTCTAGAGGCCGCCAGACTCACACTGTTCTTGTTACCACGTATCTTCTTGTCGTTTATGTTGTCCACGTGGTCCAGACTTTCATGAATGTATCTGCACACTTTGTCAAAACTCTTAAAACAGGAGACTTTTTAAAACGCACCTGAGCGCATCTGGTAGCAAAAATCTGGTGCAAAATGCAGCACCCTTAAAAACTAACAGTATGAAAAACAAGCTTTCTACTCCATAAAGGTGATGTTTCCCTGTTGATGTCAGTACTGCTCTTATTCACCCGACCCAGGTCATAGGAGTCATAAGTTCTACATTGTAAGAGACTGGACTTCTTATCTGATGACAAGACCTCTGTAAATACCACAATTTTTTTTTTTTTTTAAATGTTTTTTTTTTGCCCCCAAGTCAAATCTCTCCCCTCACATATTTTTTTTTAAATTTATTTGACCTTGTATATTTTTTGTTTTTTATTTTTTTGTTTGGTAACAAAAATATCTACAAATAATGTTGAATGACAGCTTCCTGATATATCTCAACAACTATGAGGGAAAGGTGCACTTAGAAAGGGGGCAGTCAAAGAAACACTATTCATTTAGTATTAATGTACAACCTTGGATGATGATGGGAGAGCATTTTACACAGTAGGTCCTTAACCAATAACAATACCCTTGACAGAGAGAAGAAAGGCAAGTTAGAGGTAGATGGGAAAAGGCATGTTACAACATCAAAGAGATGAAGAAAGAAAGGAGGATGTATAGTGTGGCATGACACATGAGACGACCTGGATGGACGTTTGACTCGGCTATTCACACATTTGTCGTGTTGTTGATTCAGTTACAAACAATAACAACAATTCAAATGAACTTGTGTGACAAAATTCTAGCACCATGGCCAGCAACAGGTCTAGTAGAGCAATGGTGGTCAGCAATGCTGGTCAGTGCTGCAATGCATTACCATGTTTGTCAGTTGTGCTTTTCAAGGCCGTGAAGAATTGCTTACAGCTTCTCAGGAAAATAAAACAAAGTTATCTACAGAAGCACATCATCTTCCTTTCTCCCTGATATCCAAATAAAAGTGTTTAGGCTACTAGACTACTAATGGCATTTACTTATGAATGTATTTATTTGTCTATTATTTGTATATTATATTATTTATACAATGTATAATTATAATTACAATAATAATAATAAGCACTCATTTTGTTGTTGTTGTATTATTACTATTTGGATAAAAACGGTCTGCCAGGAAAAAAATAAAGAAAACCATATATCACATTTATATTGTCTTATAAACTTTTCTTTCTCTGTTTTTTTAACTAGCTCTGACAAAAGCATATTCTATTGAAAATTTTACCTATCCTATCAAATGAGCTCCAGATCAGCCAATAGAATTCATCACAGCATTAGCTGAGCATCAACAGCATAGATAAATATTTATTGTTTTTTAAATTAAGGCTACAGCCAATAGAATTCATCAAATCTGAGCAGGTCATCAGCTCAGCATCAACAGTGGCTAAGAATTCTACTCTACCTGAACATTCTAGTTTGAGTGTTCTACTTTAAGCATTGTTAATTGGAAGTAAACACATTCAAAGTTCACTTTGACTTTGACTGAGCAAGAGGCAGCATTGGAAACCATATTCTCGAAGCAAATACCAGATTTTTTGAATAATTCTCTTTGAATTTTCTGTTTTCAGTTTTCAGATTTTAGTTTTGTAGTTTTGTGCTGTAATAATATCGTCTGAGGCACAAAACAACAGACTCAACAACAGTTACAGTGTCTTAGGACTAAAAATGTCTGCCTGTATTGGATGTTTTGGCAATGTCCTGAGGGCAGCCTTTGCCAGCCTCAGGAAGAGGCTTCAACAACAAGGACTGAGGCAGAGGCGCCGCAATTACAGGATCTCCAAGATGGAGGCCATCAAAAAGCTCAATAAGAAGAAGGGCAGAGGACTGATGGCCAACATGGATGTGGTCAAAATGGGAGCCAGGACCACCAAAAGAAAGTCACGTAGAGCTCAACTTGAGGCCTCTGGGTTTAAGCAGAGGAGGGAGGACCCTGGAGTGACTCGTAGGGAGCTTCAGGCGAAAATAAATGCAATTCTCCTGGACTTTCAGGAAAAGCGGAAGGCTCAGAGGATGAGAGGGCAGAAAGCCCAGAGACCACACTCCAGGGATATCACCAACCAGGAGGAGCTTGTGACATTCACTGAGACTAGTGAAGACCCACAGGGGCCAATTGAGGCACCAATCAACACAAATTGTGATGATGCTGGGGATGACGAGACCAATGTCCCAAGTAAGAACATGAGCAACACACTGTAGGATGAGGCAGCATAATTTAGTGGTGAATGAAAAGATGGCTATAACTATAAATCTTTCTTCTACCCTTTTCTGTAGCCTGCTGTCCCCTCAGGGGCAAAAAGGCCCACTGTGGGAAGTGGCAGGATGTGGTCCTGGATGGTGTGCCAGTGGTCCAGGCCAACATGGACAACCGTAAGTTGAATCTGGGGGAAAATAGTAATAGAATACCCTGTACAACACAGCTAGGTAGTATAGTCCATGCAAACATGTAATATTATCAATAGAATATAATATAATCAACAAATGATTTAAGATGTGATCTGTGATTGATTATGTGTGTGATTGATTATGTGTTTTTTGTAGGTGGCGTACCAGTGAAGGACACCCGTTCTGCAGCCTGCTGTCCCCTCAGGGGCAAAAAGGCCCACAATGAGAACTGGCAGGATGTGGTCCTGGATGGTGTGCCAGTGGCCCAGGCCAACATGGATAAGAGTAAGTGAATGTGGGGGAAAATAGTAATATAACACACCACAGAACACAGCTAGGTGATACAGTCAGTGCAAAAATATAACACATTATCAATAGAATACAGTATAATCAACACATGGCTCAAGATGTGATCTGTGATTGACTATGTGTGTGTTTAATTCTTTTTTGTAGGCGGCATAATAGTCAAGGCCACCCCTTCTGCAGCCTGCTGTCCCCTCAGGGGCAAAAAGGCCCACAGTGAGAACTGGCAGGATGTGGTCCTGGATGGTCTGCCAGTGGCCCAGGCCAACATGGATAAGAGTAAGTGAATCTGGGGGAAACCTTGTAATAAAATAACATGCAGAACACAGCTAGGTGATATAATCAATACAGTATCAATACAGTATGGCATGATCAACACAGCATCAATCAGAATCAATGCTTTAGGATGTGATCTGTAATTGATTATATGGTTTTTTTTTCATTGTTCTGTAGGCCCTGTCTCGGTGATGGGAACCTGGCCATCACGCTGGAGTCAAAGGCCTCTGAAAGCGCTACTGCGCAGACTGGAAAAGGGTAAGTGAACTTGAGGAAACTGCTAATGTGTTGAGTAGCCCTAGTCTGTAAAAACAGAATAGCAAGCAATTTTTAATACATGTTGATACATGTATTTCATAGACAATGGCTCTAACACGCCAACTCTTCATGGATTTGAAAATGGCTGCCAACCATGCCAAGGGGACAATGAAGAGGTTGAGCCGGTCATGGGACCAGGGGCCTCTCACTGGAGCCAGGAGCACCTTATGAGGCCAGCAGAAAAGGCCCAGGGCATGATCCAGCCCACCCAATACTATACCAGCATCTTTGATCTCAGTGAGTTAAACACACATATTAGAAGAGCGCATGGGTTGGTTGAGGTTCTCTTACTTGGGTTTTAAAAAGACCTATCAGGAATCTCAGCATTGTCTCAACTTATGTACGGCACAGCGCTTTGACTAAAATGAACACTAACACTATAGGCACTAATTATCGCTCTCTCTGATATATTGAAAATGTTCCAGGGCGTCCGACCGCTGGCAGAGTTAGTGTGTGGGCAGACATACAAACCTCTGATGTCACCCCCAATGAGGCAATTAACATCTTCTGTACCTACTTGAACATCGGTAAGTCAAAGATACAACTTAATGCAAGGGCACCAGTCCAAACTAAGGCATCTGTGGCATGTTTTTGGTATTGTGTTTTTTTTTAATTTTGCTAATTTGGTGAACTGATTGAATTTATGTTTTTTTTTTTTTACATTATGGCACAGGACATGGGGATGGAAGTGGATATTCCTCCCAGTTCCTGACACCCTCTGGCACCTACTAGGCAACAGGAGCCTGCTCCCACCCTCCCACATCTGCTTAAATTTGTCATCCTTTACTTACATTTGTAATTGAAAAGGGGGGTTGGTGGGGGGGTGTGTGTGTGTGGGGGGGGTGCTTCACATGGATCTCAATTGGGACCATTGGGGTAGGGGTGGGGGGTGGATTATTGGCTTGTTGGGTAATTTTAATTAGTTAAATGCATATACTGCATATTGTCATCAGCATTACTATTTCATTATTATTATAGTTGGGACCATTGGTGGTGGTGTGTGTGTGGGGGGGATTATTTGGCTTGTTGGGTAATTTTAATTAGTTGAATACATATACTGCATATTTTCATCAGCATTATCATTTCATTATTATTATAACTATAAGCAGTTTAAATAAAGTATTTTACAATACAATGATGATGTTTTGCATTCTTTTTTCCTTCAGTCTCAGTGTAATGAATGGGGAGCTTTGCATAATTCACAACAGTGTTATGTGAATAACAACAATTTTGACACCTGGAAACGTCACACTCATTTACAGTAAACACAGACACTGTGTTGATCTAGCACCATGTGCACTCTCATCAGCACAAAATATCTTTCCCAAACGATACAATTCACCATCCCACTAGTTTTGTTTTTACAACTCGACTACTGGTGAGAACATGGGAACCAAGAGCCACACACACACCTCACAGCTATGCTGCTCACCTCTTTCAGTGTGTCAACTCACTGTTAGCACTTTCAGTCACACACACTCTTTGTTACACACACACACACACACACACTGGGAAGTGGGTTCCCAGCTGCCTTGACACATTATAAAAAAGAATTCTATACTGCCCTATAAAGGCAAAGTGCAGTAAGGACTTGATATTGCAATGTCATAGATGTTCTCTCCAATTACAGTGAATTCTAATCAAGTCATAGTAACATTGCAAGATGTTAGTGTAAATAAGGTGAGAGAGAATACACTAAGTTGTTAAATTAAAAAAATAATTTATTGACAAGTGTCTTGAAAAGTACAGCTAGGTAACAATGGCCGGGTTTCCCAGTTAAGAATCTTCTTAAGGAGTTAAGAAGACTGTTAAGAAGAGGTCGGCTAAGACGAAACGTTAAGATAAGAATGTTTCCCAGATGCCTTCTTAACGCCCTTCTTAACGTGCGTCTTAGATGCTTCTTAGCTGTCTTCTTAACTGGAGCACAATGAGCAATCGATCTCAGAGTGGCCGATTGGAGCGCACCGTCGGCATAGTAAAATGCTGCCACCTGAAGTTGCAGTATGTTTCTCCGCAATCTTTCTGTCACAAAGCATTGACTGCTGAGTTTACTTTCGTGTACCAGTTGTGTGGTGTCACTTGTCCCTGGTTGTAGAGGCAATGTGTCCTGAGATTACACCTTATTCAACTTCATTTCAGATATGCACTGCCGCTCGAGTTGCTTTAGCGTTCAACAAGCGGCCAAGGAGGAGTAACCTAAATGCTATAGAACATGCCTCAAATAAATATAAAATATTTATTTAAAAAATTATAGCGGACATATTACGGAGGGGACTGCGGTACAACATTTCAAACACATGATACCATATAGATGACACATTTCCCCACAAATATTTAACATTTCATTGGTAGAAGGGGTGCGCGAAATAGCCTACAGGAAAAAAGGGGGAAAACACAATTGGACTATCCGACACATTGCATGACTATCTCCTTGCTTAGTGTCATGTTGCATTATCGGCCTAAGGTGGCGTTGTTTCCACTGTTCTCTCGCTAAGAAGGGTGTAAGAAGGCTCCAGACTCTTCTTAGAGATCCTTCTTAACGGCAGGTCTTCTTAGGCTAAGAAGCAATTTGGGAAACGCGGTTGCTTCTTACAGGAGGGCCTAAGAAGGGTTTAAGAACGTTCTTAGCGCTAAGAACTTCTTAACTGCATCTGGGAAACCCGGCCAATTTCGTTATCAAAAAAATAAATAATACAACCGTAAAATAAAATGTGGCGCATGTTGCAATATGGTTACTCATATATACACTTTGTACAAAGAAATAAATTAGAAAATATATTATAGATCCATCTGCATTGCATTATATGTCCTCAGTTTGTTTCTTTCTCGTCCTCCTCGTCACTGTCCTCGCCCTCGTCACTGCTGGAGTCGGCGTAAGGGCAGATAGTCGCTTGCACCGGGTAATTCCGGAGCAGGGCCTCGGCCTCCTGATACAGATAGTCGAAGCAACGCGATTTCGGCCAGAACAACCTACCAGAGTAAATTAAAATACGTGTTACACTTTAGACTGACAGAATTATAGACTAACTTTGGTATGTTAAATAAACTTTAAATTAACACATGACTGTAACACGGAATGAAACAGTGACTTACTTTACGGGGTGGACGACTCTGCTGGGTTTCTTGGCGAGTTTAGTAGAGGTCTTGGTGTCCGCCTAAAACAGAAAGAAAACATGAGAAAAAGACAACAACACAGCAAGCCAAAGTGGGCGGCTGGTGTGAGCGCTATATGCTAAAATGAAACATTCTTCTAACGAGCTTTCGTTGTTTACATTCAGGCCCCGTTTACACATACCTGGGTATTTTAATAAACGCAGACATTCACCTTCGTTTGTGCCTTTCGTTCACAAACAAACGAAGGTTTTCCCTCGATAAACGAAGCTCCAAAAAAACTCCGGCAAAAGTGGAGATTTTTTAAAAACTCCGCGTAGCGTTTGTGTATGAACGGACAAAAACGGAGTTGTAGGCAATATCCGCAATGACACTCAAGTCAGTGATTTATGTTGATCAATATCGTGGGTTCGTTTTTGTTTTGTTTTGTTTTTTTTTAAAAACGAAGCTGTGTGCACGCAATTTTTTTTTTACAAACGAACGTTCGAAGGTCTGCGTATACCAAAATACCCGGGTATGTATGAACAGCACCTCAGTCTCATCTGATGATCATCAGTCAAATTCATTTCAAACTACACTGATGTCTAGTTAGAGAGAAGTGTTTTTGTCTTTGGATAGTCTTAAAAGTAACCTTTCTTGACGTGGAAATCAGTTAACTTACCAAAAAAGAGTCAGTCTTTCCCCCACACTGCTGTCGTGTCCATGGCCTCCAGAACAGCGCGCGCTTGTGCAAAGAGCGTTCATTCGAATATGGAGTCAGTCTTAAGCGGGAGCTGCTGGTAACCTCCAAAACTCCACTCTGACAGGTAAAGTGTTCCATAGTTTCTGCGACCTTCGTTCCTTCCTTGCGAGCTTGTTTCTTGAAAGTCTGCGACGAAGAATGTCCACGAGCCGGAGCAACTGGAAGTTTTATACGGAAAACTCAGCTCGTGCCAAATTGTGCCTTGACACCTTCACACTGGCTGGCGGCGACGCGTGCTACTCTGTGTGCTCCACAAACGGGGGTGTGTTGAGGTGTCAACTGCGCAGATGGCCGCACGCCTCTTCACACGTGCACTAAGTATACACAAGGCTGTGGTGCAAGCCTGTGGCGTTAGGCTAGCAAGGCTGTGGTGTTGTGGTTATAGGAAGTTTTGTTGGAGATATTTGAAAAAATTACAAATGAGAGGTTTAATTGATTATGGATGGGGTTATATGTTTGTGGGGAGGGAATTAGTGAGTTTCCAGTAAGAGTTGGTGTGATGGGCTGTATCTCTGATTTGCATGTATCAGTTTTCAAGCAAAGTTGAATAGCTGTAGCATGGGGAGTGTTCATTTGGTCTTGACATGTTCTTGTCTTCCATTACTCCCTTGGTAAGACAGCCCCCCCACACACACCTCAGTCCCCCACCCTCACCGTCTTTCAGGACATACTGATGGTATTCATGCACTTAACCCCCCCAATCCATTACCGCTGTTTTACACAGAGACTGCTTTTGTTGCAAAGCTTTTGTTGTGTATTTCAGTGCTAATAGTGAGTGTGTTTGTGTGTGTGTGTGTGTTCACTCACGGTTCACTCAGTCACATGACTTAGTGTGCCCTCCAGGTTGAGAGGTCAGAGTTCAGTACACGGGTCATAAGTGTGTCAACATGGGAACCAATACCCACACACACACCTCACTGCCCCATCGCCGTAGGTCACCTCTCACCCAGTGTGTCAAGATTCTCACTGACTATTAGTACGTTAAACTGTGTGTGTGTGTGTGTGTGTGTGTGTGTGTGTATGTGAGCGAGTGAGAGAGAGAGTGAGAGAGAGAGAGAGAGGCCATGGGTGTCAAAGTAAAAAGACACCTATTTATTATAAACCAACTTATTATAAAACGTAAGAACTCTCTTGCTATGTCATTTACCCCTACCTGCATGTGAGTGTATGTGTGTGTGTGTTTGTGTGTGTGTGTGTATTTAAGTGCTAATAGCGAGAATCTTGACACATTAAAAGACTGGAGGAGCATAGCTGGGGCAGTGAGGTGTGTGTGTGTGTGTGTGACTGGAGGTGCATAGCTGAGGCAGTGAGGTGTGTGTGTGGCTCTTGGTTCCCATGTTCACACACCTATGACCCCGTGCACTGACCGCTGACCTCTCAGTCTGGAGAACACTCTGGGTCATGTGACTATGAGTGAACTGTCACAGAATACACAGGGAAAAAAATACAGGATGTTCATATAGGGAAGTTGACAAAAAGTCCTTGATAGTTACTATGCATTTATTAACAGCCATGCTTCAATGTAGACTACAGGAGGGGATTGAAAAATACAGTGTGTGGACAACAATGATTTGAGACATTTTAAATGCTAGTATCTTGGATTATAAAAATGACATAGCTAGAGTGCCTAATGTACATACATGTACATATTGTCGAGATGTTAAATATTGAAGACACCTGGTGCCACACTCTAATCAGCTAATTAACTGAAAACACCTGTAAAGGCTAATAAATGGTCTCACAGTCTAGTTTGGTAGACTACACAATCATGGGGAAGACTGCTGACCTGACAGTTGTCCAAAAAGATAACCATTGACATCTCGCACAAGGAGGGCAAGGCACAAAAGGTCATTGCTAAAGAGGCTGGCTGCTCACAGAGCTCTATGTCCAAGCCCATTAATAGAGTGGCGAAGGGAAGAAAAAGATGTGGTAGAAAAAAGTGTACAAACAATAAGGATAACCGTAACCTGGAGAGGATTTGGAAACAAAACCCATTCAAAAATGAGAGTAAAAAGATACCTACCAACTTGATATAAAATGTAAGAACCCACTTGCTATGTCACTTACCCCTACCTGCATGTGTGTGTGTGTGTGTGTGTGTGTGTGTGTGTGTGTGTGTGTGTGTGTGTGTGTGTGTGTGTGTGTGTGTGTGTGTGTGTGTGTGTGTGTTTAAGAGCTAATAGTGAGAATCTTGACACATTACAAGACTGGAGGAGCATAGCTGGGGCAGTGAGGTGTGTGTGTGGCTCTTGGTTCCCATGTTCACACACCTATGACCCCGTGCACTGACCGCTGACCTATCAGTCTGGAGAACACTCTGGGTCATGTGACTATGAGTGAACTGTCACAGAATTTACAGGAATAAAACTACAAGCTGTTCATATAGGGAAGTTGGCAAAAAGTCCTTGATAGTTACTATGCATTTATTAACTGATAAGCTTTAATGTAGACTGCAGGAGTAATACAGTGTGTAATATCTATTTTATGCATTGTAGTGGCTGTAGTGCAAGACAATGTTCCCCCCTGTGGGATAATAATGTATACCTTAGCTTACCTTATAACTAGGTAACGCTTGCTACCATTACCAAAGTAAAGATTAGCAACCAGTTCATAATAACAGCAGTCATTTTGACCCCACAAGTCTGTTGTGCTTAGGGCACCCAAATGGCTAGCAAAGGCCCTGCATGGATCAGGTCATGTTTGTTGGGCTAATCTATGTGTGTGTGTGTGGGGGGGGGGGGGGGGGGGGGGGGGGGGGGGGGGGTACAAAATACTGTCACCTCTGCCAAAGAGGTTATGTTTTTGCAGTCATTTCTTTGTCTGTTTGTTTGTTTATGCAAAAAGTAATGCACAGATTTGACATGACATCTGCTGGACCAATTGTGGTGGTGATCTGGGTCACTGTCTGGATCCAGACTTTTTTTTAAGCATAGGACATGCTTTAAGATAGGACATGCTTTGGTGGAGGTCTCCACTCTCTGCTTTCTAACCAAAGTCTAATCATTTGTTCATTGTTCCACTTTCAACCTTCTCTAAAACAAATGTCATGCAAATCTGTTCATAACTCTTTCCTAAAAGTTGCTAACTAACAACCAGATAAGCACTGGCAAAAACACAACCTCCCTGGCGGAGTTAATAATGTGTGTGTGTGATCTCTACTGTTTGATGAGAGGGCCCTTGAATGTGCATTAGATTCTGCTACTTGAACATGGTGTCATCCATAATTCCTTATTTACCACTCTTTTCTGTGTCAGAATAGAATAGAATAGAATAGAATAGAATAGAATAGAATAAAGTAGAGTAGAGTAGAATAGAATGGATCTTTATTGTCATTGTCACAGGTACAGAGAAATTTAAAGTGCTCATGAGTCAATGTATCATTGATAGCCTTCCAAATATGAGAATATGCGAACAAAGCTGTGTAAATGTGATGTTTGGTAATAATCCCCCTCTTGAATAAATCCCGAGTTCAGTTCTAGGTCAGTAGACGGCCACGAGCAGGACCTGGATGGAGGCCTGTGATTGGTTGGTATCTCCCGTGGGTGGGTGCTGACTGGGGTATGAGGCCTGTGATTGGTTGGTATCTCCCGTGGGTGGGTGCTGAGGGTTATGAGGCCTGTGATTGGTTGGTATCTCCCGTGGGTGGGTGCTGAGGGTTATGAGGCGTGCAGAGTTACACCAGAGTGGTGATAAAGCTCACACTTCCACACGGGAACCATAGCAACTGGATAACGGGGTACCTGCTGAGTAGGACTGAGGTCAGAGTTCACAAGCAAAGGTCATGTTGTGTGTTTATGGTGGTAGATGTAGAACATACTGCATGTACATATATATACATGCACACATATACATTCATACATACATACCTACACACATACATTACAGACATACATACATACACACATACATTACATACATACATACATACATACATACATACATACATACATACATACATACATACATACATAAATACATACACACATATGTGCATACATACATACAGTACATACACACATACATCACATACATACATATAAACTACATACTGTACATACTTACACAGATTCCCATCTTATTCTGGTGTTTCTGCTTTACATAGGCGTTTTTTGTGATTTTCTGACTGTTACAATACAATATAGTATTTGATGATGCCTGAGGAGAAGCCAGGATCCAACAAAGTTACTTCACTCTTGATACAACCTGGTTTCATTTTATATTTTGTTAGGAAATACAGCAGTAGTTGGACCAGATTCTTGTTTTTAAGATTTTGTTACACATTGAACAGAAAATACTCTAACCATTCAGTTTGCACAGTGCTTTGTGAACAACACCATAGGTAGTGAGTTTAACACTGGATTTATCTACAATGACTTTGACAGGAGCCTACAAGTACACGGTGGTCTTTGTAGTACTTTATTTATCTTCATGAATCGGTTGATCACTTACAAAATACCATGTGTAATATGACATTTTTAATAGGTGCATCAGTGTACACTTTCACTTTAAACAGTGACACATTGTAAAATATGGAAATGATGATGTTTTTGGAATCAGAAAAATCGTTCAAATGTCATTGTTATTTTTTTGTATAGAATTTATGCATATACCACATCTGTTTACTCGAATATGCCAGCTATGGATTGAATTAAAGATGTGTTATGTTAAATCTTTTAAATTACGGTACCCAGACCCAAAACTCACTGTATCTTTAATTGTTTACTAAATAATGTGTTATACTTCATGACCTTTATGTGTATACGTGTGTGTCAACACCTACGTACAAATAGCTGCTTATATCTTCACAAAACACAATAGCTAGACCTGACACATAAACCTCTTTGGTATACTATAGTATAGTACTGAATTTGACTGAAATACTCTGAAATACTCTGAAATACTCTGTGAAATACTCAATTAGAGAATCATCATAATGAGACTAAGAAGATCCTATATTTCTAAGTATTTGTTTTCTTTTTCAGTACTAAATAGGCACTTACTTACAACAGACAACAAAGGTGTGGTGGAATACTACAAAATCTGCCTTCCTATGGTGTGTGTGTGTGTGTGTGTGAGAGAGAGAGAGAGAGACAGACAGACAGACAGAGAGAGACGGAAAGAGAGAGTGAGAGAGAGAGAGACTAAGACAGAGAGAGAATCTATGCACAGAAGTTGTTGGTGTCTTGATCAGTAATTATTTTATGCTTCCAGTGTAAACATGTCGACATGATCATAAACATATTAGACTTTTATTAATGTGTGCCTGTTGCTTAAATCTGTGTGTTTGTGTGTGTGTGTGTGTGTGTGTGTGTGTGTGTGTGTGTGTGTGTGTGTGTGTGTGTGTGTGTGTGATATGCTACAATCTGCATGTACAGATGTGTGTAAGTACTGTATGTGCATGGCATGAGCCTGTGTGTGTCTGTGTGTCTGTATTTGCGTGTGCACACAATATTGAGCGTGTGTGTGAGAGAGAGAGACAGACAACTTGAGTATGTGTGTGTAAGAGTGCGTGTATCTGTGTGTGTGTGTGTGTAAGAGAAAGAGAGAGACAGACGACATGAGCATGTGTGTGAGACTCCGTATTTCTGTGTGTGTGTGTGTTTGTGTGTGTGTGTGTGTGTACACAACATGACAGTGTGTGTGTGTGGGATTGGGAAATAACATGAGCATGTGTGTGTGTACGTGTGTGCGCCTTATGCATACTGCCAGAGGGATCACAGTGTCCCCAGTGTGTGTGTGTGTGTGTTTGTGTGTATGCATGTGTGCATACTCCTCCTTACTCATATTTCCAGACGGACGACAGTGTCACCAGTGTGTGTGTGTATGTGTGCACAAGTACTCCTCCTCATGCATACTGACAGACGGACCACAAGGTGCCAAGTGTGTGTGTGTGTGTGTGTGTATACTCGTCCTTACGCGTACTGCCAGACGGACCAGAGTGTGCCCAGCATGTGTGTGTGTGTGTGTGTGTGTGTGTATGTGTGTGTGTGTGTGTGTGTGTGTGTGTACTCCTCCTCACGCGTACTGCCAGACGGACCAGAGTGTGCCCAGCGTGATGCTGTAGGTGAGCAGGGCCAGCAGGTAGACGCGGAAGAGCAGCACGTCCAGCACGTAGCCCACCTGCAGCCACTCCTTGGCCACCTCGCGGCTCTCGTCCTGCCGCTCCAGGTACTGACGGATGCCCGACACCTCCTGCAGGATGCTGTCCATGATGGGGGGGCCCGGGTCCCCCCGCACCAGGCCACGGCCGTGGTGGTGGTGGTCCCGGGACACGTCGCTGCAGCGGTCGTGGGGGTGGTGGTGGTGGTGATGGTGGTGCTGGGTACAGTGCGAGGCTGTGAGGAGTTGGGGGGGCACAGAGAAGAAAAAGAAAGGGCAGCACTTTAGAATAATTACTTTTTAGGTATTATTATTATGTTATTTCTCATCAGTAAAACATTTATAAACATATTCACAAATGTTAAACGTGTACCCAGCCAGACAGAAAAAAAAAACAGAAAAAAGGGTAGCACTTTGGAATAATTTTACGTTTTATTCTTACATTATTATTATATCTGTATGTGTGTGCTACAGTACCCGTGTGTATGTTGTTCTCGGTGTATGGCGGCAGTGGTGAGGAGGAGGACAGGAGGCTGGAGCAGAACTTGTATTTGTGTGTGTGTGTGTGTGTCTGTGTGTGTGTGTGTGCTACAGTACCCCTGTGTATGTTGTTCTCGGTGTATGGCGGCAGCGGTGAGGAGGAGGACAGGAGGCTGGAGCAGAGCTTGTGTGTGTGTGTGTGTGTGTGTGTGTGTGTGTGTGTGTGTGTACGTGTGTGTGTGTGTATGTGTGTGTTACAGTACCCGAGTGTATGTTGTTCTCGGTGTAGGGTGGCAGGGGTGAGGAGGAGGACAGGAGGCTGGAGCAGAGCTTGTGTTTGTCACGGACGCAGAGCAGCGTGGCGGCGCGCTCCAGCACCAGGTGTCTCAGCCAGGCCGGCACTCGCGGCTGCAGGTCCTGCTGGTGGACCAGACGCACGATCACCACCGTCTCCGTCAGGCTGATCACCAGCAGCGCCATGCACACCACGAAATACACACCTGCAGGTTGGGGGGGGGGGGGGGGGGGGCAGCACAGGACACAACACTGAACACTTGGAAAATTTACTCTGAGAATTTTGCTGTGTACCCAGCAAATTCTATAGTGTTACATCAACTCTGAGAGAGTCAGGTTTAACACTATGCTGGTGTTATTATTTTAATGTAACACTCCTTCTTTACATATTTAACTCCTTTACAGTTAAATCAACTTTTTTGCATTGTAATTTCAACCCTTATTTTAACACTTTTGCAGGAACACTGGAAAACTAACTGAGAATTTTGCTGTGTAGATTTTGACCTATGAGACAATGCACAAATCAAAGCATTGCTGATGAGGACAGTGTGATGGACATGTAGTGTGAAAGCGTTGGTCATCGTTGAGGGGGTGTGGGGGGGTGGAGGGGTACCTATGAGTGGGGTGCCGATGGCCGTGGCGGGGAGCGTGTCGGAGACGATGATGAGGAAGACGGAGTATCCCAGCAGCAGCGTGATCTTGAAGGAGACGCGCTCGCCGCTGTCCGGTGGCAGGTAGAAGCCCACCACGTCCATCACCATCAGGAAGATACTGGGCAGCAGGAGGTTCACCGTGTAGAACAGCGGACGACGCCGGATCACCACCTGTGAGACAGTGTGTGTGTGTGTGTGTGTGTGTGTGTGAGAGAGAGAGAGAAAGAGACAGACAGACAGAGAGATTGACAGAGACAGAGACAGAGGAAGAGGGTGTGTTTGCGCCTCATGCATAATGCCAGAGGGACCACAGTATCCCCAGTGTGTGTGTGTGTTTGTGTGTGTGTGTGTGTGTGTGTGTGTATGTGTTTGTGTCATTCAAGCTTGCTTATCTACTTTAGTACACCCTAAGAAATAAGTACAATAAATAGCACAAATAAGCATAGAGGGTTGTTGGTTGAAAAACAGTACTTTCCTACTTAAAATTCTTAATATACTGTACAGTGGGTCAGATAACTGCAACAGACGTTCAAAAGTGGATACAAGCTCCAAATTTGGTATATTTGATCCTTAGCCACGTACATTTTTAAAATGGTTGCTATTTTCTAAGATGCCTGCCAATTCACCTGCTTGAGAAACATATTTTCCCATAGATTCTATTTATGGGATGTATTTTAATAATTCTACTATTAATTTCTATATTTCTAACCCAGGCAACATCTGTTATATAAAATTGCTATTCACTGAAAGTACTTTGCAGCCATAGTAAATAACAGGAAAAGGGGAGTTCGAGGGGGGAATTCGAGGAGTAGGCCTACTTTTGGTTGACTATGATGATATATCTATAATATTCTGTTACAGACCGAAAGCAGTATTATGTCTAAGTCATGTCTAAAAGCTCTGCATCACAAAAAGCAAAAAAAAAAGTTGTGCATACGTTGAACTTCATTTCGGCGTAGTAGTCGCGATTATCGAGGCTAAAGTTGTTGTATTTGGAGAGGACATGCAGGAGCTCCCATTCCCCCTGGTTCTTGAACACACTCTTGTCCGTCATCACGTCCTCTGGGGTCCTCATCAGGGTGATGTTGATATCTTTGACTGGGAGACGAATATGGGATAAGAAGAGTAACGTGACTAGTGGAGCAAAAACTTGTGAATAGAATGAAGTGTTTTAGTATTATCACATAATAAAACATATACTTTTCTGTGTATGTGACTAGACGCCTGCACTCATATTATGTGAATGTTTTGTTGAAGATTGTTTTGGCAGCATTCCGTTTAAGGCCAAGTGGCTATCCACAGCTGCAGGAAACTGAAGATAACATTTTAAGAAGGGAGCTAGTGCAAAATTATTGAACTTTCTCTGAAACTGTGTTTTCTTTGTGTACAATAAAAGGGCTGTGTCCTACTTGTTAGGTCAGAGACTGCAAACCGAGAAGACAACTGTTTGTGTCTGTGAGCAGTCTCTCCTCTAGTACCGGGGCAGTTTTAAAACTGAAACACTTGTCTCGTGTCCGATTCAGGAAATCAAGTATTCTCTTGACAAAACTACACTTTTATACTGACTTACTGAAAGTAGTACAAGAGAAGTGATAGTGTTGTATTGAGAGCATTCTTCAGTGTTGTGAATGCACAGCCTTTTGTGTTTCTTGTGAGCACAGCTGAGTCCTTACTGGTGTGTAGCCAACTCTGGAAGGTGAGGCTGCAGTTTTGGACGTCGAAGGGGAAGGTGTAGATGTTTAGGGTGCAGGCGGTGACCACCTGGATGGGCTTGTAGTTGCGCACCAGCCCGTCATGGCTCACGTACACATAGGGGATATCAGGAGACTTCCCCACGTCAACACTGGACAGGGTGCAATATGTTAGGGAAATGGCAGGTATTAGCAATGTGTGATTTGGAACAGAGTTATCAAAACCAATGTGCCACCTATAGAGTCTGGCTGAGACAGTGGAGAGGGACACACGCACGCGTAGACACACACACACACACACACACATATTCTAAAGTTGGTGATCTTTTAGCCCAGTTAGCCCATACTGTTTTTTAAAAGACTAATAATTAAGTTTTAAAAATATTGTATTTGTAACAATAACAGTGCTACTATAAAAAAAAGAACATAACCTATATAAAAGTGATTTGATCCAAGTGAAATTGCCAGTATTACAACGGCAAAGAAAATATTTTACATAATTTTATTCAAATTCATGTGCAGGCAGCACATGGTTTAAGCCACACATGCTGCCCATGTGCAAACATTAAGGACGGTATTTCACGTGGCACTCACAATTCATTGATGACGATGTCAGGCACCCACACGTTTGCAGTGGGAACAGACACGATTTTCACATCATCAAACTCCTCAGGACTCCAGACTAGAAATTCGTCCGTCCATTGCTAAATGCATTAAATGTGAATGGAAAAAGAGACCATGGGATAGATACTTTACAGTCTGTGGATAGATCATTAACATTCCACGCCTGAATAATACAATAACATATTTAAACATTAAAGAAATTAAACACTTTTAAAAGACAAAATAATTTTTACCTTACCTGACGGTACCACACGTAAGTTGTGAGAACTTGGTTTTTCTCTTCCTATGTTATGGCAAAAAAGGACAAAAAATTGCATGCCAATTCAGCAATTCTGCCACGGATCACAAACACAACAATTGGTACATGGACTGTAAATGTGTTGCATTTATATCGCGATTTTTATATAGCCTACACAGCAGAGTAGTCACACAATTATTAAATCAAAAATCTGGATGTTGTGTAATTGTCTACACCCACATTAAAGCCTACGCACCACATTCAGAATAGAGTACACCATTAGGTCAATGGCCACCAAGGTGGATGTTCTCCAATCTCGGACAGGACGCACGCCTTTCTTGTATCCGGTGCTTAAATATTCGGAAAGTCGAACCAGGGTGGCATTGGCAAAGCGGCCCGGATTGTTACCAATTCTTTTCACTGCGGGATAACAAATACATTAGAACGAGCTCAAAATATGTGCATGTAGGACACTTGTTTATATACGTTTTACTAAGGCTACGTTTTAAGACCAAATCTTACTTTTAGACAAAGTTAGAACATAGCCTGTTTACTGTAAAGGTTATCACTGCTATTGATAAAACGACGGTATTAAAATTTGCAGACTAGTACCTGAGCAAAATGTAGCATTAATCGACAGCAACGCAAGAAGCGCTGTCCATAGTGCTGAAATCCTCATCTCCGACAGGGTTCTTCACGTTCAGTCCCTCAAGTCTTAGCTCGTAGGCGTTGGTGGGCACACCCAACTAAACATATCCGCTCCCTGAGGACATCCAAAACATCCATCCATTTTGGGTACCATCAAATTATGTTATTAGTTGTTGCACAATTATAATTACCACAGCTTTCTGAACCAGACGCTGTGGCAATGCAGGACAAAGTCCACTATGAAAAGCCAACTCCCAGTGAAGGAAATTCGACCATTGGCGCTGTTGCATTCATCGCCGGCAGTGGGAAAAGAGAAACAAAAAAAACCTCCCCTTGAAGGCAGTGCACAAGCTTGTCTTGCTTGGGAGAGGTTAGTTTGGCTGTGAGATGTTCAAAACACAAGCATAGGTGAAAACTGGAACAAGGCTCTGATGTCAGTGCATAATTATCTCGGTTATTTTCCGATGCCATAATATTATGAGAGATATTATGAGAGTCAAATTGCATAGGCAAGTTCAAGCTTTTTCTTCCTTTCGATATAATGTCATTACGCCGACATGTGATACTACACCAGGAACTCTGGTGCTTCGTTTAATATATACACAGTCAACTAATAAGATCTGTGTCAAAAAATATTGCCCGTGATTTGAAGACAAATTAAGTTTGCACCTGAGCTAATTCTTTTTGTGGCTAGGGCGCTTAGCGAGGGCGTGTAATGTATCTGCGACCCGGCGTGACCTCGTAAGAGGTTGTGGTTGATCATCCAGTAAATGTTTGAGAGCGTGTTACATGATACCTCATGTTGAACTCTTACAAAATGACAGAGGCGATTACAGACGACAGTCATGCAGCATTCGCAGGCTGTGCGGGAATGCGCGGCTTCACTGAGTAATCTTTGCTGTAATTAAGTTTAATCTCGTAGATTACTGTATTGTTTTTTTTACACAGGCTACATAGGATTTCGGTAGTGACTTTTGATCAGAATTCTTACTCGTTCATACGTAGCTGGTAACATGGACTAAACACTCATAATTGTACTCATGTTTGTATTTAAAATGTGTGGCATAGTTAATAACTTTCTGAAGATGGGATCTCCCCTTCTGGTCCTTGATTAAACATAAACACTGCTGCAAGTAGGCCACATGAATGCCATTATTAGAGGCTATTTTCAACCTCCTGGGCAAAAAACTGTCTATAACCTGGGGCACACATCACATCACATCACATCACATCACAAACACACACACATGCACATGAACACACACACAGGTCCCAGGGGTTAGATAGGGTGTCTCTCTCAGTTTGTGACTCTGAGTAGCAGAGTTCACCAACCTGAGTTTCTCACACAGATTATGAGTTGTCACCTGCAGTTGTGTGAAAGAACACACTCTCCATTAACTCACACACAAACAAACACACACCCATGCTTCACAGGTCAAATGAGGGGTCACCTCTGGGTGGACACACACACAAACACACACGCATACACACACACTGTTTAAGGCAAAAAGATAATATTAATAAACCATAAAATGAAATGATAAAATACAATTTATAGTACAAACAACAAATGTATGTTTTCAGATTTATGAATATTTGCTTGTCTTCTAACTTGTGTATGTTTGCTTGCCTTTATATTATATGAATTTGATATTAATTCAGTTATTCCAGGAAGTAAAGCTGAGATATCTAAGTAGACAGATAACTGGTATAAAAGAAAAGGTAAAATGAGAGAGTAATAAAATGATAGTTATCAAAACAATAAATAAATAAATAACAAACCACACTGACATTGGTCAGGGACCCACCTGACAGAAAGTCAGCTCAGGTAAAGGGTCATAAGTGTGTGACCCTGAGAACCAAGGCCTGTACACCACCACCTCAAAAACAAAACAAAACAACAAAACAAAACATCTGAGAGCCTCAGAACACACTCACCGTCTTCTCCCACCAGAACACCTCTCACTGTGTTAGCTATAACACTGTCCATGTTCGCAAGGCTCGCACACTTTCTGACCCATGGATGTACGTTTTGACCTCGCACTTTGTTGGTGTGCATTCTTCACACCTAGTTGAGCGCGAGTCTGTGCCATGACGACTCACGTTTTTGCATGAGAACTTCTGTCGGTGGTAGTGGGGTTAGGACAAGATCACGAGAAACTATTTTGAGTGTATTTGTCAAGATAAGGCGAATCTATTTGTTTTGTTTTCACCTGGTTAAAATATATGCCAATGTACATTAATGATGGTCATTATTTTTTGTTTATTCCCAACATGTGATTTTGCTTCGACATTATGACATGCTCGCCAAAGATAAAAATGTAAGACCTTTATGACTGAGAATATCGCAGAACGTCCAGCTAAATTTTTCCTCAAACTTTTTAGGTAACCAAACTTGAATCCCGGTTTGGTGAAGTGTGACTTGACACCTTTACACAAAAGGCTCGTGAGCACCTCTGCCACACGCCATGTTCGGCATACTGGCGCACACCTCCGCAGCACGCGCTGGCCTACTTTGAGGTGTCAAAACACAATTTGGCATGAGGACCTTTCCGCTTATAAAGCCCCCTTTGTCTGACTCTGGCAAGTCATTCTTTCAGTCTCTCTCTTAGAGGATTAACGTCGCATTCTCTCCTTTGGAGCATGGATAACTTTACCACTGAAGCAAGTATCACTGATATGGTAGTTTTGTCTGGATATTCCACCGAGTGCGGTGCTCATACACCCACTTCCCTTTGGAGACCGTGGATAAACGAACAGCGCCGACAGACGCTTGATTCACAAAAGGTGAGTTAACAAGAACATACTCATGACAATAGTTTATTTAGGCCTAAGTCTCTTAAAGTCTGGTCACCGCTTAATAAATCGGTGAATTGTTGCATTTAATAACTACATTAGATTTTGAGTATGTTTGCGACAAGCCATCAAGTGACCAAATGTTTTTTTCTCTTTCTTAATGCTCTCTCAGCCTTATGCCAGGCCCACGGTGACATCCGGTTTCAAAGCGGACGAGCAGGTCACGCATCCTGTCAAGTGAGTGTAAAAACAGTATTTTTCTTTTTTGCCTTGAAGTAAAGCAGCACACATTGTTCAGTTCTAAAATGTGTTCATGTAACTTCGTTAAAACGGTTGTTGTTGGTCGCGTAGCTTTGTTCATATTCTCCCATGTTAATGTGCTCTTGCGGCTACTGACTTTTTCTTACGTACGATTTGCCTTTTGCTTCAGATTATTCTGGCCCCGGTCCCGTTGCTTTGACTACCTGTATCAGGACGCGGAGGTGCTGCTCCGAGACTATCCTGTCCAGGCGACCATCTGCCTGTATGCAGACTCCAGCAGTGATGAGGACGACAGTGATATGGAAGACGAGAAATCGACATAATTATGGACTCTCCCTCTAAAATGGAAAATGTACATAGACTTTTTAATTTGGATATAATATATTTTTGTCTTATTTATTTGCGTGCACAAGGGCAAACATGTGGGGATGGCAGATTTCTGCATAGTATTTATTTTAATATATTTTGGGATGAATACCAAATAAATATTTTAAAACTATTTTCTGGCTCCTTTCATCATTTAAACTATTCTTTTATTCTGTTCAAATCTACTGTATTCTGCCCTACAAAGCAAAAAGGCAGTAACTGCATAATTTCTCAAATTGAGTTTAGACTGGAAATTGACTTTATACCACCTCCTTTGTCTTATGACTAAATGTCTTGCTTCTTCCTATTAAGAAAGTACAGAAAAGCATCACCACTATTATACTTACAACATGTTTAACTGGGCAGTGTGACACCTTTAAAACCATTTTTCTCAGTTTCTATGTCCGTGTAGTTACTGCATTTTGCCTTTGTAGGGCAGTATTCTAAATTACAAATAACAATGCATATTTTACATGTAGGCTACAATATGTTCTAAGGCCTATTACCTGATTGATAACCAATTGAGATAACTGGTAGGCTATTATGTAGTGGTTCTTTTTAAAAAGTATAAAAGCCCACATAAATAACAAAAAACACATATACAATGTTAGGACATAAAAGCACATAGGCACAGTAAGGTGGGCACTGTTTCATCTGGTGAAAAGTGAATGAAGGATGAATCTTACCATGACATGCTACATGTTGCATATAATATGAATCACACAAAATAGTACTGTGGGTCTGTCATGCCCTTAGCCAGCAATAACTTCACCTTTGTCACTTATGTTGGTAAAAACTGTTTTTAATGTAAACAAACACTTGACATGTTCAGCAGTTCATAACTTGGGTTTTGTCTCAGAGAGGATGATGAATTACAAAAGTCAGATGCTTAACTCAGTTTACACCAGTTGTTGAAATAGCAGTGGAGCTGCAAAACAACCAACTCAACACCCAACTTTCCTTTCTAAGATGATGGTAGATGATTATGATACCCATATGATCATCACGGTGGAGGCAGGTGCCAGTCTAGAGCAGGAAGACACTATTAATTCCTCATTTCACCATAACAGTGACAAATCTGAGCTGTCCCATTAGCTTCATTTTGACTTTTTTGAATCCTTAAGTTTGGCATGGACAAAAAGCAGAGAGAGGAGACATCTCTGTCTTACAAGACTAACCTCAGTCACTCACTGACAGCATGAGGGCAGCCTGTTCTACCCAGGGATCACCTTAAAGGTGTGGCAGCACAGGGTACTATATTCTAAATAGGCTAGTGCAACTCTGCCAGACCTCCTAGAAGTCGATGTAGAGAAAGGCCCCCAAACTTTGTCTAGAGCTTCACTATACGGTCAACAGACATCCAGGCTGTGTAGATACAAGTTCAAAACGTTTAAAAAATTTCAAGCAAATTTTGGTGATGATTCTTGTGTCGCCCCCGTGACCAACTTAATATTTGGTGGTGTTTATCAAACATGTATCCCACTCACTGGAGATTCTGAGCAGCTTTGTGCAGAGCTGCAATAGCGTTTTTGTTGTAAGCTACAGTATTATCGCAAGAGATAAGCCCTACTGGTGTGCCACAAATCAATACACAACCAAACACGGGGTACCTTTTTGATGGAATCCATTAACAAGTCCTAAAGAGTGTCCATTTCATGTTGTACCGCTAAGATTTCTGTCCAGTGCTTTAATGGTCTGTCTGAGTAATGATTTGAACAGGCTACCCCATATTTTGTGCCTTTTGGGGGATTCTTCAGCTGCATGCCTGGCACATGCACATTTCATAACTCAATGCCCACCAGCGTTCAGCTTGTCACAATAGATGATGGTTGCCAGATTTTGTACTGTGTTCAGAGTATTTAGAGATAGACAGCTGACATTAATTCCGTTGATTCACCCATAACTTATCAGAAAGGTTGGCAACAACTCACTAGTTGTGGTAACTAAGGTAGAGTGTGGGTAAAAAGAGGAGACTGGCTCATGGCATTGGGCCAAGCCAGGGGTGGAGAGAAAGTATTTGAAACCACTTATCACTACAGCTGAAGGAGGATATATTGCTGCATTTCCTGTGGCATTTGTAATCATCCTGGCCATTGGAATAGTGATCATGGTGAAGGGCAAGTGGCACACACAGTCACAGTAAGGGCTATTGGGCTTTCACTGACATCAGCTAGAGCAAAGGTTGTAGAGAAAATTTAATTGTATGTGTTGTGCATTTGTCTTCATTGCTGACTCATTATCACCTTTGCAAGCATTGTTTCAGAAGGTATTTAATTCATGACTTTCTTTAAATTATCTATTATAACATTTTATGTTCCTAACTATGTTGAAGGGGAACATGTTCAACTTTTGTTCATAGTACTGTACAATTATGCACTGTTTTTTTATTCTAGGTAATTAATGACTTATAGGCAATGTAATCTTGATTCTATAATAACAAGAATTTGAAGTTTTGTCAGTTGTTTTGTGTTAAGAAATGTAGTTTTGTCCTTTTGTTGTGGTAAACAGCCTGTTAACATATTGTGTTTGTCTGTGATTTGTGAAAAGACTTTTGGTGACAAACTGATGGATAAAAGCACAAAGAAGGGGATAAACACAGCTCCCCTTTGAATATGTCCCTGTGATGGAGTGCCATCAGTATGGTTGAGAATGTGCCACAAGTGAATGCAATGGATGCAAACAAATGCAGTTGAAGTGCATGTTTGGTACCCTGGAGACCTGGGTTCAAGGCAAGGTGCCGTGCCTGGTCTTGCCTTTTGCTACAATTGCTCTTAACATCACACACACACACGACACAATCAAACATACCATGGCATACGATATCGGCAGGCTGGAGTATTTCAGAACAAAGAAGAAGTTCCCTGCGTTGTCTTTCAGTTTGTAACTCTGGGTAGCAGAGTTCACCAACATCATTTTCTCACACAGATTATCAGTTGTCACCTGCAGTTGTGTGAAAGAACGCACTCTCCATTAACTCACACACGCAGACAAACACACACCCATGCTTCACAGGTCAAATGAAGGGTCACTTGTGGGTGACACACACACACAGCCATGGTTTAAGTTAGAGTCTGCCTGTGTGCCAGCATGACCTGGTTTTAAGCCCTGCAAACTGTGAACACACACACCTGACCCTACTATCACCAGTAGAACACACACACACACGTCACTAATGTGTGAAGCTGGGAACCTGAGTTCAGGCTCTTTGACCTCTGAACGTGGGCACACAGACACACACTTGCACACTCATTCAGCAGATGTGATTAGTATGTAAAACCAAGAAGTTGCTATTAACTCTCATACCATACTATATGTTGTATTTTTTTAAAGCTAAAATCCCAACATTTTTCCGATTTTACATTCATGAATAGTTATTTTCTTTTGTTTTTATGTATTTGTTTGACCCTTAATCAGTCATTACAACTATGGGCTATTTGTATGGGTAATATACAATATAAAAGTTGTTAAAATAATGCACTACCCAGTATACTTCAGGCATACGTAGCTGAGTCTGCATTACATACCTGCCTCAGTGTTGGCACCAGTGACCCGAAAAACACCTCATGACCCTCTCACGGTCTGCTGTCAGAGGTGAGGGGTTTTCACACCCAGTTTAGCACGAGCTTGTGTCACGACGGCTCGCACTGTTGCATGGGAACCTCTCTCGGTGTCGTGAGGTCATGGAAAATAGTATTATTGTATTTGGTACAATTGATACATTTAATTTGTTCGCACGTTTGATAAAATCGTGTTTAGATATGCCGATGCTACTCTAGTCTAATCCAGTCTATGCCAATGCTAACCCTAGTCATTTTCAAACTCACAAAATATACATCCTTCGATGTGATTAGATATACACCAAACTAAACCAGCGTTAATAAGTAAGTCATTTTTACACGTACAGTTAACGCACAACCTAAACAGATCCCTAGATGTTGGCTATACGGCTAGACTATAGCCCCAGACCTGCACGCGCCTCTTTGTTGGCATGCCGGTTTGGTGAAGTGTGACTTGACACCTTTACAGAACGGCTCGTGCGCACCTCTGCCACACGCCATGTTCGGCATACTGGCTCACACCTCCCCAGCACGCGCTGGCCTACCTCGAGGTGTCAAAGCTCAATTTGGCGCGGAGACTCTTCCGCTTATAAAGACTTCCCTTGTCTGACTGAAAGTCATTCATTCAGTCGCTTTCTTCGAGGACTAACGTCGCATTCTCTCCTTCTGAGCATGGATACTTTTACCGCTGAAACAAGGGTCAATAATGCGACGGCTCTGTCTGGATATTCCACCGAGTGGGCTGGTCACGCGCCTACTTCTCTTTGGAGACCGTGGATTAACGAACAGCGCCAACAGTCACTGGATTCACAAAAGGTGAGTTAACGCGCACATCATCATCATGCAGAAGTCTCTTAAAATCTGATCACAACGCATGCGTCTGATCACAACGCATATTTTATTTGTAAAATATTGCTGGATTACTGGATTCAGTGGCTACATTTGATTTTCAGTATGTTTTCAACGAATCCAACAGGTGAGGTGACCAAATGTTTTTTCTTAATGTTTTCACAGCCCTCTGCAAGGCCCACAGTGACATCATCCGGTTGCAAAACGAACAAACGGGTCGCGCACCCAGTGAAGTGAGTGTGAAAACTGACTCTTTCCCATTCATGTTAAAAACATCTGCCCTTGTATCGTGCTGAAATGTACAAGTTTACTAGTTAATGTTTTACTTGGAGTGAATTGCTAGGCTATGCACTGTTTGCTTGGCGGTTTTCCACATGTTTTCTGACATAGCCTACAATTTGTTTCCATCAGATTATTCTGGCCCCGGTCCCGTTGCTTTGACTACCTGTACCAGGACGCGGAGGTGCTGCTCCGAAACTATCCTGTCCAGGCGACCATCTGCCTGTACGCAGACTCCAGCAGTGACGAGGACGACAGTGATATGGAAGACGAGAAACCGACATAATTATGGACTCTACCTCTAAAATGAAAAATGTACATAGACTTTTTAATTTGGATGTAATATATTTTTGTCTTATTTATTTGCACGCACATGCGCAGATATGTGGGGATGACAGATTCCTACATAGTATTTATTTTAATATATTTTGGGACAAATACCAAATAAATATTTTAAAACTATTTTCTGGTTCCTTTCATGATTATACTATTCGTCTCTTCTATTCATAATGTTATTTTGGGGTTTTACCACTTGATTTCAATTTGTGTAATTACATTTTATACCATTATAAATTGCAAATAACATTGCATATTTTACATGTGCAATATGTTCTAAGGCCTATTGATAACCAGTTGAGGTAACATTATTGATATTTTGTAGTTCTAGTGGTTGTTTTCAAGAATTCAAAATTCTCCCCTTCATCAGATGTGTCAGATCAAATGTCACTGTGGGTCTGGTATGCCCCTAGCCAGAAATAACCTTACCTTTGCATTTTTGTTATTTGAAAAAGTTCTTAGCTAAACACTTGATATAAAGTTTAGCAGTTAATAACTTGTATTTTGTCTCAGAGAGGATGATAAATGAAAACTCAGATGCATAACATAAGTTTACACAAGTTGTTGTGTTAGCTGTAGATTTTTAGTAAAGACTTTCACAGGATGATGACAGATGATATGCAGGTAGGTCATTCAACAGGACAGTGGTCCAAAGCATACTATGAAGTAAAAATAAATTAAAAAAAGACTCCTAGTGACTGTTGACTTTCAATTAAAACCAGAGAAGAAAATGAAACTAATTAGAATGGCCAAGTCAATCACCATGCCAACAGAAAATGAAGATTGGATCAGGTCAGTTAATTTAGAGGAAATAACCATGATCAATGAGCACTGGGAGTGATCATTTCTTTATACAGGAAGCATATTGAAGCTGTCATTGCTAACAATGTGTTTTCAATGCTTTTCACATTTTACACCGTATTACACACAATATGCTGATTGCAGTAATTTCTCTTCATTAGCTGTGTGGTGGAGTTCAGTTGTCACCAAACTGATCAGAATTTCTTGTGAATAGTTGCAGGTATGCTTGGAGGGGAAAAAATGGTTTGGTGGTTGAACATGTGTTTCCACCAAAATGATGCTCATGTTGTTGCTATTGTATATGCAGTTTACAAAAGCACTTTCACAGCTACTCTGCATTGCAGCCACATCCATAGAGTATACTCTCCAGCTTATGCTCTCCATAAATATAAACACGTATAACAATATATATTTGTTATACAGGTAAATGGCCTCTTGTCTCACTTCAGTTCTGCTGGTTTTCTCGCTTCTGAAATGGTGGTCGTGTCACATGCCAGTCAGTGGTAAATCTAGTCGATGTCAGCCACATATTGTGATGATGTGTAGGAAAAGTATGGCACGTGGTGGCACATGTCTGCTTGGGGGAAAACCCTGTAGGTTCATATGACCATGTTATTTGGGCAGAAGAAGGAACGGTAACACTTAATTTGGAAAGTCCAACCACAGAGACTTTGCAGATGGTTTGTTGAAATTTAGTTTCATTTTCTTTATATTTACTGACTTTTCATCTAAATCACTTCCATAACCCTAACCCTAACAAAACAGTTTCAACAGATGGCTTGTTAATAATGTCAGCTGTATATGTTAATGATGTCAGCTGTACTGTATATGGAACCATCTATTGAAACATCTATTGGAACATTCAAAGAAAGTGTGACCAAAGGAAATCCTGCCTGCACCAATATGTACATGTATGTGGCATTTATAAGACATGTAATGAAAAACAACACAAAACAACCCTGTAGCAAAAACAAAAATATATAAAGCAGCATTTACAGCAAATGGCTTATGGTTCTCCAATGTATGGTTAAGCAGACAAATTCAGACACATGCTTGCATTCATCAATAAAGTCCAGCAACCCCTTAATCTCAATGATGCATTGGGCCACCGTGGTCATATAGTGAAAAGACTGATGAGAGCATTTATCGTTTTAGCTATTTATTCATCCCCAGAGTAAGGATTAACACAAGTATACCTTTACAAGCTCATAAACCACTGCTTCTGACTATGGCAACAAGTCAAACACATATGCAAACTTGCAGAACACGACAATTTCAAAGGTGCCTCTGTAACACTTTACATTAAAGTGATGCTAATGGGTCAGTGGCATACATTTTTTAACTCACTTTATATCACTATATTAGATTGTCAGTCTCAGAAACATTGGCAAATTACTGACAAACTAGGCAAAATTCCATCTGCTTGGTTTTACTTCCTCTTTAATGAACTTATAAAACACAAGAAGGAAATTCAAAGTTTCAAATTAGACTCTGCTTTGTCACCTCACCCTGCTTGTGCTGACTGACCCAACATCTTGACCAAACTAGAACCTCACAGAGGGGTGAAGACTCATAGTTTACTTCTCTCAAGACAGACATGGATCCAAGAGTAGTCTGTCTGGTTCTCCTTGCTGCCGTGCATAATGGCTCTGTTTGTGCACTACCTCACCCTAGCAACAGACTACGGGAGTGCAGAAAGAACAACAGCCTCCTGGCTCTGGAGGTCCTACCTGGGGGGGGCTGGGACAACCTCCGGAACCGAGATATGGGCCGAGTCATGAACTTCAGCTACTCACAGTGCCAGACCACCGAGGATGGGCTCTACCTCATCCCTGACGAGGTGTTTGTCATCCCACAGAAGACCACTGTTGTAGACAGAACCTCAGAGGTTATTGAACACTGGCTAACTTACAAGAGCTCAACCTCTCAAAGCATCAATGCTGACCTTTCTTTTTGTCCAGCACTCAATGCAAAGTACTCCACTGAGAGCCAACGCTCCAAAACCCATCAAGCGCAGGACCTTTCCGTGCTATCTCGTTCACAGGTAAACTGCATTTAGGTGTATTGGGTAGAAGATAAGGAAACAGCACAGTTTTATGTATGTATCATGTCCTCATGTAATATATTTAGATACACTAAACAGATGCTATACTGTTTTAGACAAAAAATATATATTCTAACAATAATTAGAATTGATAACATTTTAAGGACATGTAATTGTGCACATTCAAAAGACCGCAGTAATAAGTATTTATCATTTTGAAATTATATTGTTTAGGTGTATATAGCACCCTCCACCATTATTGGTACCCCCAGAAAAATGACTAAAAAGAGGATGTAAAAATAGTCTCTTTAGATTTGATTTCAGTTTTAAAATGAAAACAATGAATTATCTATCAAGGAAAGCTAATATTTTTGGAAGTGTTTACATAGTTCTTTTTAGAAAACCATGTAAACAATTAAGGATATATATAGGCCTATATATATATATATATATATATATATTGTATATAAATCTAATGTGCACTGACTTCAAATTACTTTCAATTATTGCAGATTATTTTGTCTCTGAGAAGTAATGCTTTTACTCATTTTATTGGTGACTGTTTAAAAGAATTTTGCTTTCATATGCTATGTGTTCACAGGTGCGCAACAACATTTACACAGTGAATGCCAACCCTGACTTTACCTTGGACTCACACTTCATTCAGCAGGCCAAAGCAATAGCAGCCGCACATCAAAACAACAGCGCACGGCAAGCAGCATTCCTTGCTGAGATGATGGTGGTTGACTATGGAACTCATGTCATTACCTCAGTGGATACAGGCGCTACTATAGAGCAGGAAGATTATATTGAGTACAATTACTACCATAGTACTAGTAATTTGGATATATCGAGTTCAACTGGTTTGAACCTCTTCAAAGTCATCAAGTTTGACATGGACACAAAGGAGAAAGGTGAAACTTCTCAGAGTCACACTTACATGTCTCACCTCACTCACTCACACACGGTTATTCATGGGGGGCAGTCATTCTACCCAGGGATGACCTTAAAGCAGTGGCAGGAGAGTACGCCTAACAATCTAGTTGCCATTGACCGCACAGGTCTTCCTCTGCACTATATTCTGAACAGTGCAACTCTGCCAGACCTCCCAGAAATCACTATAAAGAAAGTGGTGGAGTCTGTTCATAAGGCTATAGAGCTGTACTATGAAGTCAATAAACGACCAGGGTGTGTAGACCCTTCATCTCAGAATTTTAATTTTCAAGCCAATATTGATGATGGTTCTTGCGTGGGCCAAATGACAAACTTAAACTTTGGTGGGGTTTATCAAAAATGTATTCCAGAAACTGAAGGTTCAACGATTTGTGAAAAACAAGAACAAAGGAACCCAGACACAGGAGCCTTCTCATGCCGCAACCCTTATTCCTCCACGCTTTTACAGTCTGTAGAAGTTAAAGAATCTTATACTCGAACTGAGTGTTGGCCGGTGTGTGACTCCTGTTATTTATTTTTTGACTGTTGCACTACAGTTTGTGACGACATATTGCATGTTAGCACAGCCAGAGTTGAGACCTACTGGTGTGCCAGCAACAAAACTACACAGCCAAATACAGGGTACCTCTTTGGTGGGCTATACGGCCCCAATGTGGAGAATCCGGTGACCAAGTCTAAGGCATGCCCACTTTATTTTGTGCCACTGAAATTTCTCTCCAATGGTTTTTTTATCTGTGTGAGTAATGATTTTGAGCAGGCTATGGCATATTCTGTACCTTTTGGGGGATTTGCCAGCTGCAGGGCAGACAACCCCTTGGCATATTTAAATTCTCACTGCCCATCACAGTTCAGCCAACATCTCGCCAGCATAGATGATGGGTGCCAGATTCTTTACTGTGTTAAGTCTCGTGCATTTACTGGTGGGCAGCTGAAACCCATACACTTGCCTCCATTCACTCACCCAGAACTTATTAGAAAGATTGGCAACAACTCGCTGGTTATGGTAACTGAAGGAGATCAGGTGTGGCTCAGGAAAGGAAATTCTAATTCGTGGCAACGTGCTAAGAAAGAGGACATAGGGCCATATTTGAAACAGCTCATTCCATCCAGCTTAGGGGTGACAATCGCCGTAGGTGTTTTTCTTGCTTTAGGTTTGTTGATTGTGTTGGTCATTGTTGTAGTGTTCATAATAAAGATGAGGGGCCGGATTTGCAATCGCAGAGAGGGCTATACGGCCATTAATGACACTCAGCCCGAGTGAGGGGTATAGAGGGAGTGTGTGGTCATTGCTATCCATCACAGATTTTTACTATACCATAGAGGCCAAAAGAAATCACAATAATGCTATTGTTGCTATAGCTGCAGACAATTGAGGAAAACAATGTCAGTAAAATTAATCTTTAATCTTTAATCTTTAATGTTGTTTTTGTCTCTTTCTGGCAAATTAATCATGCTCAAAATGAGTGTAGTCTGTAACCATAACAGTGCAAAAGCAGGAAAATAAACAAATGTACAATAGCAAATAGGCTTTTAGATGAACTGATTAACAAAATATTATTTGAAAAATGTTGTTTAACTCTATCTAACTTCACTGCTTCAGAAGAGTCAGTGCCCTCTGTTAATTACAACATACTATGCCCAGTAAAGCAGACATAAAAGAAACATTTGTACAGACATTTACCTCTGTAATTCAGATGACAATGATGTATTATAACTTTTGTGGACATTGTTTTCAATTATGAAGAGGGGAAACAGGCTGGATATCTGATTGTCTTTTTTATCTTTAACAACATGCTATTGTGTTTACTGAGTCTTTGTAGAAAATGTTCTGTTTTAGCTTTCATTACAACATGCAACTATGCAACATGCAAACATTTAAACATATTAACAGATTTTGCATTGCAAGTACACAAGTTGTGAATATTTTCATCAGGTAAAATATATTTAGTCAGCAGTACTCATTGTGTGTTGTGTTTAGTGAATGAATGCATGTAATTTATCAATATGTCTGAAAATATTTCTGAAAAGTAGGAATGTTGACAGTTTTGATTAAATAGGCCCAATTTTTAAAATTGTGTGTGGTGTAACAGACATGCTAGTCAGTTGAATGTTAGCCTGGGAACTTGACTATACTAAATAGTCTTGTAATTGAATGGCTGTAACTTTCTTCTGTCATCTTAAATAAAGAGATCTCTCACATCTTAGCCTGGAGTGTATTTTTGATCCTCATGAACAAAATCATTTGTACATGAGTTCACAGTAACCTATACCTGCTCTTTTACGTTTTAGTGGAGTGGCACACAGTATCAGTGCGATAGAAAAAAATCACCATAATAACAATTCTTTCAGAATTCTAATGCCCTCCATACAAACACACAATCATTATGACCAGTGGGACTAACTTCAAAACTGAAGAGGATTGTAACTGAAGACACACTTAAGGACGGGGACAAACACCTTCAAATATGTCCATCTTAATATCATACACACATGAACGCAGATGACACACACAAACATAGTAGGGCTTGAGATATGTGCAGGCTTGACTATTTCAGAATGAGTAATGAATAAGCGGTTCCCTAGGGTCTATCAGTTTAGAACTCTAAGTACCAATATTTACAGATCTCAGTTCCTCTCACCTTTTAATACAACTGCTCTTAACATCACACACACACACAACACAATCAAACATACCATGGCATACGATATCAGCAGGCTGGAGTATTTCAGAACAAAGAAGAAGTTCCCTGTGTTGTCTTTCAGTTTGTGACTCTGGGTAACAGAGTTCACCACCTCATTTTCTCACACAGATTATCTGTTGTCACCAATAGCTGTGTGAAAGAACACACTCTCCATTAACTCAGACACATGAAATGAGAGGTCACCTGTAGGTGACACACACACACACAGCCATGGTTTAAGTGAGAGTCTGCCTGTGGCTGTGTGCCAAACATGACCTGTGTTTAAGCCCTGCAAACTGTGAACACACACACCTGACCCTACTAGCACCACTAGAACACACACACACACACACACGCTCACGTCACTAATGTGTGAAGCTGGGAACCTGAGTTCAGGCTCTTTGACCTCTGAACGCGGGCACACAGACACACACTTGCACACTCATTCAACAGATATGATTAGTATGTAAAGCCAAGAGGTTGCTATTAACTCCCATACCATACTATATGTTGTATTTTTTAAAGCTGTGTATTCATAAAAAATCCCAACATATTTTCGATTTATTTGTTTGACCCTTAATCAGTCATTGCAACTATGGGCTATTTGTATGGGCAGCATACTCTAAAAGTCGTTAAAATAATGCACTACCCAGTATACTTCAAGCATAAGTAGCTGAGTCTGCATTACATACCTGCCTCTGTGTTGGCACCACCAGTGACCCGAAAAGCAGTTCATGACCCTCTGACGGTCTGCTGTCAGAGGTGGGGGTTTTTCACACCCAGTTTAGCGCAGGCTTGTGTCACGACGGCTCGCACTTTTGCATGGGAACCTCTCTCGGTGTCGTGAGGTCATGGAAAATTGTGTTATTGTATTTGTTACAATTGATAGATTTATTTTGTTCTCACGTTTGATAAATTCATGTTTAGATATGTTTAGATAGGCCAATGCTAGTCTAGCGTTCTTACATTTTTTTCAAACTCACAAAATATACATCCTTCGATGTGATTAGATATACACCAAACCAGTGTTAATAAGTAAGTTAGTCATTTTTTCACGTACAGTTGACGTACAACCTAAACAGATCCCTAGATTTTGGCTATATGGCTAGGCTATAGCCCCAGACCAGCACGCGACTGTTTGTTGGCATACCGGTTTGGTGAAGTGTGACTTGACACCTTTACAGAACGGCTCGTGCGCACCTCTGCCACACGCCATGTTCGGCATACTGGCTCACACCTCCCCAGCACGCGCTAGCCTACCTCGAGGTGTCAAAGCTCCATTTGGTGCGGACACTCTTCCGCTTATAAAGACTTCCCTCGTCTGACTGAAAGTCATTCATTCGGTCGCTTTCTTCGAGGAATAACGTCTCATTCTCTCCTTCCGAACATGGATACTTTTGCCGCTGCAACAAGGGTCAATAATGCGACGGTTCTGTCTGGATATTCCACTGAGTGGGCTGCTCACGCGCCTACTTCTCTTTGGAGACCGTGGGTTAACGAACAGCGCCAACAGTCACTAGATTCACAAAAGGTGAGTTAACGCGCACATCCTCGTGACAATACAGTAGTTTACAGAAGTCTTTTAAAACCTGGTCACAACTCATGGGTTTTATCGCATGTCAGTAAAATATTGCACATCACTGGATTCAGTGGCTACATTTGATTTTCAGTATGTTTCGGATCCAACAGGTGAGGTGACCAAATGTTTTTTTTTCTTAATGTTTTCACAGCCCTCTGCAAGGCCCACAGTGACATCATCCGGTTGCAAAACGAACAAACGGGTCGCGCACCCAGTGAAGTGAGTGTGAAAACTGACTCTTTCCCATGTTATTCATTTTCAAAACATCCGACCTTGTATGGTGCTGAAATGTACAAGTTTATTAGTTAATGTTTTAGTTGGAGTGAACTACTAGGTTATGCACTTGCTGTTTTGCTTGGCGGTTTTCCACGTTTTCTGACATAGCCTAATTTGCTTCCCTCAGATTATTCTGGCCACGGTCCCGTTGCTTTGACTACCTATACCAGGACGCGGAGGTGCTGCTCCGAGACTATCCTGTCCAGGCGACCATCTGCCTGTACGCAGACTCCAGCAGTGACGAGGACGACAGTGATATGGAAGATGAGAAACCTGAATAATGGCTTTTCTTTGAAGAAGACCGTGTACATAGACTGTTGATGTAAAATGTTAATATGGATGTAATATATTTTATTTATTTGCATACTCGTGCGCAACAACGCAAAATATATTTATAAAGTATTTATTTTAATATATTAACGTCGGCTTTGTTAACAAATAAATATTTCACAATGCTATTTTGTGTTCATTTAATCTTTTCATGGATGTTCTTTTTTTGGCCATGAAAAGCTCAAAGTTGTAGCTAAAGGTGTACGTTTCACACAGATTACTTAAGCCTTCTTATTTATCTAATATAGGCTACCATGTACCAAAAGATATAAATAGATTAGATATAATTGCATAAAAGGAGAGACACAACTCAAATACCCCCAGAAGACCACAACATTTAGATAGGCTACAGAAGAAGAACAACAACATACTGGATTATAGTGCTTTTTAAGGCACCCGAAGCACTCAAAGAGAGACTTTACTATCCCCAACCAGCTTTGGGAACCTCCTGCACCAACCATTATGTGGCAGAACTCTCACCACACCCCAGCTTTAGGTGAAGAGTGAGGAAATAAATCAATCAATTGGATGTATTGAGGGATGATTACAGAAGGGCTGGATTCTGGATTCATGCCCCTACCTGGGCAGTGAGCACAACCATCACTCGGTGGCTTTATGCCACACTATTTCAGGGAGCAATGCGTAACATTTCTGTAAGTTTCCACGTTTCTGAGTTCAATTTTTTATAAATGGTGTACTAACTCAGGAACATTGGATCCAACTCCAACCAGTCAGTGAGACTGGTTCTGCCTTGCCCTCTGGTGCCCTGGGGCTTGAATGGGCAGGTTGGAAATTTCGGAATTTAGCCAGGGCACTGGAGAACTATACCTCTTAATCTTTACGGTCTTTTATGGTCACACACAGTGAGTCAAGAGGACCTGTCAAAAGTATTGCATTTCCCACCGCACTATTTCCTAGGCATCCATCACTGTTTTTTCCACAGATAAATTAGCTGAAGCAATAGATATCAGACAGACTCCAGCTGGTGGCCATTCATGTGAGAAGAGAAGTGAAATCCGTCATACAAACCCTATGACTGTGGTTTAAGTGTACTTTGGATGCTGGTTACCCTGTTGCTATTACATATATCAAGAAATGGTAAAAAAAATCTCTAGTTTTCTTACAAATGGACTAAATTTGTTGGAAGAATACACCATTTTGGAACAATTTCCTCTCTTAGCCCAGCAGTTAAAAAAAATCAGGGCTGCACTCTTACTTTTATTTTGACGAGTTGGGTAGTCGCTGTTGTTACCGGATGTCGGTCTGCCGGCTGTCACTGTGGGTTTGTGTGGAAGTTGTGTGCATGCTGTCTTTAAATAGAATATTGTAAACCAGTAATACATAACATATTTCGTAAATATGGCAGCGACAGCCAGTGCACAAAAGAAGCTGGTTCAGTATGTTGTCGTTCGATCGGACTTGATTCACAATATGGCATGGCCATTAGGAGCGGTTATAACGCAAGCATGCCACGCTACCACCGCAGCCATACATTTATATTACAATGACCCCGACACACAGGACTACTTAGCAGACCTGGATAACATGCACAAGGTGGTCCTGGAGGTAAGTTTGACAACATTTTAACACTCTACATTTTAATTCTGCCAACGGGACACTGGTTACTTTTGGTGTAAAAAATAAAGCCAGCACAGCAATGTAAGACCATTTAATCCTTTCTATATTTTTCTTTTCTTCAGGCAAAAGACCAAGAAGCTCTATCAAACCTTGCATCAACACTTAGTGAAAAAGGTGTTGCACATAAACTCTGGATGGAACAACCAGAAAACATCCCTACATGCCTTGCCCTAAAACCCTACCCTAAAGAGACAGTGCATCCATTTCTGCGTAAATTCAAATTGTTCAAGTGAGCGGACAGCATGGATAAATCCACTTTGTGCATTGATTAATGTCTTATGTGGCGTACATCCACTGAGCTCACGTCAGTGAACGTTAAGTGGTCAGCCATAGGCCTTTTCATGGACCACAAAATATACGTCTATCTACCCTTCTTTGCAGGACAAACATGTCATGTGTACCTTTACACGGGGGCAGTGGTGTACAGAACTGTAAAATTGCTCATTATTTTTCAAGTAACCTATGCCAAATGTGTGTATATTTATTACATTTGAAATTAATTAAAAGTCACCCAGAAATACCCTCTTATCTCATTTATGGGATACTGAGTTCCAAAACTTTACTGTAAAATAGGTAACTGTGACATGCGGAGTCCATCACACAGATATCCCACAGGGCAACAAAGAAACAGCAAAAAACTATGCAGCATACATGGCTGCTACTATGCTGCCAATAATAGTCTCTTTTGCTGTCAGTTTTTTTCCCCCAAATCACATCTTTGTATATCTGTCCTCATTTATCATATTTGTTGTGATGAATCTGTCCTGTTCTCAGCTTCTCCATCTATTCTTCATTTGTCTGTTTCCCCACCTGTCCTTTATTATTTTTATTCATCTCAGTTCCTGTCTGTCTGTGTGCATCATCCTCTTGTCACTCCTCTGTATCTCTCCCATTCTGCGTATAATTGTGTCAGTTGTTTAATATGTTTTCAACATGTACCTCAGCCTAACTGAGACACTGATATCATCTGAAGCATTTCAGTGAAGCCTGTGTCCTGAGACACTAATGCTAATAGCACTTATGTTTACACGTGTGTCCACATGCATTGGGCTTGCTTATAAGATGGCTGCTTTTCATGCATAAAGTTGAAAGTTATACACTTAAACCCTCAATGTTGGGATTTTGTCTCTGAAATCACGTGTGTGTGTGTGTGTGAGAGAGAGTGTGTGTGTGAGAGAGAGACTTTCTAGGCTTATTTCTAGGCTACTGTGCAGTGTAACAACATGTGTCAGGGTTTTAAAAACTTGTTGGAGCCATGTCTAGACAGGATTCCCACTGCAAGTCAATATTCTGACTTTTCCGTGACTGTCCCTGACGAGGAAAAAACAGAACTCTCATGATATAAAGAATTGTTCAACATACTGCCTAGGGAATTTTGAAAAATGTTTAAAGTATGGCAATGTTTTTTTTTTTTTTTTTTTTTTTTTTAAGGTTGGTAACTTTTACAGGCCTAATAAAATATGCTGTATCAAAATCCTGACTTAAACAATCCTGAAAATTAGCAATCAAATTAATCAAAACAAATGTTCCATTTGATGGTAATCATCCTTTGCACAGCACTACATTTCTATGTATGCAATGTCTAAGCAGAGACAGCCTAAAAAGGAAATTCCAATCTTCAGCACAGTAAACTTTACCAAGAACATTTCTGGTCCAAGTACCAGCCCGTCATTTTTGGGCCACTGAACTTTGATAAGAGAACCAGAGACGCTCTCATCTCTGGCCGTGATAAAGTCCTTAAGAAAGCATAGACAGTAGAAGAAGGTCTCTGGCCGTGCATCACCCACATAAAAATGCGTAGTAGAGGTTGTGCGCAGGCGGAAGTAGTATTTTCACAGGGAGCGGCAAGTAAGGAGGGATTTTTAAAAACAACGTCTACAGCAGCTGTGCCAATCCAGAGAAAACAGAATATTTAGCAATGTCTTCCATGACATAGCATGATTAAAATAACTCTTCCCCAGATACCATCCTGTTGGCACATATGGATAGTTTTCGTAGTCAGGTAAGCCTCTAGGTATCCCTGGGAGACTATGGTATCTACGAGCACAACATTTTATAATGGCAGTGGTAACGTTAGCATGACAACACTGGGTTTGCATGGCAACATTTGCGTTAATCGGCACACTTTGCATGGCGTTAAACTGCAGACAGTTGATTGGGCATTGTTTATTGTCTCTTTGGGAGACTTTCGTAATCAAAAGCAATCTGAGTCTTGGAAAATAGGGTCCTTCACAGTGCTAACTTGCTATCTATCTAGTTAGCAAAGCTTTGAGAAGTAAACAAGCGTCATTGTAGTGAAGCCAGACAACATGCGCCTTTGGTTAAGCGGTGTGATTGTATGAATTACAGATGGGTCATCGCGGAGCATGGAAGTTCTAGTCTAAAACAAAAACTAATAAAATCTTCTCTTTTCTATTATAACGTCGGATGTATGCGTTTGTGCCAAACAGCCTGAACTGATCAGTCACACGAACGTATGTACTGTAGCCTTGCAGTACGATATCGGCAATGGCACTCTTAAACCTGCGTTTATGATCATCGATTCCATCGATTTGATCATCTCTATCTGTCTCTGTCTAATACCTCCCAGAACATCTTTGACTCCCCCTCCAAGCAAAGCTATGTGGGTAGTTTCTACATGCCACCGGACAAGCTAACACTACATGGACTTGTGAGGGAGGCTGCGGAGCCCAAACCGAAAAGCAGCGGACTGCTACGGGGCATTGATGCAGAGGCTTACCAGTGTGCCCCAGATGCCGGAAGCAGAGGTAAGCCAGAGCTGCTGTCCAGGTGTGATGATAATAGTGATTGTCATTAAAAAGGACGGTTATTGATGTCCATTACACCTTTTTAAGAGGTAAGAAGTAAAACATTACAGAACCTGTGTGTTCAGTTAATTGTAGATTTTATGTTGATTTCCTGATGCTGTATTCTGTACTGGTAGTTTGACATTAGCTATTGTGCGGTGATTTTTGTCTCCCCAACGTTTCCCAAAGTATTGTGGCAACCAGTAACCGGTTTTAACAACCAGTCGGTTTTGCAAAGTAGGACTGGCCAAAAGTACAGTTTGTTGCAGCCCAGAATTGTGTTAAATGTTTTTTGTTATTATGTCAAGTTGTTACTGCAAAATAGAACAAACGTAACAGGGTGCCAACGAAATTGTGAAATATTAACACACTCCCAAAAGTGGTTGACATCCTCATTCATGCTGCTCTCTGTGTGTGTGTGTGTGTGTGTGTGTGTGTGTGTGTGTGTGTGTGTGTGTCTGTCTGTCTGTCTGTCTGGCAGCGGTGATCTCGGCACTGCGTACGCTGCAGGAGAAGATGCGCCGTCTGGAGCTGGAGCGAGCGCAGGCCGAGAAGAACGTGCAGCACTTCGCAGACGCCACACAGAAACATGTCAACCACAACCCCACCACCAGCAGTGCCAGCAGAGCCACCATTGCAAGCACCAGCGCTGCTGTGAGCAGCATCAGACCCCAGCAGCAACCAGCGCATCCCAGGGAGGACCCAAACGGAAAGTACCGCACAGGTGAGACAGACACCGTGTCCCTGTTCACTGTTGTGTCACCAGGAAATGTTCTGGGCTGAGGGGTGAAACATCGATGAGCGGACGGTGGTCCCCAGCTGATGACCCAGCAGCTAGTAAACAAGGCCCAGGGCTGCTGAAGGTGCTGCAATCCTAGAGCAGAGCAGGAGAACATCTGCCTGTATAAACAAATGTGCAAAACGGGGGGAAATGCTGCCCTCTAAAGGCTCATTCATGCTTCCATGCATGCGGATGTGTGAGTGCAGTGCGTGTCGTGTAGGCTAGGCGTACTTTTTTATTTAGTTGGGTAGAGGCGCGTCATGGTCCCTACCATTAGGAGTGTTGGTGAAAGGACTCTCTGGATAAAGCATAGCACATGCAGTATCGCCCAAAAGCCAGTACACTCTCCACATTTTAGTGGAAAATGTGTCATTTTTTCAAGGGACAATACTACAAAATGCAACTTGGATATTTTTTACAGTGGTCAGTGTACAACTTGTGTAGCAGTGTAGATTTACTTTCCTCTAAAAATAACTTTACACAGAGACATTTTTGTATAATTACACCGTGTGTGTGTGTGTGTGTGTGTGTGTGTGTGTGTGTGTTGTAGAGCTTGTGGCACAGCTGCATTGTGCCGAGAGCCGCTGTTCCCTGCTGGAGAAGCAGCTGGACTACATGAAGAAGATGCTGAGGAGCGCTGGGGAGATGGGGGCACACACACAGCCCCCACCCGCCAACACACACACACAGCCCGCACCCGCCAACACACACACAGCGGCGCCTGCCACCAGCACTCTCTCACAGCCACCTCCTGAGAGAAAGGCACAGGTGAGAACTATGTTTGAGTGTGTATGTATGTGTGTATGTGTATATTTACATGTACACAAGTGTATGTATTTGTGGTTATGTGTGGTGTGTGTTTGTATGTAAGTGTATGTACAGTTATGTGTGGTACATATGTATTTACTGTTGTGCTTATAAGTTTGGCAGAATTGATGATTTCAGAGGGTCATTTGGGTATTGTCTGTTGTCACTATGATTTAAATAAAGTACAGGTGTTTGACAATAAATGGCTTCAGCCAACACTAACCATGAGTGAAAGAAAAGGTTTTTTGTGTCATCATTCATATTCTCTAAAAAAAAATGGTTAAGAGATCATCAATTCTGCCACAGTATGTAAACTTATGAACACAACTGTATGCGCATGTTTGCATTTATGTAAGTGTATGTATGGTTATGTGTATTTATACGCATGTAAGTGTATGTATGGTCATGTGTGGTACATATGTATTTATGTGTATGTATGTGTATGTATGGTATATATGTATTTATGCGCATGTTTGCATATATGTAAGTGTGTGTATGCTTATGTGTGCTGTGTGCAGAAGGAGAACTGCATAGATGACATTCAGCTGCAGCTGGACAAGCTGGACAAACTGGAAAGGGAGTGTGTCAAACTCACCAACACACAGTCTTTGGCTGAGGTACACTGTCACACACACACACACACACACAGTCTGTCTGTCTGTCTGTCTCTCTCTCTCTCTGTCTCTCTTTCTATCATTCTCTCTCTCATTCTCTTTGTCTTTTTCTTACATGCATACACCCTCTCTCTTTCTCTCTTTCTCTCTCTCTCACACACACTCACTCATTCTCTGTGCTGGGCCTTATCTTGTGAAGTCACTGACCTGAAGTAATGGTTTATTTGTGTGTGTGTGTGTGTGTGTGTGTGTGTGTGTGTGTGTGTGTGTGTGTGTGTGTGTGTGTGTGTGTGTGTGTGTGTGTGTGTGTGTGTTTCTAGAGGAAGATTCAGTTACTAGAGAAGAAGCTACAGGAAGAGGAAAAGGAACGCAAACTCATCGAGCAGAAAGCTAATGAGGTTCGATGTTGTCTAAAATTAATTTATCATATGCACTTCCTCATCACTATGAGTGTTCAGATTTGGAGTGTGTGCATATGTAAGTGTGTGCATATGTAAGTGTGTGTGTGTGTGTGTATATGGTTTTGTATGTGGGGAAAAAAACATGAAAGGCCAGTAGTGACTGTTCTAAAAGGTATTTGGAGGTAACAAGATTTAGATTTCAGTCCAGCACTGGTATGGGCCACACCGTGGACAAAAATGGCCTTCTTAAGTTAATGTAATAAAGGCTATGGAGCTATGGAGTCCAAGTATTGAGCAAGAGTAGTGTCTTTGTCTCTTTAAAGTAAGGGCTTGAATAACGTTTGGATGCACCCCAGCTCAAGTAAAGCCAGAGTTCCCTTCTCCTTCTCTTCTTATCTCACAGAAGCAGACTTCCTCTATCTGACAGACACTTCCAAAATATGATGATGATAATAATAATAATACTATCTTTTTAATGAAATATGGTGTAGTATGAAAGTAAAATCTACAGACAGCCTGGAGGCAGAGGCTGGCTGTACAGAAGTTGAATGAAAACAATACTGTAATAAAATATGGTGTAGTCTTAAAGAAGTAAAATGTCCGAACAGTTGTGCATGCTGCTACTGCATCCTTTGAGTCCAGTGCCCGTATTATAAGATATGGATGTGCGCACCATTGACCACTTTATGAAATATGGTGTAAACATATACGCGTATGCACAAATAAACTAATACATACTTTGGTGTTTACTTTAGCTCCAGAGAGAACTACAGGTGAACCTCCTCATGCAGTCTGCCTCCTTAGCTGACTCGAAACCCACCAAGAAGAAAAAGAAGGAAAAGTCACCCATTCAGGTAGCCCCCCCACCCACCCACCCACCCTTCTTCCTCCTCTCTTATCTCCTTCGACCGTGACACACACACTGCATTACAAAATGCTCATTATCCTTACAGACAAATTCACAAATTTATTGTGAGATATATGTGTGTGTTCTTCAGAGTCAAAACGAAGATTTGGTTTTCACTCTGAAGAAGATGCAGTGGCGTCGAAACGTCAGTCGTGTTGTTTCTGCACTTTTAAAACTTTGTAAACAGAGTGCAGAGACAGAGTCTTGCTCCTTTTTCCATAATACTGTACATTGTGTACTGGACCGTGAGCACCAATCGAGGTTGGAAGCGCATCTGACTCAGTTACTACAGATGTGTGTGTATTTTAGTCCTGGTGGTGTAGTAGGACAAAATGGCCACTTAGGGGCGCTGCGATACAGCAATGGAAGAAGAGGACATTTTTTTTACAAACATATATGACGCCATGTCCTTAATGTATACATGGTATGTGGTTAATTTGTGTTTGTTTATTTATTTATTTGCAGGAATCAGAGTCTGTTCCTAAGTTGCCCATAGCTAGACGTCCTCCCTTTGTGGCGGGGACTGTAAGTATACACACACACACACACACACACACACACAGACCTAAAGTTTAATGTTATGGCTTATTTTTTTGACAGAATTGTGAGAAACTTATTTCTACTTCTTCATATTTCTACTGTGATACTTTGTAACTGTTACTAAACTATTACCATTGTGTTGTCCCTTTTTTGATTTATTTTGGCTTTTCTCTCTCT
>CM059282.1:13427452-13437452 GCA_030347295.1 Setipinna tenuifilis
AAATGTGTCCCTGAAGATAAAAATTTGATATCTGATTAAAACTTCACTAAGCTCTGAAATGGTTGCAGCCATTTCCCCCACACCCAGGCATCTTTCAAAACAGGGAAAAAATGTTCGAAAAGTCCCTGTATTCCCGTGGAAAAACAAAACAAAACCGAAATAACTAAATAGCCTGATAACATACCAATTACATAGTAAGGCTTATAGACTTGAACTCACAAACATGAACAAATGACTTTCAGAAAGCAAAAAAAAAGGTCACCATAAAATTCCACACACACACATACACACAATGTTCCTTTCCTTCCTATTCACACTGATAATTTTCTGCCCAGTAAGCATTCTCCTCTCTGACCTGGGGAAGAAAACACATCCTGTCAGAGCTGTGTGTGTATTACAAAGTATAAAGTGTGTGTTGGTGCATGTATGACACATACAGAGAGAGGACACTTGTGCCCTGGGGAAAAAAATTCTGTCCTAATTTTTTTTACTGGCTTTGCTGACCAAAACAGATACAAAAAACAAGACATGTATTACACACACACACACACACAGATGTATGCAAATTGTGTCTTTGGTAGTCCGTACCCACTTCCCTCTTGACGTCTTGTACCAATTTGTATCTGTGTTTGTGTGCTGAGGGTTGGAGAATGAGAAGGACAGAGAGAACTATGGGAACAGTGAAGGACACTCTGCTGAGGATGTGGACTTGTGCCCATTGGTTTGGGCGGAGAATGGGGGGGGGGGGTTATTCCAAGCAGGGGGGGTTTAGTGACTAACCCAGATAATTTAACTCAGACCAAGCGGTAAACCTCCTAAAAGAACAGTCTTAAGGCGTCATTCTGCTAGTAACACAAAGCCGCCGGACTGTTCTTTTCTAAGGTTTATCACATACATGAGCAGAGTTAACATATGCAGGTAGGTGACCAAGCCCATTTTCTGAAACACACCCCCCAGTTTTGTATGTGCTTGTCCATGTCCATGTTATTTGGAATGTCCGGAATGATCTGGAATCTCTGAATCTTTCGTTTTCAGTAATTGGGACACCCTGGGACCCTACATGCTTGGTCACATCATCACTGCATTCCATTCACTCATTTATTGCAACAAGTCCTGCATAACACAGAACAGCCATGGCAACCATCACTATGGGAACACACTGCACTACCCGAATTACCAGGAGTGAACATACATGTAGGTGATTTTTTAATTTATTATGACAGGGACAGTGTTGAATACGACATTAATCTTGCAAAAGATCTACTGTCAGGGGCGCCGCTAGAAATCGTGGGCCCCCTGAAAGAAAATAATTTTGGGCCCCCACCCCAATGATATATGCTGTGGGCCCCTATGAAGCTCTGGGCCCCCTGAATCGTCCTGATCTACCACCCTCCCTTAGCGGCACTCCTGAGTACTCCAACAGGTTTTAGCAAAGACATGACTCTTCCACCTGTAGTCCCTGTGCAGGAAGGGCATGTTTTCAAACCCAGTGTTGGTTTAAGAGCTCTTCATTTTCAACCTTTTATAGCCCAACACTTTGCACCTTCTTAACAACATTTGTATGTCAAAGCTACCTGGATCTGGATTCAGCAGAAAGAAACATCCTTGGTGTGTGCATATTATTCTGTAAGGGTTTATAATTTCATTATCTGTAACCCATACCTCTTTCAAATGCTGAAGTGCTGAATTGTTTTTCTATATTATTTAGTTATCAGCTTGTGAAAAAGAACATTATATGATACTGTGAAAGTATCGATAGCGAACTAATGTGCCCGAACTGGATGTTTCCATGCAGGCTTCCATTTTTTTAAATATTTATTTTTTTGCTCTCTGTCACACCCAAGCACACACACAAAAAATGAGTAACACTACCCAACTGTTCTCACAATGTTTTATTGTCATCGATTTGAACATTTTCAATCTAATCGCAAAACTAGAAAAACAAAAAAAAGAAACCAAAAGGCAAACAAAAAAAAAAACTTCCAGGGAGGAAAAAAAAAAAAAAAAAAAAATCATACACACATTACACCAGTGTGGCACATTCTTAAGGCAGCAACATGGTAATGTAAGCGATTTCAGCTACACACTCACATGAGTGTGCGAGAGAGTGTGTATGTGTGTGAAGTTGTGCAGGTGAATGCTTTGTTGTAGGAGCGTAACCCCCACTGTATGCATGTATGACTGCTAAACTCAAGTCAAGGCAAAAAAGGTGACGATATTAACTTGTAGGTGCAAAACAGTGGCGAAGAGACGCAGGGGGCAATCGACAAAACAGAACTAATTTTAGATTTAAAAGAAAAGTTTCTTTAAATTTTTTTTTATTATTATTATTATTTTTTTTTTAAGATCACCTACACAAGATGGCTCTACTGTTCACCTTTAAATCAAGATGGCCACCATGCGAGTTCTCCGTATTGGCTCCCTGGCCACCTACTCGTCTCTTTTCTCTGATGGTGTTCCAACATGGCGGCCACGCGGCATCATAAAGGCAGAGGTGCGCGCGGGGTCGGCCAAGGCCACTTGTCGTTGCCGAGCCAGTGAGCGTGCGTGCGTGCGTTTGCCTCAGGCGAAGCACGTTTGGGTGCGTTTGAGCCCCCTGTCCCACACTCTGGCGGGGCAAGCCCCCCTTTTTGTCATCATGGCTGTCTACGCATTTAGACACTCCCAACTGAAATCAATTAAGGCACTTTTTTTTTTTAGAGAACCGGGGTGCGACTTGGAATGACATGCTCTAAAAGGTTAGTAGGTCAAAAACGAGAATCAAAAAAAGCAACTCTGCTGCATTTCTAGTGTACTTTCTTTAAAGTTCAGGATACAGTGGATCTTGGGGAGGCTTCTTGTAGGGAATGTTACCGTCCCTTTCACACTGGGAGATGGCACTAATGAAAACTTTTGTGGCTGGTTTGTGACACTATTTCCCGCCCCATGTCGTCCCAATGACGACGATGACGCGATAGACCAAAGAGTATGACTGAGGCACCAACAAGCCAATGAAAGGGCCCGAAGAAGAGCTATGGGAGGGCCCCCTTTTCTCCTCTTTAGACAACACTGAGAATCGGAGGGGACGGCAGATAAACGTCCAACTCTAATTCCACACCACCCTTCAGATTGACCTCAAGATCTTTGGACAAAACCTAGCACGGTTTGGCAACTACACAACATTAAATATACACTCCTTTCTAAGAACACTATGTGACAACAAAAGCAATATTTTCTTCAACTTAAAGAGAGAGCGAGAGAGAAAAAAATAACATTCAGGTGAAGCTACACCATGCATTCTTCATTGAGTTTGTACAAGGCAATATGTGTGTAGCAGGGGCTGTGGCCTGGCAATATTTTTGTAGGAAGTCTCAGCGCGAAGCGGTAGAGCTCAAGACTCACAGGCAAGCGGGTGAGAGGTCATGTGGGTGTTTGGGGAGGGGGGGGGGGGGCTGTTCTGTAGCCCCCACCACCTTCACTCAGTCACCGGCTGGAGTGAGAATGGAGAGGAAAAAGCGAGTGGTTAAAGGAGTCTGCAGCATCACTGATTTTTTTTTTTTACCTGTTTAGTTTTAAAGTTTTTTTTTTCCTTCTTTAATTTATTTCTAAATATGTATTGCGTTTTTTTTAAGCATCCTTCGTGCAAGTCTAGCTCCCCAAGATAATTATTCAAGACTATGAGCAAAATGAACAAAAAACAAAAAAACACAAGGAAAAAATACCACATCAAACAAAAACAAACAAAAAAAACCTAACAAAAAAAGTACATCTCTTTACAAATAGTCTCATCACAATGCAAGCTACAGAGAAAAGATATGCCTCATTCTTCTGCTGCCAAGCCGTCAAGAAAAAGCTACACGACACTAAAATCAACCATTTTCTGGAACAAAGGCGGCTGAACGCATAGGGTATCCTTCAGACCGGGCCAACTTAGTAAGGATCAACCCCCCCCCCCAATGTATGCGTTTGCCCTGCAGAATATATCAGTAAGGTTCCACAACCATCCTTCAAACAGAAAAGCTGCTGTCAGCGTGGTACGCTCATCACTGACCTGACGAATGTACGGCTTTCTTTCATGATATGGGTCTGTAAAAGGTGCTGGGATTTACAGGGACGTGCTCCAATGTGATGTAAAGGACCTCAATGTCTTTTGTGTGTGTGTGTGTGTGTTTGTGTGTCCAAGCACTCTGAGGATCACACACAGACACATTACAGATACTTCCTGCAGAGTGACTTTCATACCCCTTGAAAAATAGCGCGCACACACACACACACACACACACACACACACACACACATTTTGTCTTATGGTGCGTCATGTCAGTGTGTGTATCTTTGTATGCACCACACCTTCTCCTGAGGCACACACCTATGTAGACAAGAGTTGGGGAATCTAAATCTAAAAAGTTAAGAGTGTGTTGTCTTTGGGCAAGTCTGGACACACACACACACACTCAGAAGCAGACTGATGCTCTAACCGGAACCCAAACTGCATCAGATCGAGTGTCTGTCCACTCAACTCACCCATTGCTGGTCAGGTCAAGGCCAAATTCCAAAAGCGACCACAAGCAGCCAAAAATACAATCAACAGAAAAAACACTACTTTGTCCCCTACAATCAAGTTTTCAGACAGGGATGTGGTTCTTTCATTGGATGTGTGTGTGTGTGTGTGTGTGTGTGTGTGTATGTGGGGGGGGCATTATTTAAACTGTAACTCATTAAAGGAGAAGTTTGGTGTGAACCAATCCATAGTCTTGTTGTTCAAGTTCAAAAAGTGCTGTTGGAAGGAAAAAGGAGAAAATGTGATGCAACATAGACTGATAAGAATATAATAAACTGGTAGCCAACACTAACTGAATGGGGCATAGGAAAGTGAAACTGAAAATTACTTTCTATGCCCCATTCAGTTAGTGTTAGCTACCAGTTCATCATTTGCTCCATGTTGCATCCAATGTTCTTGTTCTTTTACTTACCAATAGCATTCGGTGATCTCAAACAACAGGGCTATGGAACGATTCATACTTTCCATACACTACATTCAGCTTCTCCTTAAAATAGTCACCTGCCAACATAAAACGTCTTCCTGAAATTTCAGCACTCTGAAGGATACCCAAATGCTCAAATGGCAGAGTCCAAACTAGCTTTGGCCAACGGCCAAACGCTGAAAACTAAAAAGCTAGTCAACGCAAGAACGCACAAGAGGGTCTCTACACTGCCAAACACACACACACGCACATACACACACATGGGCATAAACCATGACCTCGCAGCCAAGTAGCTGAAAGGACTGCAAGACGCATCTGCGTCCACTGCAAAAGCAAGGCTGAGATACAGAGATGATTTCCCTCCGAACACACACGAGTTAATCAATTAATCACGGACATCAAATCTTCACTCGCGACGACTCATAATTATTACGCAATCAGTCCAGCTGGAGCCTTCATTGCCTCTAAACAACAAAATTAACAGCAATACACACACACACACACGGACATTCATACACAAACATGCACTCACACACACACATGCATGCACACACAGTAGGAATCTGCAGTCACACTAGTAACACACCGCCAGCTCTGCAGCGGGGAGGAAGACTACAGCTCCCTCCTCTTCGTTTCACACACCTCCTGATTGAGTCAACACTAAAAGGCACTTCATCTGCCATGGCTTTCCAACAGATACAAGTCTCCAACCTGTGACTGCTTCAAAAACACACAACACACACATAACACACACACACACACACACACACCAGACACACACAGACCTAACAAACTAAACACATCTCCAGGTGAACACACACTTTGAATGTGGCTTTCTGATGATGCGATATCTGATATTATAATCCTCACTTAAGTTGTGCTGAGCACGACAGTTACCGAGCACAGCCACTTAACTACATGTAAGTCTAAACCTGTTAGCGCAGCGGCTAGCATGGATTGTATTGCGAAGCTCCGGACAGCTAATGCCAAGGCAGAGCTAATGTTGCATGCCTGCTGCTGTTGTTGTTGTTGTTACTGACGCTAACGATTAAAGACCTGTACACAACAATACTGTACCAACCAATCATAGCCACCGATACAAGCGGCTGTGGCTAATCAACCAATGAGCTTCTGGGACACTGGTATTATGACTGACCGGCATGCTGCTGAATAGTAACGGAACAGTAACGTGCAAGCGTGCGTTTGGTGGTGATTATTATGGGGTTTATCGTTGGAGTCTCCCAGTCAGGTTTTCATAATGAACACCAAGGCAAGGCTTTAAAGGATGGCCATTTTTTAACGAGATGACCTCACTGGACAGACAGACACACACACACACACACACACACACACACACACAGATTCTCTGCACATTTCAGTTACTAGTCAGCATCAGCGGAGCATAATGGTGTCGACACTACTGCACAACCACAACAATTGGCAATGTTAACACACGCTTGAAAATGTAACCTGCACTCCGACCCCCTCTCAGAAGCCTTCATGGTAATGAGCGCATAAGTGGATGGGGGGAGTCAGGGGGTGCTTTGGGAAAGGGGGGTGGGATTGGGAGTCGTAAATGTGAGTGTGTGTAATTTTCCGGCAAATGGCTATTTTGGTTGGCTGCGTGGACATGTTCGATCATGCCAAGAAATGTCCTTAGGGTGGGGGTGGGGGTGTGTGTGGGGAGGTTGGGGTTATAACAAAGTGCTTGTAAGCCTGAGGCCTGATTCGGCCTGCTATGGCTTTTTTAGACGAGCCTTTGCAGGCTTCTGGAGGTTGGGCCTGGGCCTGCAAAGAAATGTTGATTGGGGACAACCACTTTTTTTTGTTTGTTTTTTTTTGTTTAAGCATTTTACATGTTTGCTGAAATTGTTTGTTTTAACATAAACATATTTCTGAGTATTTGTGTTGAAATGCAGTCTAAAATGTATGTGTGCGTTTGTCTATATATTCTATACTCATGCAAAGGTCCTTTTTTTTTTTGTCGAAAGACCGTTAAAAAGTCCGAAAATATCGCATCGAGTGGAGACGAATCATGTGGAGGAGACTTGTGGCTGCAAACATTAATGACCGTGCCTGGGCACACACACACACTCGTCTCAGATAGGCCAATGTAGACGGAACCAGTAATCTAAGTGTGTGTGTGTGTGTGTGTGTGTGTGTGTGTGTGTGTGCATTAATGGATGTCTGTGTGTGTGCACGTGGGGGTGGGGGTGTGTGTGAGAGACACACTGTGCATCAGGGGGTAGCAATGTGTTTGTGACTGGTGTGTGTGTGTGTCCAGTGTGGTGCCTCTATTGGGCAGGGGAGTGCGGACGCATTTGCGTGTTGTTTGTGTGTGTGTGTGTGTTTGGTGTGTTACAAAGTGTGGTAGTTGCGGTCCTTGGACTTGCAGAACTTGTACAGGAAGAAGATGACCGCCTGTAGGCCCAGCACCAGCACGATGCCCCCGATGAAGCTCGCCGCGTCGAACGTGGCCGACTTGGAGGAGGGGGATGGAGACACGGTTGGCACGGTTACGTCTGAAAGACATCACAAAAGGCAGAAAGGTAAGAGAGAGAGACATCATTTCCATTACATTTTGCAAACATTAGTGAAAGATATATGGTAATTATCAAAAAAAAAGCCCATTGCTGCAATAAAAAAGTATCTAGGACTGATGGGAGATGTGGAATTCCATTCAGCCAATAAACTCGAGCAATTCTGCTAGTTTGCGGTGTGCTACAGAAAGTAAACGACAATTCAGGCAACATCCCGAGCGTTACACTGAGTCATTACGCCATTTTGTGATTGTGTTTAACTGCTCCGGTGCCACTGGACTGCAAGAAATGTTGTATTGTTGTGATCTTGCCAAACTGTAAAGCACTTTGAGTTGCATCTTGTATGTATGAATTGTGCTATACAAGTAAAGATTATTATTCTTGTTATTACACTGGTCCTGAGTCAAGTGTCAGCGGAAGTGACGCAGTGTCCGTGTGACTGGGCACTTATCGATAGTAAGAGGGAGAGAGGGGGACAAGTGTGCGAGAGACAGAGGGGAATGGAGGTTTGAGCAGGGGAGCTTTGACCACCCCCCCAGCATCCCTTGGGGTCAAAGGTCAAGAAAAGGGGGGGGGTGTGCAGCCATTAAGCTCCTCCCCTAAGAAGACACGCCCACACCGTGTCTCATGCAAGCTGTATTCAAGTCTGATTATTTAGGAAAGCTGAAGCAAACACTCACACACTCACTCACACACACTCACACACTCACTCACTCACACACACACTCTCACACACACACTCTCACACACACACTCTCACACACACACTCTCACACACACACTCTCACACACACACTCTCACACACACACTCTCACACACACACTCTCACACACACACTCTCACACACACACTCTCTCACACACACTCTCTCACACACACTCTCACACACACTCTCACACACACTCTCACACACACTCTCACACACACACTAACTCACTGGAGGATGCTGTGGTGGCAGGGAGGACGGTGGCATTGGAGGCTTGGGTAGTAGGAGCTGGTGGCGGCTGCGTCGTCGTCACGTTCAACGCTTCTACATATGCAGAGAGACAAGCGTTAACACACAAATGCTCGCTCACACACACAACAACATTTAACAAAATAACTTGCACTACACACACCAACAACAACATTTAACAAAATAACTTGCACTACAGTATATTTTGCATCACCATTTTAGCTCTTACATGGTATAAACGGTCATTGGCACAGCACTGAGGAGCTGTGTGTCTAAGCGCTTGTGTGTGAGAGAGAATATATATATATAGTCAGTTTTTTGTGTAAGCAATAGAGAGGTTGGTTGTGTAGTTGTGTGTGTGTACCTGAGGTGGGCTGCACAGTGGAGTTGGTGGTGCTGTTGGCTGAGGTGGGTTCAGCGGTGGGGAGGCCGGTGGATGGGACTGCAGTGGCTGCAGAGACACACACACACACACACACACACACACACACACACACGCACACGCACACGCACACGCACACGCACACGCACACGCACACGCACACGCACACGCACACGCACACGCACACGCACGTTGATTTCCAAGAACTATACCTTGCTGTAAATGGGCTAGGGGGTATTTTCAGTAAGTGGTTGAGTGACTAACCCAGATAGGTTAACTCAAAATGAGTGGTAAATCCCCAAACAGGAGAGCCTTGTGGCTTTGTTTTACTAAAGAATGAAACTGTATGAGCCTATTTGTGTCATGAGGTTAAACACTTGCTCGGAGTTAGTTAACATATCCAGCTAAGTGACTAAACCTACTTTCAGTAATAACCCCCCTGTATAATCATCATGTATAAAGCTCTGGTGTGACCCAAATTTGATCAATCCATCAGTCAATCAATTTTTAGGCGTCTCTCCTTCCATACAAATCACAATCTAAGATGCTTCCCGAAAAATGGAAATGAAACAATCAGTGAACATACAACCAAATGCACTTCTGAAATTCAGAACCGTTGCTTAAAGGGGATTAACTCTTTTAGCTGAAGATCACTCAAGGAGAGCACCAATATTTCCTTGAAGCCAGATAGTCTCTACACAAACATTACCAATTTACTAGTTGGAATTTGCCTAAAATGTACATATTCTGAACACTAATTCTGAGCTCAAAGCTGTGTAGCTTTAATGCAAAATGTTATTTTCAAAAAGGGAAACAACAGAAAAGTTCCATCTATCTAATTAAGTACCAAATTTGGTAGGACCTGTATGAAAGGCAAAGAAAAAGATCCCCATTATATTACCAATTGACACTACCTATTGATGACCAATCCACAACCATCCATGAAACAGAGACCAGAATAAATGATTTGTAGGATTGTGTGTGTGTGTGTGTGTGTACATACCTCCACAGGTAGTATTAATGCAGTTGGTGATGTTCACATCTGACGTGTTGATACACTTGCTTACACCTGTGGGATACAAGACACACAAAAATCAATAAATAGAATGGATGCAGCTTAACGCACACACACACACACACACTACCTGATTTTAAGAA
>CM059282.1:13442452-13452452 GCA_030347295.1 Setipinna tenuifilis
CAGTAAGAACTCTCCATTGATGTTTTTATTGTCATTAGCTGGGTTACATTACTTTGTTTTAGGTTCTTATTGTAATTTCATTGCAACATCATTACAGGAGACAGCTCCTCTGCCGCGTTAGGTCTTTAACAGGTAACTAATGTAAGGTTGAATCAATCACTTTTGTTCCTGTCTTAATTATTCATTTACTGGGTCAGACTGGCGAACTAAAAAAGGCAACCAGGATTTCGATGTAGTCTTAAAAACCTGCATGAGGTCTGTCTGAGATTGCCTCGTGGGCTACTTTTTGGGTGGGAGAGGGGAGGCAGAGGGTCGCCATTTGAACTGACGTAGCCGACATACAAACTGCGGCTTGAACAGGTTACAAAATAAGGTTGCAGTTGTAGGCACAGCCGCGGACCATCCTCGTGATACTTTAATATTGGTTACATTTTTCCTTTCGACCCACTTGCCAGCCTTGGATGTAACTTTTAGCCTCTACGCCCGGGCTAATCTGAGACTAGGCCATACAACCAGTCCCTGTGATTAAAATTAATGCTGAACCAATAGCCATGGGCACTGTTAGCCGATTACATAATAAACAGCTGGAAGGTAGGCAAACACATGTTGGCTAACTAAGAACTACAGACGCCACACCGAACGCACAACTATCAAATTACACTATTTACAATGACACAGGAGAAAAGGCCCGAGTTGGTGAAAATTAACAATATTAGTGGGCACAATTAAAATGTTTCTAGTAGCAAACTGATACATGTGTTCTCTCTTGTAAAATAAAACTTGTCCAGCGGTCTTTTAAGTTAAGCTATACAGACAGCTAACAATCAAACGTAGGTTGATAGGTACGTCGTTAGCCAGATACTTAATGAGTCCATTAAGGAAATCATTTTTAAATGATCCCTTAAACCATTTCAAGTCGTAGCCCCATTGACATGGCACCAGATTCTACTGTGCTAGCACGCATGGACTCTTTAGCGTGTAATAACAATTATATCAAGGGAAGAATAACTAATGTTAACGTGCAGGCTAACAACTGTTAGCTGGTGATAGCCCTAGCTTTCAAGACACGTAAAACGGTCTCGCTAACGCTGTCCACTTTGGCCGAGTAGCTAGGTAAACGATATGTGTACAGTTCCACTGACCAGACTGCGCATATGTCGCTCCTGCGAAGATGGCAAGAAGTAATGTCAGATGAAAAAGTCTCCAGTTCATGTTTTCGGTTCTGTTCTTCTCCTTCTAGAACGCTGGTGGCACTGAGAAAGTGATTTGCGCTGGATGCGGGATTTCAGCAATAGGTGACTCTGGTGACTCCTTCTTTCCGCCACTTCCTGCTTTCCTCGAGTCATGTGGCAGGTTGATTTATTCTCGGTGTGCGAGCTAACGTTAGACAATCAAACGTTTCACTGAATTGATATCCTTCATAGTTTCCTTCCTTCCTAAAATTATGTAACATGAAACTTACGGAGAATCATTTTCATCACATTGTTGACAGACCCGGCAAAAGACCAGACAACTGATACATTATGAAACAAAAGGCGTTTTTAAAACTGTCCACAAGTGCACATGAAACTCCAAAATTTCTCTTGGCTAGGTGTAAAGACCTCACATGCATTGTCAAAATTGGATCAGTAATATTGTGTAGCTGTACATTCCAAGTTGGCCTAAGTTTAATCGCGTTAACCCTTGCAAATGTGCTACACAGGTATCCTTTATTGTAGGCTCTGTATATCTGTGACGCAGGATATTCTTTTTTCTGTTGCTGCACCAAGACCAACCTCATGTTGATTGGTGTGGAAAAAAGACTATGTAGCCCAGCCTACTCTAGCTTTAACCTTGATCGATTAGTTGGATCCAGTGCACCTGTCCACTCAGCTAATGCAAACAACTAAAACCACTACAACTTCTAACAACATGAATAGAAAACTTAACACTTCTCATCTACCATCTTATCCCTTATCCTATTTGATCTGTATGTGCTTGATTCTGATACTTCATTGACTTAAAATGAGTGGTACAAGTTGTGCCCTTAAGGTTGCCAAGTTAGGCTTGATAATTTCCACATAAAAAAAACTTTTTCCATACAACCATATCAGATGTACTGTGTGGCGCAAAACACGTTTTCACAAGGACGAACAAATATCTATCTATCCTTTTAGGTGTAGTAAACGGTTCCTTGGATGAATGGCTATATGAGTGAGCCAGTGAGCCAAGTTCATGAAGGCTAGTGTTTGATTGTGAGAATAGGCTACAGGGCTATGAGGACATTTGGCCTAATACCTCTACAAAAGCATTGGATTTATTTAGAAAACCATTTATTTCTGCTGAGCCTTTCACCCTCTTTATGAAGGACTTTAAGCAATGACGATAAAAAATGTAGTCTGTTCTGGGTGAAAACCCCCACAGATCTTACACATGCTCTCTGACACGCACACAGGCGTACACAAAGACACGTTTTATTACCCCAATGAGTAAACACTTTAAGGCATGGAGCAAGTGAGGACTGAAAAAAGCATTATACATGAAAACCAGTGAAACTGTAGTGACAAATATAGTTCAGGATGTTCTGCATTTTGAGGCCAAGTACAATGAATGTGTGCACAAGTGTGTGTGTGTGTGTGTGTGTGTGTGTGTGTGTGTGTGTGTGTGTTCTTTTGAAGTCACAGCTGGATCTCTCCGCATGCCACCACTCTGCAGTACACTTTGGGTCTCTCGTTCTGGGTGGGCACATCCTCCAGCTTCTGGAGAACTTCAGTGCCCTCAATCAGTTGCCTGAAGAAGCAAGCACACACACACACACACACACACACACACACACCCACACACACACACACACACACACACACACACACACACACACACACAGATTGAGCCACTCCCTCTACACTGCACTGAATGTCCTGAGGTTGAACTAAAGCCATGACAACAATAAAGAATTTTAATATCATGTCATAATCACAGAGTAGTACTTAAGGGAGGAAAAGCAACCACCATATTGGCATATTTACCCAAAGGCCACATATTTCCTATCCATCCACAGTGCCGGCTGCAGAGTGATATAAAACTGCGATCCGTTGCTATGGGGACCCTGGTTGGCCATTCCCAGAATGCCTCTTTTGGTGTGTGACAAAGCAAAACTCTCATCTAAGGGCAAGTATGCAGAGCAACTTGATTAGAACTGGAGGAGACAATGCATCATGACAATGGAAAGTCAGAGGGGGAAGATTTGGACAGGATCAAAGTTACACTTCTGGGCCTGATTCCTCTTTTTTCTTGTTCAGAAACAAATATAGTCAAGTGTGAGTGTGGTACAGAACACCTGTGATTGCACAAGTGTGTGTGTGTCTGTGTGTGTGTATGTGCGCACGTGTGCATGTCCATGTGATAAAGTTGCTTGGTGATGCTGGCGAGGTAGAAGAGTGTTGATTGTAGGGTAATACCTTCAAATGTTGGGCCATAAATGGACTCTCCACCATTCCCCTTTCCAGCAGGGTTGACATCTGGGAAAGAGAAAAAAAAATATATGTATGCATATGTACTGTATATATAGTATACCAGCAACAATATATTGTGCAACATTACCAATACCATAACACTATCCACAAAAGAAAGTACATTTTTTTGCATAGGTTTCTGTGTGTATGTCTGTATGTATATGCGTGTGTGTGTGTGAGAGAGAGAGGAGTACCTCCTCCCTGTATCCATCCATTAGGTACAACTCTATGAAATAAGGAGCCTTTATAAGAGAGCATGAGATCACTTTCAGATAAACCCTTCTCTCCTGTGCACAGGGCTCGAAAGTTTTCACATGTTTTTGGACAGATGTCACTGAACAGCTGAAAAACACACACACCAAACATGTTATGATTAATTAATCTGTTAAAAAACAAAACAGACAATAAATAAATCAAATTAAGCTTTTTTACTTTTTATTTTCACAGCTCCATTAAAACTTGCCTCACCTCAAACAGTAGTCGCCCAGCAACCTGTCCTCTGACCTCTACATCCAAGTATGCGAACGCATGCTGTGTGAAGAGATAATCTCATTTAGACTATCAGTCAAATCAGTCATTTACTATTACATCATTCACTTTGTGGACAGTAAACCTGTGCAGCATACAGGGACATATCTATTTTTACATTAATGAATGTAAAACCTGTACCTAAACTTTTGATAGTTACCCTAAGCCTAAGGCTAAGTGAATTGTTTGTGTTTGTTTGGTGTAACTTACCCCTGTCTCACGCAGGTGCTTGCTGTAGTAGTCCTCGGCAAGAGCCAGGTTGAGCGCGTCAGGCCTGTGAAGGGTGAAGCCCCAGACCTCTTGCGCCCACCTGGCTAACTCCTTTTCGTCTCCAATTAACCGTCCGTCAAGGTAAACCATTAACGGGGCGTCGAAATTCCATACCTCTCCTCTCAGCTCCTGTTTTTGTTTTTTTGCGTGCACCACATTTAAAAAAAAAATCACAAGTCATACATAGATTATTGATGCTACGTTTGAGTGAGCCTGTTCAGAGTTTAGGTTTATTACAGCAGATAAATAACGACCCGACAAACTAACGAGGACATGTACCTTCTTTTTGTTGTTTAGATATGTATGCCAATCGCATTCTACCAGAGGACAAATTACGGGATCTGCAAACGATGATGGAAACTTCTGTTTTAATCCCTGGATCAGCAAGAGGAAGTCATTGAGGATTCATTTATTTTACTGTCTTTTAAAAGAAAAGAAAAACAACAAAAACAAAGGCGTATCACCGACACAACCGTTTACCTCAGCAATGCCCTTCGCAATCTGAAAATGATGCTCTTTCATATGGCCAACAACTTCTACAAGCTGCATGGAAGCCATGACAAATCCTCACACAGACTGTATATAGTTTTTCACATCAGCGTGGACTTGTAAACAACGTAGAGTATCCATAGTAACCAACATTACGAACGGAAATGACGTACCGTTAGTGTATCCAAAGCCAAAGTCGAGAGGTATTGGTCGACTGCATTGACTGTCTTTGGTCGGCTGTATCTTTCATAATGTAGGCCTAACTTATCAGTTTGGAGCAATGGTGTCAGTATTTATCGTAGCTGCTTGATTAATACAAATAAAACAAACCACTCTGTTCTTTCTTGTTTAGTTATTTAGACAGTGTTAATATGTATAGAAACAATGCAGCCAGCTTACAATAGCAGCCTGGACATCTTTTAATAATAATAATAATAATAAAAACACTGAAAGAGCTATATCAATATAGATCTTAGAAACTTAAGTAAAAATCAATGTCATATTTCTATCTCTTGAGGAATCAAAATCACAGTGATAGGTGACACCACATAGTTACAGTCTTGCAATTCTTTTATCTTCCAGCTTGCTGAGAGAGTCCACAGGAAGTCTCCAAAGCCAGAAATTTTTGCAGTTTATATTCAAAGTCAATGGGCTGCTGCTGGGGCTCCCTGTACTTCACTGTCATGGTGGAGCCAAGGTAGGTGATAAGCTCACAGTTCTCCTCAAACTGGGCTAGCTGACGCTTGTACTTCTTGCGGGTGTAATCTGAGAGACGAGGATTGAAGGCTGAGAGAGAGAGAGAGAGAGAGAGAGAGAGAGAGAATGAGAGAGAGAACGAGACAGAGAGAAAGAAAGAAAGAAAGAAAGAAAGAAAGAAAGAAAGAGATGCAGGATTGTGCATAAAAGATCAAGTCATGGGATGGACAAAACTTCCGAGTGTGTAAATAGGAACATGAGTTATACATGAAAATAGTGCTACTCTGATTCACAATGCACGTGACACCTCTGTCCAGTACTACACAGTGATACACAGTGGTTTTTGATCATGAACCGCCACTTGAAGTTCAGGCTGAGAATGAGGAAGTAGCAGCTAAACTTGTGGTTTCACACATTTGTTTGTTTCGCAGCTTCTCTGAAAGAAACTTAGAGGAAAAAGAAAACGAACATACCTACATTAAACAAGTATGGACAGATACACTTTAATGTCTGTATGGGATGTTTAACTTCGACTCAAAAACTAAATATTGAGAAAATGGGCACAGAGCACCTACACAGACATTCCAAAAGGTACACAAACAAAAGACAAGAATAAAATGAAACATGCACACATTACAACTTTAAATACAGCAGCATTGGTCTTACTTTGTTTTAATTAGGAGAAGTGAAAACAAAAAGTAGGTTAAAAAGAGGTGACCCTGAAGAATATGGTTAGCATCAGAGAGAGAGAGAGAGAAAGAGAGTTAGCAACTTAATTTAAACTTAAAAAAAAAAAAATCAACTTGTCCAGTGCACCATGTCTGGTGTTCTTACAGGCTGTGTCATATAAGCAGTGTGGAGTTTTGTCCATTTTGATCTGTGATATGTGTGCATGCATAGGTGTGTGTGCAGGTGTATATCTGTGTGTGTGACTGTGTGCTTGTGTAACACGCGTGAAAGGGCACCATGTTACCTTTGAGGTAGAAGGCCATATATAGCAAAGCCGATCTCTTCACACTTAAGTAAGGGAACTTTGGTTTCAGGCAGCCCACCGCCGTCATAGCCTTGATGAGAGACTTTGCAACACCCTGCAAAAACACATACGCATACTTGTGTGACAAGGGTCTGACAAGAGCAGAGCAGCTCTGTACAGTAATACCAGTACTTGCGTGATTGTCACTGTCCTAAGACAGGTATTGAGATATACTCAGTGTAAGTATACCAATGAGTGTGCATTGTAATAATCCATGTAATAAATAGCTAACTATATTTATTATAATATGTTATAAGTATAGTTAATAACCAATTAGTTTATCATTTTTGTTTACTTTACAAACATATCACCACTGGTGAGGGTAGTATGAATAGTGGTACTAGTGGTAGTACTTTTTGTGGCTATTTTATAATTGTTTAAATGTTAATATTTTTGGTATTCCAATGTTTTAAGCCACTCTGACCAAAACCTCTGGCAAATATCAAAACATAAATGTTCCAATAACAGCAACAAAAAATAATAACAACAGCAGCTGCAGCATATACAGTCATACAGTCATACATACAGTAATTGTAAAGCTACTGTGCCGCAGTTGTGTGTAACTGAGGTCTACACTAAAAATGATTAATAGGGTACTATTTTTTGTCTCACATATCCCCCAACATCTCAGTCAACAGACTCATACTGTGTAATATGCTGATGAGAAAACACCATCTGTCATTGACGCTGTACCTAAGTGCCTAATTATGACCATTGCTAGCGTTTCCCAGGACACTGAAAGACCACAACATGAACATGAAACTTGGTGGGGATGGTAGAAGGTTTTGGCCCTGTCAAATCGGCCAAATCATCAAACCAAAATGATTTGTTGGTGAATAACCCCCCAACTGTTGCAACCAAGAAGACCACAATTCTTTTTAGAACTTTGGCTCGACTCAGTCCATAAATGGTCATTTGCCATGTAGCACCACCTAGAGAATATTATAGATGCAAAAAAATAGGTTTATATTTGCCAGTATCTTGGCCAGGGAAGGTCATTATTGCATCTTATTTGCTCAATATTTTGCTTTGTAATTGTCCAAATGTCATTAAACCTCATATACTCAATGGACACAACACAAGACTACACCACATTTTGTAGGGGGCACCATTATGAAATGTGAATCTAAAATCAGTTTTTGTGGAATAACTCGCCAACCATTACAAACAAGACCAGACCAAACCGAACCTCACAGCACGCTGTGGCGGTCATCCCATGTACTGTTATGCGCTGCATCTATGTGTATGTATATGTATAATAATACTAATTAAAGTGCATGACTTTTCGTGTGCAAATAAATGCTAAATACTAAATCTAAAATGATGGGGGAGGTCTGACCTGCTCCAGGTAGCCCAGCATAGGCAGGGAGGTGAGCTGAACAGGCTCTCCCATCGGGGGCAGTTTATGGGGGAGCTTCTGGTCCCAGTACAACTCAGGCACCCTTAAATTAGAGGGGGGGGGGGGGGGGGGTGTTGAATGAAAGATAATAGCATGGAGAGTTGAAGTTGAAAGAGGGAAGAACAGGTGTGGGAGAGAGAAAGCAACACAGACACAGAGGAAGGCAGAAAAAGGAGGAAGAAATAAAGACATAAAACTCTTTCTTCTGGTAATAACTGACAGGAAAGAGAAATACGTTATAAACATGCACACATGGATGCTTCTGCGTGTGTAACGGATGCCACCACAACTCAGGGTAGAACATTAGTAAACCTCCCTCCTGACATCTCAAAAGGATATGCTACTGACTAAGCTGATAGCCTGGCTTTTAGCTCACTTGGTAGCGTGTCTGACTCTCCCAAAACTGAGTTGTTGTGAGGTCCCTGGTTCAAGCCTGGGCTGAACTATGCAGGAAAACCTTGGTTACAAATGTCTATAATCAATACTGTATGCCAAACTACCACAGAACTTTCATAGCAGTTCCCCTGTGATTTACTTCACCGAACTAACTGAGTGTCATGAAGGTAAACCATACAGGGCAGAAGGTGTTTACAGTATGTCTTTAGAGCTCACCTGAGGAACTTCTCCTGTTTCTCCTGACTTTCAAAGATGAAGATCTTTTCCCGGTACTCAACTGCAAATTCCTGGTTCCCCCTCACCAGCGCCTCATACCTGGACAGAGATGCAGACTTCAAAAGGGAGCGGACTGGGACATTAAAAAAAAAGCCACAACTGACAACCAAAACCAACAGGGTAAAAAACACAGGGTTTGTTGTAGTAGGAGTTGCCATGGTACTCCCTCTCTAGACTTTAAATAGAACTAGGATCTAGTCCAAGCTAGTCTCCGCAGTCTGAGATCAATCTCGCAAACATCTGGTGATTTTGGTATCCAACTCACAACCATCTGATCACTAACCCCTAGACCAACACCACCAAACACAAAGTACTCTATAAGTCAAACTGAATGAAGCGTGAATGAGCAGGTCCCCTACTACAGAGATCATGTTGAGGCTCTCAGAGGAAAAAAGTCTGTGGATTTGCTGTAGTAACAGCCTTTAAATGGTCTTGAGGCCAAATACATTCTCATGAGATCAGCATAGGCTGATTTTATTCTACAGATTGTGTCATATATCAAGGTAATGCACTAAACTATCAAATTACAAACATTTAGACAGCTATGTGGACTTCTTGTTTTTGAGACAGCAATCTGTGAACTGTGATGACTGGATGACTGAAGGACTGGATTTGCTGTAAGTGGTGTGGAAGAATATTTTTTGATGACATGGTGATAGAAATGTTTGTAAAAAATGACCTAGACAGGACAGAAGAGATGTTGGTAAAGAATATTTCTGAGGTCTTTAGAGTTAGTTCTGAGGTCATGACATTTAAGGTACTCTTCACTTACAAGACTGTTCTGATACTTAAGAGATGCGTAGTTAACAAGTGACGAGAGCAAACGTTGAGATGCAGTTAAGAACATCATGGTTCACTGTTGACTGTAACAAAACAGGCAATGCGCTGACCACAAATTAAGTGTGAAATGGGTACAAGAATAAGCACACAAGCAGAATAAGTGCACCAACTGCAGCATGCGAAACACCTGCTGACCAGAATGGTTAGAAATAAGCATATATATATATATATACATACATATATGGGGACAGATAGGTCCTATTCAGATCATTCGGATCTCAGAGGCAGCTTTTTTGGCCTTCTGCGGACCACCTGGTTGGACATTGGTTCACTCACCAGCTCATTGCAAAACAGGCTTAGCAGGCAGGCAAGCTGATGGTTTTGAGTGGTGTTGTGAATAAAAGACTCTCCAATCATCAGTATTTCTCGTCTCAACTCAGTGTTCTGTTTTGTGTTTTTAAACTACTCAGTATGGGTAGAGTTTTTTTTTTCACCCCACAGTGGCCGTATACCTCAGCTGGCCGTCTCCGTAGGTCACGGGGCAGAAGCCCTTCAGCTCCACCTGCTGGGGGAAGCGGCTCTTCACCTGTGCCATGGTCAGTCTTCGTGGCAGCAGATGGGGAGGGGGCAGAGAGTGCGGGC
>CM059282.1:13462452-13497452 GCA_030347295.1 Setipinna tenuifilis
GGTACTTGGCCGCGTACTCGTCCAGGCAGGGCACCAGGCAGCCCAGCTCCTTCAGCATGACTGGGCAGAAGTGCTTTGTGTCCCCCAACACTCGCTTGGAGCCCTCCTCCTCCTGGGTGGATGGATGGACAGACAAACAGACATTCACACAGGTGTGTGTACACACACTCATGCTCGCATGCGCAGGCACACACACACACAAAAGTATACAGATATGCACTACTGGGATTGCACATCAACCCTTCTGTTAGATATTATTAGACGTAGGGGTTACACTTTATTTTACTGGCTCTGTTACATAGATTAGGTTTAGTGTAACAAAGTGTGTGTGACAATATGTAACATTATGTACTTACACTGCACCATAGGGTTAGGGTCTTAAGTATGTACAGTGTAAGTACATAATATTACATGTTGTTTCATGTAGATACACTAAAAAGGAACCATAAAGCGTTACCAACATAGAACAATGTTTCATGCAGGTGTAGAACAGACACATGCACACACACACACACACACACACACACACACACACACACACACACGCACGCACACACACATGCACACACACACACACACACACCTCTTCCTCAGCCTCAAAAGCATCGTCCATGTTTGCTTGTGCATCCTCCTCTTCCTCGTCCAGATCCACACCAGACAGCTCCCAGGCTGTGTACTTGAAGGGACCTGGAACACCCACAGGATCAAGCATAGGCTGTGATGGACATCTGTCAATCATTGTGAAACTAAAGATAATGATACGCGAGGCAACTTTTTTTTATTGCTGGGCAACAACATAATTGGCTAAGAATTTTGTAATGGGACGATCGCAAAAAGTTGCCTGCTGCCGATCTAAGTTCAACTGATTAAAATGTGTTGTTTTGTATCAATGGGAAAGTGCCTAAACAACATCAGTTTGTAATATTGCCTAACAAAATTGCTCAAAAAGTTTGTGTAGTGTAATAGTGTATCATCACCTTAAGACTGTGAACCATTTTCGAGTAGTGTGTTACATTTGTCTTGGAGACCGAGATGTGTCATGACAAAGCCGAGTTAAACGTGTTCCATTTGCCACAAAAGCAAGAAGCACTCAAGTTTGCTGAAATCTTGTTCAAGTGTTGATTAAACCAAGTGCTAATAAACAATCATGGGGATGCATTCAGATATAACAATACACTGAGTTGTGCCTCAGTAGAGCTCTTTACAAATATGTTTCTTAAGCCAGTCACATCTAATGACAAATATTGGAAATGCTCATGTCATAAAAAGAACTTATGGCACCTTGGCAACACAGACTGATTAGCTAAACAAGCTTAGAATGTTTGATTCAGGAAATGAAAGCTGATTTTTCTATACTGTTCAGTTACAGTGGTTTGAATCATCCAGACATCTCAAGTCTCCCACGACCCCCGGGAGCCTCCTGCATTTGAAAAGCGACTCCCAAACGCCCACAAGAAATACAACATCTCCCTCAACTCATGCACATTTCTTTAGCTAATTAGGACAAGTGACAGTTGCAGCAAGTGACAGGGAGACAGGCGGAGTGAGGGAGAGTGACAGTGACAGTCCAGTGTAATATTTTTGCACACGTAATAGACAACCTCTGTTTCTCTCATTAGGCTATTCAGTTTTTGACAAGTTTCTGCAGTTTCTGCAGGCTGGGATGCCTGTCATTGGAGAACGTTCCAAACTGTATGTGAATATTCATATGATATGATATGTGCGTGGACACAATTTTTTTTCAACCCGCTAAAGAAAAAAAACACAAGCATTGTCATGTGTACAGTCAGGGCCTAAGACACACACACACACACACACCCACACACACAAACCCACACACACACTATGTTGCCTACACACTTGTACATGTCAAGACACATTCACACCTCTCACATCATGTAAGAAACAAACACACACACACACACACACACACACACACACACACACACACAAACACACACACGCACACGCGCACACACGCTATGTTGCCTACACACTCACACATGTTAAAACACACATACACACATCACACATTACATAAGAAACACACACACAAACACACAGGGGTGGTAACTCACGCTCCATCTGTGCAATCATGTCCTGCAGCAGCTGCTGTAGCGTGCTGCCCCCTATGGGTACCACGGCGTAGCGCATGGTGATGGACATCTCCATGGTCCCCCACTCCTGGACGAAGTTACCCAGCGACGCCTTGTACACCTCCATCTCAGGGCCTTCGGGGAAGGGCCGCTCTGGGCTAGTCACAGGGACCTGCACTGCTGCTCAAACACATAAACACACACATAAACAAACGCACATACACACACACACATGCATACATTACACACGTGCACACACACACACACACACACAAATGCACACACATATACACATACATACACAAACGTGTACACACAGACACATGCACACACACAGACACACACACACACACACACGAGTGAGAGAGAGAGGGAGACAAATACACTCATAACAGACCCACATTTACACACATGGAGAAAGTGAGACAGATGGACTGCAAAAGAAAGACAAGAGTAAGGGGGGGAGAAACAGAGAGAGAGAGTGAGAGAGAGAGAATAGACAGAGGGATGGAGAGAGGGAGACACACACACATATTCACACACAATATGACTGTGAAACTAAAAGTTGTATTTTAAGGTTTTGGTCATTACGCTCAGGCTCCTCAGGAACAACTTGTAGTTTGGTGTCTGCTGCTTTGGGGTCATCCTCTGCCTCTTGCATTCGCTTTCTGGGACACACAAACACACACACACACACACAAAAACACACACGTTAGACAGACAGACAGACACACACACACACACACACACACACACACACAAAAACCCCACACACGTTAGACAGACAGACAGACAGACAGACACACACACACACACACACACACACAAAGAAACACATGTTACATAGACACACACACACAAACAACACTGAAAATGGCTTTATAATTATTGTGAAGTGTTCCTTTTTTAGTTTCACCGATTCCAAAAGCCTATTGCTCACTGCCTTACTCCCCTCACACACACAGACTTTCCGGACCAGGCCACTTCAGCACAAATCAGTCTCTGTCTGTGTCCACTGCGCTGTGTGTACTCACAAGGCATTCTGGGTCTTCTGCTTCTCCGCCTCTTCAAGCCTCTTGAGGACGGCAGAGTCCACCTGCTCCTTGTTCTGCAGGTAGAGTCGGGTCAGGATGGCCTTCCCTGAGGAAGAGAGATAGCCGTTGCATTACAGCTACATTGCTAGTACACAGCATGCTAGTACACTCTTACTGTCTCATTCTCTGCTGGCCTAAAACATAACCAAGTTCTAATGCTCTAAGCCAAACAATGAAGCCAAAACCGATGGACACAGTGGCTTCATTCTGTTTCGTTTTTCACAGCAAAATGTTTTATTCTTTTCTTTTCTTTTTGATGGTTGCTTATTTGTCAATTATTGTATACAGTCTCTGGCCAAAACTGAATATTCTACAGTTGCAGTACCACAGAAGTCCACTGGGGCCTGGCTGCAAATATAGTCAATTGCTATAGACGCTAATCTTGGAAAAAAAAAAAAAACAATTTCTAAATGGAAATGCACATGTACAGCCTGGTTCAAAATGATCCTCAGTGCTACTTTCAGTAGCTTTTGGGTTTGTGGAGGAAGGGTTTTTTTTTTATTTTTAGAATCCAATACTTTAATGAAGATAAAAAATGAAAAGAAAAAAAAATGGCCAAAAGGGTGGCGCCCAAAACCCTACATTTTGGCTTCACCCAGCAAATCCTGTATATATTTATCTATATAATCTAATATGTTAAACTCACGGTCTTCCTCGTCGGACTGCATCAGACAGAAGAGGATGTCGGGAACGACCCCGGAGCTGGTCTCCTGGATGGTGGCCAGCTGGGCTAGGTTCCGAGGGAAGTTATCCAGCACCCAGCCCCTCTTCAGCCCCCGCTCCCTGTCCTCCGTCTCAATCTGGAACATTCCACACAGTGGCAAAGGTTGGATTTTGACAGTATGGTGCTTATATTTATAAGACACAAAGTGTACTTATTCATCTTTAACTGCATAGCTGCGCCTGTGGTTTGTATGTAGGTGTGTATGTACAGTAGGTGTACATGAGTGTGTGTGTGTGTGTGTGTGTGTGTGTGTGTGTGTGTGTGTTTCTGTGTGTGTGTCTGTCTGTGTGTCTGTGTGTATGTATTTGGTATGACCTTTGCTTCTCTGTTTCCCAACAAACATCATGTTGTCACCAAAATTATTAAAGTTACCATACCAAAATAGCAGCATGGCAAGACATTGCAAAGAGACAACAAAATATGGTATAGTGTATGGGAGTGGTGTGTTCCTTGTTCTTGCGTATTTTTTTGTTGCTGGAGGTGGGGGATACCTCCTGGATGCGTTTCCGTAAAGCCTCCACGTACAGGTCAAGGGGGGCTTGAACGGTGCTCTTCTCTGCCATTTTCAGTGCCTCCTGGACTATGGCCTGGACCTCCGGGTGGTCCTCGGTCACCTCTTCTGTGCATGAGGGTGACACCACATTGCATTTAGCTGATGACCTTATGCAGAGTGACTTACAGTGAATTAGGTACAGCAATCTGGGTAAGATGCCTTGCTCAAGGGCACTTTAGCCATAGATGAGGGTGGAGAAGAACGCTAAGTATTCACCCACATTTTTCCTACTGGTGCAGGATTTTAAACCTGCGACTATCTAATCCCAACACCAACTCCCAAACCATTAGGCCACAGCTGCCCCGGTGACATAGTAGCTACATTTACATGGACACTTTTAATCCGATTAGAAATGGAAGAACTACTCAATCAGAATAGAAATGCACATATAAAAACCTCAATTGGAATAAAACTGTCTGATCTAATTAAATTTCAATCGGATTGGAAGGGGTGGTGTAGTCCACTACAGTCGTCATATATACACTTATTCTGATTGTGTCTGGCAGGGTTCTTTAATGTGTTCAGGTCAAACTAGCAATAAGATGTCCATTCTTTGCCTTCTACCTGCCTGCGACAGTAACTATTAGAACATAATGTATAATTTGTGTAACTGTCATGTAAACACTACATTCAGACCAGTGGAATAGGTCTGAAAAATAAACTGGTACTCATAATATGATAGATGCTCCACTGCTAAATGAAGACATTTGGCCATTTTGTGCTGAAGACAGCTCTATGAAGGAAGGTTATATGCAACTATATTGCTGGTGGCTTTAAGAGGGCATGGCCAATCAGAAGAAGGAGTGAGAAGAATATTACCTTCACTGCTTGCGTCACTTGCAGCCTTGTCTGTTGATAAAGGACCATCAATATATTAAGACATCCCATTTACATTAATTTGCTACCATTGAGAAAGTAGACTTCATTCTAGCTTGGCTCTATTCTTAAGACAAAGCAGCACAGTGCAGCACAGCACAGTGGAGCACAGCACAGTGGAGCACAGCACAGCATATTACAGCACAAAACAGAATAGCACAGAACAGCACAGCACAGCACAGGACAGCGAAGCACAGTACAGCACAGCATATTACAGCACAAAATAGAATAGCACATCACAGCACAGCACAGCGAAGCACAGTACAGCACAGCATATTACAGAAACAAAACAGAATAGCACAGCACAGCACAGCACAGCACAGCACAGCACAAGACAACAGCACAGGAAAGAGCAGGACAGCACAACACACAAACTGGGGCACAAGTCAGTGGTCTGACCTGATGCAGCAGGGTCTTTGACATCAGCACTGGCTCCCTGACCGGTGTTCTCTTTCTGCTTTTCTGAGAGTGGACAAGAGGATTTGTTATGAAATATCACTTTGTGTGTACTTTGTGTCTGTATGGGTGTGTGTGTGTTTGCATTCTTTGCAATGTGTGTGTGCGTGTGTTTGTGTGTGAGAGCACCTTTGTCAAACATGTCATCAACAACCCTCTTGACTTTGATCTTGTCGATGGCAGCGGCTGTGGTCTCCTGTTTGAGCTTTTCAAGCATGGCCTGTGAGTTAGGGCACAAGTGGAATAATATCAGGGCAATTAGCATAACTAGTTATTACACATGTCATTGTCACATTAGTGCAGAATAAAGCCATAGACAGACACACTCAGTCTCTCTCCCTCTCTGTCTTTCCCTCTTTGTCTCTCTCTCTCTCGCTCGCTCCCTCTCTCTCTCTCCCTCTTTGTCTCTCCCGTTCCCTCTCTCTCTATCTGTCTCTCTCTCTCCCTTGCTACCTGATGCAGAAAAATATATTCATAACCTCCAAACAAGACTGAGGGCCCTATTTTGCCGCGGCGCATTGTGCATTCGCGACATGCGCATGCTGTCATTGCTATTCTGTGCCAGCGCAACGTTCATTTTTTCAGGCAAAAAATCACGTTGTCGAGGTAGCAGATGACATTGCGCCGTGACGGGCGGCTCAGCAAAAAGAAGAGGTGTGGTCTGGCGCAAAGCGCACCAGATGCTATTATGAGGACGTTTAAACCATTTGCGCTTTTGATTAATAAAAAGGTGCTTTTTCGTCACTGGCGCATTGTTGAAAAGCTATTTTAGAGGCGCACAACGCTTTGAACCCCGATGTACCTGCTGCTGCACAAATAATGAGAGTATAGCAATGTTGTGCAGTTTATAGCAATGTTCTGCAGTTTATTTACAATTTCTTTTGTCGTTTTAAATAAACAGCGATTGCAATGTTCTGCAGTTTATTTACGATTTCTTTTGTCGCTTTAAATAAACAGCGTGGCAAGTTGTAAGAAATAATATGGACAAATCATCAAAAAGAAAAGTAGTGGACTAATGGTTTGATGGACCTATACCTTCCGTTTATTTGTGATGTTTCCTTTGAGTTTAAGGCTTTGTTTCCCGTCTTCTAAGGTTGTTGTACCGCTTTCGGCGCACAGCGCGTTGAACCCCGATGTACCTGCTGCTGCCCCAGAGAGGCGAGCTGAACTGGCAGAAAAGTTGCAACGTGTATAGCCTGTATAGCCATGTATTTTATGTTTTAATGAGCAAACAGGCACAAATAATACGAGTATAGCAATGTTTTGCAGTTTATAGCAATGTTCTGCAGTTTCTTTTGTCTTTTAAATAAACAGCGATTGCAATGCTCTGCAGTTTATTTAATAAACAGCGTGGCAAGTTGTAAGAAATGAAATGGACTAATCATCAAAAAGAAAACTAGTGGACTAATGGTTTGATGGACATCCACATTTTATTTTTGATGTTTCCTTTGAGTTTAAAGCTTTTGTTTTACGTCTTCTAACGTTGTTGTACCGCTTTGGGAACTGTTCGAAAGTTCTCTTCGGAGAAGGAGGACACAATTATTGAAGATATTTGCTCCCATACTTCTATGACCCGCGAAGGTTGGGGGGATTCTTTCCATCCCCGAATATTAACTACTCACGCGCTTTCACTTCACGCACAAGCAGATCAGTCTCCACCGAAAAGCTCCTCCCGTCCGGGGAAATCCGCCATCGTAATAGCAACAGGCTATGGACAATGCGCCCGCTGGCTGTTAAAGGGAATGAGAGTATAAATTCTCATTGGTTAATTGTATGTTACGCCCAAAACACACCCATGACTAATGAAGTAACTTAACCCAACCCTTTTGAACGATGCGCCTGGCGCAATGTTCGCTTTTTCCGCCGTGAAAATACCAAATTGTGTCGGGAACGCCCCCAAAGCAACTTGCGCGACAGACTTTAGACAATGCGCTTATGATCGTGAAAATAGAGCCCTGAGTGTTTGGGTTGTGTTTGCACATCCTCACCTGCTTCATGGAGGCCTTGATGGGCTCCATCAGCTCCTCCATGTCGATGAGCACGGCCCCGTAGTGCTCGGCCAGGCGGTGGCTGAGCGTGGTCTTGCCCGTGCACGGCAGGCCGATGACCGCCACCTTGCAGGGCGGCCGTGGCATGGGGGGCAGCAGGTAGCGGCGCGGGTTGGTCATGAACTTGTACAGGGCCGGCACGGAGGACATGACGTAGATCTTATCCAGGAACCTGGAGCAGGGGAGGAGAAAGGGGAGGGAGAGAGGGAGTGGGAGGGAGAGAGAGAGAGAGAGAGAGAAAGGGAGGGAGAGACAGAGAGAGAAGGAGAGAGGAAGAGAGAGGGTAAGAGATAGACAGAGAGAGAGAGAGAGAGAGAGGTAAAGAGAGGGAGAGAGAGAGACAGAGAGAGAGAGAGAGAGAGAGAGAGAGAGAGAGAGTGGGAGGGAGTGAGAGGGAGGGAGAGTGAGGGAGAGGGAAGGTGAGAGACAGAGAGAGAGAGAACGAAGGAGAGAGGGAGAAACGAACAGAGAGAGAGATTTAACACTCACTTATTATATCATTGTCACCTGTTTACATCATGACAAGACATCTGTTCAGCATATAAAGGGAAAGAGGAGGAGAGACAGCGAGACAGAGAAAAAGAGCGAGACAGATAGAGAGGGGGAAAGATAATGAGAGGGGGGAGACAGGGAGAGAGAGACAAAAGGGAAGGAGAGGGAGAGACAGAGAGGCACACAGATTGGGACAGACAAAAAAGGCAGAGATGAAGAAGAGAAAGAAGAGAGACAGATATAAAGGAGGAGACATACACAAACACACACACACACACACCCAACACACACACACACATACACACACACACACACACACACACACACACACCCACACTTACGAACGCGCGCACGCACACACACACACACACACACACACACACACACACACACACACACACACACACACACACACTTACTCACCCCACAGCAAACTCAGGCTTGCCCTGGATGATGGAGCCCTCCTTGAGGGCCACAGGGCAGGCTCTCCCCCAGCGACTCCTCCTCCAGCGCACGCCAGGAGACACCGTCCTGCGGGAGGACAGGGTACGCAGCAGCTCCTCCTGTGGGGGTCAACACACACACGCACACACACACACATACACACACACACACACACACACGCACATGCACATACACAGTACCATGCATGCAAACAAACACATACACACACACACACACACACATGCACACTCCCATGCATGCAAACAAACACATACACACACAAACACACACACACACACACACTCACACACGCATGCATGCAAACAAAAGCATACACACACACACACACACACACACACACACATGCATGCATGCGTACAAACACAGGTTTGCACACACACACATGCACATGCATGAATATCCACACACACACAAAGACACAAATTCAAACACATTTTTCCATACATAAAACAAAACATAACAAATATCAAAATGGTATCAGAAAAGCATAGCATTAGCAAACCATTCATAATTTACCTAGTGCCTTTGACTGACTAAAACGTTATCTTGATGATGTGTGAGATTGTGTGTGTGTTAGGGACAGCTGACACCCACCGTGTCAATCTCATCAGGAATGTCCTCCTCCTCCATCTGCAACAGCCGGATAGGAACAGCAGCACGTGGCAATGCCATGCACTCCAGACGGGAGATCACCGACTACGCACACACACACACAGGCGCACGCATACAACAACACGGACACACACACACACACACACATACACGCACGTGGTGCATGCACACATGCGTACGCATGTACACTCATACACAAATGCATGCACAGACCCATGCACGCATATGCAGACACACATACAAACACACACAGACACACACGCACACACAGCACACACACCCAAAGACGCACACATGCAAACAACAAATGCCCAAGGAGTGATACATTTACTCTGTAAACCAAGTGATACCAAGTGATACATTTACTCTGTAAACCAAGAGATAACTGGTTGGTTAAAATTCCTCTGAGGCATTACAGTGTACACACACCTTTAAACTGCTCTCAATTTACATTAAATAAATACAATTTGAGATGCAATTTGAGATAACTTGAGAGGCTGAACTTGATCTTGAACTTAATTGCACACCTTTAGCCAAACCGTTAACATGTTTATTTAATGCTTAGTTCATGACATCACATGTTAAGTGGGTAACGTCTTTTCTTTTGTTTCCAGCACAGATGTTTTCTTTAACTCTGCTTGAGGCTGCGTTCTCACAATGACGTTTTTATCTCTGCAAGGCGCTCAAATTTCATTGTGTTCCTATGGAACAATGCGGCTGAAAAGCAGTTGGACCATTGCGACGTGCCTCGCTGTTTTTTGAGTGAGGCTCAAGCAGAAAAAACAGCGAGGCTTCTAAAAACCGTGCTCAAAGTTGAAATCTGTTCCAACTTTTGGAACTTTTGGGGTTGCATTTTTTCTTCTACAATGAGTCATTGCCTAGCTCCAGTGACTCACGAACAACTGAGTTCCAATACCAACTGGTATACAATAGTTAGGTCCGGTCAAACTATTTCACAATTTCTGATTGGACGAGATGCATTCTAAGCGTCACTAGGAGTGAGGATATCCCATGGTATACCATGGGAGACTCTTCACAGTTGATAATCACTCTGCCAAAGATACAACCTAATCGTTAAATCGAGTACATTTATAAGCTATGGCAGACTTTAACAAGACAGCCAAGACTGCAGAACAGCAGCTGTGCATTAGGCCTAGTTCGGACTGTGAACAATGACAACAATCATATCTCAGCGGCTGCACAATACAGGGATATGTCCAAATCATTTTGTAGGAAACTTGTTGCATAGCAACCACAGATGCCATTAACTCGAACTGAAACTATTTTGTGGAGCGAAGACTAGAGCAAACTGAAATACAATGAAATAAAACTTTAAAACGAATGTTAAAATTGTGTTTCTACACTAATTGTGCTGGCAATGGAGCTGTTGTATAAAAGCAACATGGTTACCTATGGCATTCAGCCCTCCGGCTTCCTGCCTGTGGCAGAACCACCCCCCTGAGGATAATCCACGGACATTCTCACTCCCACTCGTGTTATATTGCTTAATTAAACACGGGGCACCATATGAAGTTTAGCAACAATAAATAAACCTCCACATCTCCAGCCAGCTTTTTTTTTAAGCCCTCGAGTATTGGGGTGCTAGCAATACAGAGGCAAAAAAAGCATTGCTGTCTAAACCCCAGTTTAGTTATCTGTGCAGAATTACTGTGAAGGTCAGCTGCAGTAAGAGAAGACATTATAAATGGCTGTATTTCACATTTTACAGAGGAAAAGGTTTAACAGCAGTGTTTTCTATACTGAAATTTTGTCGATCGCATTCAGAGTTTTAAGAAATGAAAATGTGTGTAAGCCCTTGTTCATGCTGTGTGCACCATTGTTTGATTGTGTTAAAGTTGTTGTTGAGGAGTATATACCATATAGAGCTCCTCGGGATGTTGATTTCCATCCAGCTCAAACCGATACAGCGGGTCATGATCTGCCATGTAGTCCTTTGAAGGCACAAGTAGACGTACACACACACACACACACACACACACACACACGCGCCATTAGTTTCTCATTGTCTAGCCAAACAGTTTGACAATTACTGTAGAGTAGATGGTTGAGGCTGGTCCACCACACCTCTAGTGGTCTGAGCACAGTGTCCTTGTAGAGCATGATCTTCTGGTAGATGTTCTCAGGGTGGTTGTCCCTCAGACACACCAGGTGTGTAATCATGTCCTTCTGCAGCTCACTCTCCTCTATCTGCTTAACACACACACACACACAAACAAACACACACACACAGACATACACACATTAACACACACACGCACACATTAACACACGTAAACACAAACACACACACAATGAAGAAATACACACAGGGACACATCACATAATTGACAGGTACTTTATGTAATTCACACATACACACACACACACACACACACACACACACACACACATACATACACACACACACACACACACACACACACACACACACACAACATACACAACATACGCACCTCTTCAGCCACCTCCACTTCGTACTCCTCCTCATCCTCCTGCTCTTTGTCCTGCTCCCCCTGCCTCTTCTTGGGCTCCTTCTTCTCGGGGTTCCACTGCTGCCTCTGGAACAGCCGACCTGTCAAGGCGTGCTGACGCTGGCCCGACACCCTCTGCATCAGGTCCCAGTCTGGGCACTAGGACAGGAAGGGGGTGTTGGGTGCAGAGAAAGCGTGTGTGAAAAGAAAGAAAGAAAGAAAGACAGAAAGACAGGAAGAAAGAAGTACATTACTACTACCACCACTACTATTAATAATAACAACAAGACAACAGCCTTGTGTTCCCTCCTTGGGTTTATGTAAAATGTTCCCACTGCCTAAGGCTTTGTGTGACAGGAGGGTAGGTAGCGGGTAGTTTTCTCCAAAGCGACTGACAAAGGAAAGAACAGCACCCAGCCCAGCCTTGTTCTGAAGGGTGCCTCTGGCCACTGCCTCCCTGACTCTGGGTCTGTCTGGATCATTTTAGCATGTTGCTCTCTTTTAAAATCATTCTTCTCCATCCCATCCATACCTATCCACCACCCACAACGAAGTCTGACATGTCAAACAAACTTCGAGCTGACAAGCTGACAGGAGACATATCCGCTAAGCTATAGGTGGTGCAGTAGCATGCAATGACGGGAGTTTGGGCTTAGAGAAACTGAGAGAGAAATGGTAGGGCACACAATTTCACACTTCACTGGATGTAGGCTAAATGGTTTAAATGGACCTGATAAGCAGGAGGGGTAAAGTAATACATTTTTAGTGGCAATTCAAGGCAGCAGCACTTTTTGTTTTACATGGGAGTGTCACCTTGATGTTGATGAGGATATCCGGAGGCAGGGGCAGGTTTCGGATGAATTCGATCTGCTCCTGGACCGTCAGGTACTCCTCAGACATGGAGGGCATACAGCTCAGCACGTACCCTGCCAACGAATTCAGCATACTTATCATTACACATAACACAACAGTAGTAGTGCACGAATCAGTAGTAGTGCACTGCAAACCATGCACTCATACTATCCTGAGGGACCATGTGGAGATGAGGAAGTACTATTTCCTTTATTCAAATTTAATCTCACAGTTTCAGCCATATGTGCAGGACAATACACTGAAGTCCTTTGTCCAGTGGTCAAAGGCGCTGGTACACAATGTGCCATGGTATGCAATTCCACTACAGCCACATACCTAATAGCCTACCTGACAACACTAGCGTCAAAAAAGACTCCCTTAATAAACATCATCTGCTGCTTTAGTATTGTAGGACCCTTAACATGAGAAGATAAAGGCCACAACAACAGGGCTTAGACTTGTAAAAAAAAAAAAACTGTGTGCATACCATAGTGTTTCACCTCAGGCGAGTTCAGTTTCTCCACTATCAGCTGGACCACCTTCTCTTCTGAGATTGCTTTTCCTTTCCGGAGAGTTTCAAGTAGCTGTTCAACAACATTTAAAAAAAAAATGAACCAAAAGAATACAAATACCAGAAAGCATGAAGGTCATACAAAATAAAAGAGGATGTTTACAGCTGGGTTTAGGTGGCGTACACATACTGTACCTCTGCTGACTGCTCCTCATCATTTAATAGGCTGTTGAGCATCTCTGTATCTATACATAATATGAAACATAAACACTAAGTTATAAACGATTACATACTCTCCTGAAACATTTAAAGAAAACTGCACATATACTTCATGAAAAAAACAGTAGAAGAATTACCATCTATAAGGACACATTTCCAAGCATGGGCCAGTTTCTCTGCAAGGGTGGTTTTGCCTACTCCCTAAATGATAGCAACAACATAGAGAATCTTAAAAAGAGTGTATTTGAGGTGACATTGCAAATACTGTGTTATGGCAGTTCCATCACTAAGGCTTTTCACTTAGGGCTAAATCTAGGCAATACTATGATGTACAAAATGTTCCCCTGCCAATATATAAACTGTAACATTATGTGCAACATAAATGTGTCATCGGAATGCACAAAGGATGTAAGGCTGTAAGGGTGTGAGTACATACTTATGTTAATAAGAAAAGATATATGTATCTCAACTTACTGGTTTCCCAAAGATAACAAAACAGGTGGGCTTGGATAGCAAAAACTTCTTTTCAGCTTCATCCTCAATTAGACTGTCCACTGGCGTATACTCCACTGGCGTGGTATGGGAAATTGTACTCGTAGACATTCTGCCTGATGATGTGGCTAAAATAGACGATAACCAAATGTCACGTTGCCAGCTATCTCAATCATCATTAAGTCACATTCCTTTACCTTTTCCTGGTAACGGCCCTAACTTCTTTGGGTGTAGTGGTAATATTACTCTATTTTCAAGATAAGGTTAGCGCGCTCATTATATTGAACGCTGTTGGTTATCATTATGCTAGGATACATAACGTCACCTGCAACTTTTACTTTTGTATCGTTGTAAATCGTTACCCAATTAAGATAGGTGACCTGTGTGGCATATAAAGGCTCATTGCCTTACCTTACATTTTACAGAGTTGATTCAAAATGTAAGGTTAGAAAAACTTAATTCCAACTGAATTTGGTAAGGAACAAGGTGGTCTGCCCATGTCCTGTCAATCTCTGAGTGTTGACTGTTGACTGGTATCCATAGTAACATAGGCCATAGTATTTGCAGCAAGCACATCAAAATAACTATCCGCAGAGTCTAAATTGCGTAATACTTGTAATGCTGTATTAAATACCAATGCTGTCGTCTTGGCGTGGCGTTATGGCATTAATGTTGAGCCAGAACTCAAATTATTTGCTGTACATGTATTTCAAAACGCCTATTGTGCCGCCTATGGCCATACTTTTTGTCCTACGCCGCTACCGGTTGCAGCTGGGTATGATGACAGTCACCTGATTGGGCTCACGGTTTGGCAACAGAAACGCACGCCTTCTCTCGCCTTTTGGACTTACATCATGGAATAAGGCACGTTGAAATATAAATTACAATGGCAATTAAAGCCCTCCTGTTTATGCATGACTGATATCAAGCAGGCGTATTACTACCATTTACTAAAGGCAAGTCAGGCGAATGACAACACTGGGTTGCTAGCTCAGTACGTGCTAACCTATAAGCAATAACGCTTCCTTATTATGCTGTTCATCTCGTCATACAGTTAACGGATTTAATCGGCCAAAACACCTTTAAACAACCCCGTCCAGCTGTATTAATCATACCGACCGACAGGTTCGGGGCGGTAGTAGGCGTAAGTATGAATGTGTGCAAAGTAATGATGCTACATTTGGATAAATATATGTTATGTCATCACACTTTTATATTTTCTTCCTATCTAGAACCATGCCTCTGACGGCGGCCGTTATTAGTGGTTTGCAAAAACTTGTACTGTACGAAACAAGAGCGGTGAGTACGTTTTGCTTCTCTTTTGTCAGTCTATTTCCCCTTGAAGTCCTGAGGTCCCCCTTTTGATGCTAGCTTGCATCATTAGAATGTCGTCCCTCAAACCCCCTCAATTAGGCTTATCGGTGAAGTATGAGCACCCCCCTTATTCCACTGTCGACCACTCAAACTTAACACTTTGCTTGTGGCAATCATAGTCTATGCGATCTATTCAAACGTTGATTTTCAATTTAAGGAACATGTTAAACACACGGATGGACACATCAGATGACAGTGAGGGGTGTGGATATGAGAATGCACACACTGCTCTTAGGCCTAGCCTATGAGCTGTGTTCAAGTGAAGTTTATCTAACTCATAGAAATAATGGCCATCTTTTTGCATGTAGGAGCAATTTTAATCAGCTGTGATATTTCTAAACTGTGTTGATGCTGATGGCTAGTGTGTGTTATGTTAGTTTGGGAAGACACAATTGTCCCAAACAGTTTTTTTTTTAATACTTACACTGTCAGCAAACTGCCAAGTAAATAAAACTTTAATATTAAATTGTGATGGTCAGTTTCTGGTGGTTGCAACATGACTGATAATGAGAATGGTATGGTATTTAATCAGGAACGGGTAGTATGAAACATGACATGATATATTTGAAATTAGGTAGTTAAAGGATGGGAATGTACCACCTTTCTAGTTACAGACATGGTGACCAAAAATAGTCTGTACCTGTTCACAGATGTCCTACATCTGATGGTGATACATGCCCAATTAAAGTGTTGTAAAACACTGCCTGCGTGTGTGCACGTGTGTGTGTGTGTGCGCACGTGTGTGTGTGTGTGTGTGTGTGTGTGTGTGTGTGTGTGTGTGTGTGTGTGTGTGTGTGTGTGTGTGTGTGTGTGTGTGTGTGTGTGTGTATCCAGATAATGGCAGTATGGCTCGTGCACTAGCTTGGAAGATGAAATTGGCTGTTATTCAAAGCAACTTACAAAGGTCCTTAACATAAGAATAACTTGAACAATTTATTACCAGTGTTACATTATCAATAGATGTTTGAAGTTCTAATAAAACATTAAATTAACACTACTGACAAGAGTAAAAAAAGTTAACAATATTGTGGTAAGGCTTTCTGTATGTTAATAATATACCAAATTGTGGCACCAAATGTAGCCTATGACAGAACATGGGCAAGATGTCACAGACTTTCAACAGTTAGCATACACCTTGTGACATTATATCTAGCATTTTATGTTGTGCGAAGTATTCATCTATTGTCAAAAAGGAATAGGTCCACCATGCTTCTGAAAACACCTGGTCTATCAACAATGCGGGACATATTTGGTAATTCAGAGCAACGCAGTCTCTCACACACATACCAACACACAGCCTTTGACATAATGTATGAATAGAAAAGGTAGCAGTTTAGAGCAAGGTAGATGTAAAATTTGACATTTTTAATATGGTGCGCAGCAGAAAAGTGGACTGACGCTGCAATGCTACTTCATCTTAATCAGAGTCCTTGAGGGGCAGGAGCAAAGTCCTCAAGGACTCTGATTAAGATGAAGTAGCATCGCAGCGTCAGTCCACTTTTCTGCTGCTTATTAAAAATGTACAATTTTTGCATCTGCCTTGCTCTAAACTGCTACCTTTTCTATTCATATATTGTGGTAAAGGCTGTCTGTTGGTATGTGTGTAAAAGAGACTGTCTAGCTCTCTACAAGTTTACTGAACACTGATCAGTATGTCGCCATGCACTGAATGAATAACTTTGGCAAAAGATAGTGGCTAAGTGTGCCTGTTTAAACATGTGATATGGATTGTTCTCCAGTGCCTCTGCAATCCGCAATCAGGTGACTTGAAGTGTCTGCCTGCATATATCAGACTGGTATAGCTTTTTGTATCCAGTACCAGAGAGGTATATAGTGTGATCAGCTACACTTTTGGGCCTTTGAAGGACTATTATGTTAATGTGGTACTGCCAGAAAAAAAAATCCCCTGGATAATTAAGACCATGTCCACATTCATTAGTTTTTACCATATTAGAACCAATCTTACATCTGTCTACACACAACATTTTAATGTCTATTCAAGTGAGATGGGGAAAAATTAGGAAGAAGGCAGATATTGTTTCTTTATTTGATGGACGTCACAGTCTCAGTTAGTGTCGTAACAGGCATTTTCTACAAAACATGTCAGGTTTTAAGCTTGTTGTGTAATTTAACTCACCACAGACCACTGTGTACTGCAGTGTGCCTAGACTTTGCATCTCATTAAAAAAAAAACTGGTCAGGTCTTCATAACTGGACCCCTTAGACTTGTGTAAGAAAAAGCTTTTTTTTTCCTTCCTCCATCCAGCTCTGAAGGGTTTTGACCATTCAGGGCTTCAACAACCCCCCCCTGACAACTGGAGGGGGCAGAAGTGTGCCTCCCACCATGGCCTGGTGGTGGAACAAAGAGCCACGTGCTCCCAGTGTGAGTTAATGGGGATGAAGTAGGTGACTGTATTGTGGAGGGCCCACGGCCCCAATTCCACGGCTTTTCACGTGGAGATGGCAGCCGCTTTGGGCTCAGAGTCTTGCCCACATGTGCTCTCTCTCTGGTATTGTGGTGCATGAAAGGAGGAAAAGGCAAGCAGACCTGTCCTATTTGCTGTGTGTGTGAGAGAGAGAGAGTGTGTGTGTGGGATCAGCGGCAGAGAGACAGGTAGACAGATGGATGGACTTAAGGCAGAATAAGAGTGCTTAGAAGGAAAAGAACAGGACACTCTCTGCAGTGTTCCAGCACCCTTCTGTGCACTACACACACACACACACTCACACACTCACACACCCCTACACATATACACACCTACACATATACACACACAGTTCCATTTTATTTTCTATGACAGTAGGAATATATTCTCCCTTGAATCTGGGTTGCACATTGTGCTCCCTAATGAATAGGCTACCAGTTTATAACGGCATCATCTGGCCTTTGAGAGTGAGGTCTGCAAGGCCTCCTACATAAGTGCATACTGCTTAGGCTGTACCCAAGGCTGTAATTGCATCTCAAGAGCCTGTGCTACCACTTTTGGGTTGGTGTTTTTTTAAGTAGGTTATGCACACAAATATACACTCAGTAGAGCAGACTAAATTCCCCACATTAGACAAAGTTCTTTAGGCAGAAGCAAAACTTCAATATTTAAGCCAATTTACAGACAAAGCGAGCAGGCAGTGAGCAAACTGCATTATTTTGGTCAAGAGTTGGTGTCCCATGAAAACAGTATCTGCTCTTGGTAGTCCGGACACAAAGTGCCCACCCATGCTACTTTTTCCTTAGTCAGTTTGCTTGAAGAGTCCATGGTCACTGTGATCTCGCTCCCCCTCTCCCCTCTCCCCCTCTCTCCCCCTCCCCCTCTCTCCCCCTCTCTTCCCCTCTCTTCCCCTCTCTGTCCCTCTCTCTGTCCCTCTCTCTGTCCCCCTCTCTCTCCCTCTCTCCCTCTCTCTCTCCCTCTCCCTCTCCCTCTCTCTCTGTCTTTCTCTCTCTCTCTCTCTTTTCTCTCTGTGTCTTTCCACCTATTTTTCTGTTGACATGTCTTCTCTTCCTCTGCTCCAGAGGTACTTCCTGGTGGGCAGTAACCAAGCCCAGACATGCCACCGTGTGCTGAAGATTGACAGGACTGAGCCAAAAGACCTGGTCATCATCGATGACAAGGTAGGACTTGACAGTGTGTTTGCGTGTTTGGCTGAGAAGGTGTGTGTGTGTGTGTGTGTGTGTGTGTGTGTGTGTGTGTGTGTGTGTGTGTGTGTGTGTGTGTGTGTGTGTGTGTGTGTGTGTGTGTGTGTGTGTGTGTGTGTGTGTGTGTGTGTGTGTGTGTGTGTGTGTGTGTGTGTGTGTGTGTGTGTGTGTGTGTGTGTGTGTGTGTGTGTGAATCTTGTTGCCTAAAGCATGCACTCACCCCCTGGCTATTGTTGTAAGAAGAAGCTATAGTGTACAATCTGTAGAAGTTACTGTCTCCATGGCTTTATTAAGACTAAAGCAAATGAGAGAGGGATGAAAATATTTTAGTGGTCTCGTGGTTAAAGGATTGGTGTTGGGATCGGAGGGTCGTAGGTTCGAATCCTGTTCCAGTAGGGAGAATGGGGGTGGGGGAGGTAGTTAAACCCACATTGCTCCAAGGACTGTAACTGAACCTTGAACAACAGGGCTATGGATTGATTTTCACTGAACTTTTCCTTTAATATACGGTTTCCTTTAATAACTGTAAGCCGCTCTGGATAAGAGCGTCTGCTAAGTGTAATGTAATGAAGAAAAAAATGCTGTCTGGTCTGAAAGCTGACACTGTAAACAGCATACAGCCTGATTAAATGCGGCTGTGCAGCTTGCACTACTGAATTAGGTTGAATTAGGACTGAATATGGATATTTGTAAAACTACATGCAGAAACCTGTTTAATCTTGTCCAGAGCATCTCATGAAAGCCATTTATTTAAAAAAAAAAACTACCCTCTTACATGCCCTGGTCATCCTAATTTAGGTTTCTATCTGTTTGATTTATTTTTGTTCTACATAATATGGAGCCTCTTGTGTGTCTGAAATCAAGACAAGTCCAAGACAAGACTGTCCAACAGATCTGCTAATTTTGCCCATCTCAGTTGGAAGTCTGGAGTAGACACTTGGGATTTGCATAAAATCTTCTTAGTGAAATAAGGGAGCGGGGGACTTCTAAATCACATGGGGTGTATAACAAAGGTTGATTAAAAACTACTGGTCTATTGGCCTATTCATAAAAAATCTCACATTAATAAGAAGAGAGTCCATTTTTAATTCATGAATTGAAGTAGATGGAAAAACTGGTATTCTCTTAAGTAGGGTTTTCATTAACAAGCCTTAAAAATTCCAAGAACTGGATGGAAACACAGTATGAACACAGTGGATGGTTGAGTAATGAACTCAGTACATCTTTAGTGTTCCCGCTGGTTAATTCGCCTCTGTCCCATTAGATGTCGTTAGATAATTTACATTAGATGTAAATTAATGTAATGTAATTCACATGTAATGCTATGTAAATGTAATCGAATATTAATGCAATGGTGCACAAGGAACAGTGTTACTGGGAAGACGTTGGTCCATTCCATCCCCTATACTTTTTTATTTATTTATTTTACTTTTATTTTACCAGAGAATAAAATGACATTGAGATCGAAGTCTCTTTTACAAGGGAGCCCTGGCCTACCTGTGTGTGCATATACAGTGCCTGACAAAAGTCTTGTCGCTTATCCATTTTGTAGAAAACAAAAGCTTATAACCTTACTTTTAATTAATCCATTGGTTTTAGAAATGTCTCGTATGAAAGCTAAAACCCTCCTAAATTATGTTAATATACTGAAAATAAATTTGCTTTACTGAAGAAAGATTGATAATGCAATGAACACAGAAAGGTCAGATTTTGGCAAGACAAAAGTTTTGTCGCCTACAGAAAATTGAACAAATAATTTACTTCAAATATGTTGCATAACATCAGTGAATCAAGTAATGGTGCTGTGAGATATTTAATATATTGTATCTTCCATGAGCTTTAAGGACTGCATCCATGCGGTTCAACAATGATTCATACAATTTATTGATGAAGTCATCAGGAATAGCAAAGAAAGCAGTCTTACATGCCTCCCAGAGTCCATAAAGATTCTTTGGTTTTGCCTTCCATGCTTCGTCTTTCATTCTACCCCAGACATGCTTAATGATGTTCATGTCTGGTGACTGGGCTGGCCAGTCCTGGAGCACTTTGATCTTCTTCGCCTTGAGGACTTTGATGTAGAGATGGTAGTATGCGATGGAGCACCATCCTGCTGCAAAATTTGTGGTTGGGAATGTAAGAGGTTGCTAATACTTCTTGATATTGCCTTCCACCCTGCAAATGTCTTACAGCCCCAGACCATGATTTTCCGCCACCAAACGTAACGGTTTTCTGTGTGAATCTTGGATCCATGCGGGCTCCAGTAGGTCTCCTGCAATATTTGCGGTGGCTGTGATGTAATTCAACCGAAGATTTATCTGAGAAATTTTCTGCCACTTTTCCAGCATCCATCCTTTTAGCAGGCTGTGGGCCTTCCCAAATGTTTTTTAATTGCCTTTTGTTTAGTGCTGGTTTCTGTGCACTGATTCGACCATGAAGGACATTTTGAGACAGAAATGCTTTGGTGTCAGGGGTGCATCTTAGGCATTTTGTCAGAGGGCAAGTTGGAGTTGATGTGAAGGTCTGGTATGCTTGGGTTCTTTTTATACACATCCACTAATTGATTGATCAATAACTGATCACAGGTGAGGCTGTAATCTAGGATTGGGTGCATCATATGACAAGGCGACAAGACTTTTGTCTTGCCAAAATCGGACTTTTCTGTGTTCATTAAATGATCAATCTTTCTTCAGTAAAGCAAATTTATTTTCAGTATATTAACATAATTTAGGAGGGTTTTAGCTTTCATATGAGACATTTCTAAAACCAATGGATTAATTAAAAGTAAGGTTATAAGCTTTTGTTTCTACAAAATGGATAAGCGACAAGACTTTTGTCAGGCACTGTATGTACATTTTACATACATCACTGCTTATCTTGTCTTTTTGTGTAACTGTGTGTGTATGTGTGTGCATGCATGTGTGTATGTTACTGTGTATGTATTTATTTATTTTGCATTTATTTTACCAGAGAATAAAATGACATTGAGATTGAAATCTTTTTTACAAGGGAGGCCTGACCTATAAGGCAACACACAAAAAACTTAAAGTTTCAAAATGCAATAAAACTCAATAAAGACACAGTAAGTTAGTGGAAAAAAGTTAAAAGCAAGAGCACAGTTTGAAAGATTAAGATGTGACTTTTAGGAACAACACTTGCCAAGTTCCTAATGGATGTGTTTTAGGAACAGCAAGTGGCAACAGTGTGTACCAGCGTAACAGTCCTTAATATACGGAAGCTCAGAATAACTCTTGAGTTTTTTGTCATGTTTGTGTGACTGTGTTCGGAAGGGCTGTCAGTGTATTGAACTAATGGGGTGTGTATGTGAGGGAGGGAGGGAGGGAGGGAGAGAGAGAAAGAGAGATATCATGTGTGTGTGTTTATATGTCAATGTGTCCGCTTTTGGGTTCTGTCTTTGTATATTTGGGATTATGTTTCTGTTTACGTATCTGTCTGTGTATGTATGTATGTACATTATACTGCCTATGTTTGTCTTTTTGTGTGTGTGTGTGTGTGTCTATACGTCTATATGTGTATGTTTGTGTGTGCACCTGCATGCATACGTGTGTGTGTGTGTGTGTGTGTGTGTGTGTGTGTGTGTGTGTGTGTGTGTGTGTGTGTCTTACTGTGTATGTATGTAGTGTGTGTATGTGTTACAGTGTGTGTATGTATATTGAAGGAAAAGTTCAATGTAAATCAGTCCGTAGCCCTGTTGTTCGAGGTGTGTGTATGTGCTTTAATGTGTGTTTGTATAAATGTGTGTGTTTGTATAAATGTGTGTGTATGTATATTGACGTGTATGTGTTTAAATGTGTGTGTGTGTGTGTGTGCGCACGCATGCAGCATGTGTACAGCCAGCAGGAGGTGCGGGAGCTGCTGGGGCGTCTGGATCTGGGGAACCGCACCAAGATGGGCCAGAAGGGCTCCTCCGGCCTCTCCCGTGCAGTCTCCGCATTCGGCATCGTAGGTAAGACACCTAGGATTGGGCGGGTGTGTGTGTGCAAGAGATTCAAGAGTGTGTCTGTGTGTGTGCAAGAGATTCAGGAGTGTGTGTGTGTGTGTGTGTGTGTGTGTGTGTGTGTGTGTGTGTGTGTGTGTGTGTGTGTGTGTGTGTTTGTGTGTCCCTGCTCTGACATTCAAGCCCTCCCTATAATACACCACCAGCACCAAGGACCACTGCCAGAGTCTCCTAGCATTACTGAAGCCATTGAAGGCCTCATATCAATTAATTGTAAATGTCCCTTTCTGTGTGTGGGCACGCATCTTTTAAAGTTTTGCATGTTCTCAGAAATGACTGTCAACTAGCCTGAGATATTGACTTTCTAGCCCAGTCAAGCCATTTCCATGGGTCTGAGTGCTGCTTGTAGCACTAAATGAAGTGAAACTGCACTTTAATAGTAATGCAACATTTGGTGTAATAATCAGTCAGTGATTATGCCATTATGATGAATTAACTCCAACATACTGTGGAAATTATTTAATGCATAATAATTCTAATTAACTGTAATCAAATGGCAACATTGTGAGGTGAAGGAGTTTGAACACCTCACCTTACACGTACTGATCCGTCTGTCGGTAATGATGTAGGGCAGCCTGGAATTAACGCCCTGGCAGCTCAACACCTAGCGAAGCACAGTATTACTCAATTTACGTGTCTGTGCGTGTCTGTGCGTGTATGTGCGTGTGTGTGTGTGTGTGTGTGTGTGTGTGTGTGTGTGTGTGTTCGTGTGTGTGTGTGTGTGTTCGTTCGTGTGTGTGTGTTCGTGTTCACCCTCTCATCAACTGCTCCATCTGCATTCACCCTCTTTTTCCATTTCAGTCTCTGCTCTTCATCGCTTGTTCAATTTCCCCAGCGAATGAAGGAGCTCCCCTGGGAGCGCTGCCTGCCCTCGCTCCCTTGTGGAAGGGCTAGAGGAGTGGGTCACACTAGGCTAGACAGAGCGGGTGGGTGGGCAGGTGGGTGGGGGGCGGATAGGGGGTGGCAGGAGTGGGAGAAGGTCTCGTCTCCTTTTCCAGGAAAAGCTATCTCACAAACAGGGACACACAGACATAGACAAACACACACCCAGACATGGAGCATAAAAAACACACACAGACACACACGATAGGCGTTAGTGACATTAACACACACAGAAACACACAAACACACACAAAGCATACAGACATACACACAAGAAAACACACAAAAAACACACACGCACAGACATGGAGCATAAAACGCACGCAAAATCATCCCTCGATGCATGAAAATAATCACCCAGGCGGACTGACAAAAGCAGATGTGTGTTGCTTAACCCATTATGTGAGTGTGAGTCATTATATAGAAAATATAATTTGTTATTTGTTTTGACCTACTTATCCAGTGAACTAATAAAACAAACACACACACACACACACACACAGCATATTGAGTAATGACATGCTTCAGCGGTGGCTTTCAGTGCATTAGAGAGGTAAGGACCCATGTTATTGTGCATGGGGTTAGGTAACACACGCATGGCTACATGCCCTCGAAAGACTATCCTTGGTGTTAGTGCAGCCACTGTCACACACAGTGTGTGTTTCTGATTGCTTTTGGTTGCGGGGATGTTCTCCACAACATTATTCATAGAGTGCCTGTCTGGGCCGTATTTTCTATTTTATTTATTTATTGTACAGGTTGACACAGAAAGTTATGCAAGTCTTGTTATTCCTGTTTTGTGTTTGAGGGTGCTTAGTGGAGCATAAAAACCCACTGTAACTATACCAAACTCCCATGAGCAACACTTGTACACCAATGGATTCCCATATGGCATTTTTGGTTAAAAGTATCCAAACTGATCTCACTGTGAGCGTGTGATGGCGGCAGTCAGTGTATGTTGCCACACTGCACTTTGTGCTCTGCATACTTACCTGCTTTTATTGTCCTTTGCCAGTAGTGGACTAGTAGTGAAGGCAAAATCTGGGTGAACATTGAAAAATCATAAGAAAGAAATGATGGAAGAACTATAAGTGTGTTGCAGAGTGTTGCACATTTAACTATAACATGATTGGAGGAGAAGTAGCCATGTGACTGTCCTGAATAGATGCAGTAGATTGAAAGCAGATTTGCATTAACATACTGTAAATGTACGGTAACTGTGATAATCTTTTATATGCATATATTGTTTCTTAATGCGTCAAGTTTATATGGCATCATATTATGACGTCAAGGAGTGTCAACATCAGTCCATATGCATACTGATCTGTCTTTTGATAATGATATAGGTCAAGCTGCAATTACCAGTGTCTGTATCTGTCACGGAGGAGCATGAAAAAGTGATTGTGTGTGTGTGTGTAAATCTTGTTGGCTAAAACATGCACTCACTCGCTCACTCACTCACTTTCTCACTCACTGACTTGCTCATTTACCCTCTTACTCACTATGCCCCACCCCATACCCCCCACTCAACACACACACACACACACACACACACACACACACACACACACACACACACACACACACACGCATGCAAAGCAGAGAAAAGAAATCTATTTTAATGTTTTGTACTTCCTTTTGTTTTGGGGAACCAAGATTAGTGTTCTTAGATCTGTCTGGAAACAGATTGTTTTTGCCAGCAAGCCAGGAGAGGATGACAAATGAACAACTAATAACTTTGCATTAGTTGGCCCGAAGGCATCATTTGAAGAACTGTTATTTTAAGTTGAAAGACAACCTCAACCTCTAATATTCCACACAAGCCCGTGTCACGACATTGAAGACCTTTATTTGGTCGTACCGGTTAGGATTAGGATACCAACCAAAAATAGTCTGGCTAACACCAGGATCCTGTTTGGTGTTGGCTGGGTAAATGTGAGTCGACCCTGAGGTGTAGGTGCGTTGTTCTCTGAAGTGGTACACCCAGTACTGTGTCAGATGTGTCACCTCCACACCTGTCTCACACACACACACACACACACACACACACACACACACACACACACACACACACACACACACACACACTGGGAGACAGACACAGACAATCTGTCATTTGCATCAACAGGAGATGTCTGTAATTGTGGCCTTCTGTAGAAAATTACTATTGTGTGCCATTTTGTGCCGTGTGTGTGTGTGTTTGTGTGTGTGTGTGTGTGTGTTTGTGGCTGTACGTGAGCATATAGGAGTATCGAACTGGGTCAAAATCATCATCATCATCATCTCTCCTTGTCTGGTCATTTAGGCAAATGTGTCACGTCCTTGAGTTACATAAACACACTCTCTCTCTCTCTCTCTCCCCTTCACTCTCCCTCTCTATCTCCATCCCTTTTTACTTTCCCTCTTTCCCCTGCCTCATACATCTTTGGATATTGATTGCTTATTTCAGGATAATGGAGATTCAAAAGAGTCTGAATCACACCCTCTAGCACAAAAAAATCATCTGCTCCATAATGTGAGGCATTGAGTGGCTTCAGTAGTGCTAGTGACTCTGCCCGTGGTCCTTGGTGTTGGCAGTGTATTGTAGGGAGGGCTTGAGTGTCAGAGCAGGGAGACACACACACACACACACACACGTGTGCTGTCGGTGTATTAAAGGGAAGGTTTGAGTGGCAGGGCAGAGGAGACAAGGCTGCTGCTGCTTTGTGTGACTGCCTGGCAGACTTATGTAACTCCCACACAGACACCTGTGGGGTAATCGCACACAACACACACGTACACACACACACACACACACACACACACACACAGTATCAAAAAATACTGTCCCATCATTTGTTAATTACAACTCCTGCTCTTCTTTTTATGGTCTGTTTTTGAGTGTGCACGCACAAGGTTGTGGTGGAGGTGGGCATATGTGTGTGTGTGAGGGGGGGGGTGGTATCCTGTGTTTAGTAAAAGACTCATTCCTGTTACTGGGCAGACTGTTTCTCTCTCTCTCTGTCTCTCTCTCTCTCTCATATTCTCCCTCTCATATTCTCCCTCCCTCTTTCTCTGCTTTTCATTGCTTGGATATTTCATCCACGTGATTTTTAAATCGATTCTACGTGTGTGTGTGTGTGTGTGTGTGTGTCTGTGTGTGTGTGTGTGTGTGTGTTGTCCAGGGTTTGTTCGTTTCCTGGAGGGCTACTACCTGGTGTTGATCACCAAGCGCAGAAAGGTGGCGGACATCGGTGGACATTCCATCTACAAGATCGAGGACACCAACATGATCTACATCCCCAATGATTCTGTGCGCGTCACACACCCTGATGAAGCCAGGTGCTGTGTGTGTGTGTGTGTGTGTGTGTGTGTGGTGTGCATGCATGGACGTCTACCAATAAAGTAATTAATTTTGTTGAATTCAGTTGAGCAGTTGATTATTTTATGTTTATCGCTAACATGCTGTTGTTTGTATTGAATATTTTAACATCAGCATTTGACACTGTGTTGTTAATAATTCCAGATATGTGAGAATCTTCCAGAATGTTGATCTCTCCAGCAACTTTTACTTCAGGTAATGGTTTACATATTTGAATGTATGTGTGTGTGTGTATGTATGTGTGGGTGTACGTCTTTAAGTAACAGAGATATCACCTGCATGCAGATGTTTAATTACTACTAATGAACATAGCCAGTTTCTCATACACATGAAGGGTTACAATTTGCCTCTAAGTGTGTGTATGTAGTTACAACGCCCCCTTGCATTTAGATTTCTTGTCTGCCACATGTTTGTGTGTGTGTGTGTGTGTGTGTGTGTGAGAGTGTGTGAGTGTGTGAGTGCGTGAGTGTGTGAGTGTGTGTGTGAGTGAGAAATAGATGCAGTGGCCGTGTGGGACCCTAGCCATAGACACGTGTGTGTGAGAGTGTTGCATCAGGAGAGAGGAGATGAACCAGTCTGACATTTGGAATAATAATGAAGTGATAAGCAGAGATTGCAGAAGAAATGTCATTGCTCTCCAGAGAGATATTTGTGAAGGGGTGTGTGTGTTTGTGTGTGTGAGTGTCTGTGTGAGTGTGTGTGTGAGTGTATATGAGTGTGTGAGTGTGTCTGTGAGTGTGTGTGTGTGAGTGTGTGTATGAGTGTATATGAGTGTGTGTGTGTGTGTGTGAGTGAGTGTGAGAGAGAGAAAGAGAGAGCGCAGGACTGACAGATAAAGATACAGACTTATCTATGCACACACTGCAGTAGAAGAGCGAGTTGTCCTGATGGGTCACAAAGGTCGAATGAATGACCTCATCTACCCTTCATTTATTTTAAGATGCGTCTGTGTGGGTGGGTGGGTGTGTGTGTGTGAGTGTGTGTGTGAGTGAGTGAGTGAGTGAGTGACCCGAGTTGATTCCTGTCTGCCCCCTGCTCTGAGTTTATTTGATTGGAGAGGGTGAAGTGGGGTTTTTGAAGCCCCCGTCACAATGGATTATGTAAGCCTGCATTACTGCCAGATCCCAGCATGGTCGCCATGACAGCGAGTGTCTGGATATGACCCCTGGGCGTGGGTGCTCACCCCGTCATCCTCAACACACACACACACACACACACACACACACACACACACACACACACACACGCACACGCACACCCTCGCTTTACATCACACTCACTGACTGCCCCCAAACAGACAAGCACACACACACACCCCTATATACATACATACATACATACATACACAAATGTATGTACACAAGCACAAAATAGTTACATCCATAAACATACACACGCAATCATCTGCTCCTAAACTTCCTGATGTTCATACATGTAAACAAAAACTCTCGTCGTGTTCATTTTCAGATATGACAGTTTAGTGCTCTGTTGTCTAACAGGATTTGTGTGGGTATGTGTGTGCAGGTACACGGACATAGGCCAGTATAACCTATGATCTGAGTCATTTTCTGTGTGTGTGTGTGTGTGTGTGTGTGTGTGTGTGTGTGTACAGTTACAGCTATGACTTGAGCCACTCCCTGCAGTACAACATGTGTGTGTTGCGAGCCCCCTACGAGAGTGAGGAGGGAGAGGTGGAGGTGACCACAACCAGCAAACAGGACAGCTTCGACATCTTTGAAGACGAGGGCCTTCCCACACAGGGTGTGTTTGTATTTATATATATATATATATATATATATATATATATATATATGTGTGTGTGTGTGTGTGTGTTTGTGTGTCTGAGAGTTGTATCGAAACTTGAGTTGACTTGTGTATTTCTCTTCTCTTCATTATGAGTTAACATCTGAGTAAATCCTAATCTTCATCATCATCTTCATCAACTATTACCCCTGTTCTGTCTGTCTGTGTGTGTGCTTGTATATGTGCATTTGTGCGGCTGTGTGGGTGGGATTGTATGTGCATTTGAGAGTGCTGTGTGTGTTTTATTTGTGCATGTGTGTGCCTGTGCAATTTATTGGGTGGGTGGGTGAGAATGTATGTATGCTTTGTGTGTGTATATATGTGTATTTATGAGTTGCAAGTATGTTTTATTTGTGTGTGCGTGTGCGCGCGCGTGTGTGTGTGTGTGTTTGCATGTGTGTTTGTTGGTGTGTGTGTGTGTGTGCAGTGGTTCAGGGCATTAAGAACGAGCCCTATGACAAGTATGTGTGGAACGGCCGACTGCTGGACAAGGTGAAGGACACGCTGCATCCTGATTGGCTCCTCTACATTATCCACGGCTTCTGCGGCCAGTCCAGTATCCTTTGGTCTTAGGCACTGTGTGTGTGTGTGTGTGTGTGTGTGTGTGTGTGTGTGTGTGTGTGTGTGTGTATTCAGAGAATTAGGTGTTTGTTCAGTGTGTGTGTGTGTGTGTGTGTGTGTGTGTGTGCGTGTGTGTGTGTTCGTGTTTAAGTACATTTGGTCCGTGTATATGTTCATGTTTAGGTTTACTTGGTCTGTGTGTGTGTTCCTGTTTAAGTACACTTGGTCCGTGTGTGTGTGTGTGCATAAGTGTGTGGGCTCTAGTGTGTGTACGGTCCCTAACCCGTCTGCCTCAGAGCTGCTGATATACGGTCGCCCGGTGCACGTGAGTCTCATCGCCCGCCGATCCAGCCGCTTCGCTGGCACCCGCTTCCTCAAGAGGGGGGCCAACTGTGAGGTAATGTCGCCATGCCACCGCGACGTGTGTGTGTGTCTGTGTGTGTGTGTGTGTGTGCACGCTGAAATAATGGTGTGTGTGTGTCTGTGTGTGTACAGGGCGACGTGGCCAATGAGGTGGAGACGGAGCAGATCATCCATGATGCGTCGGTGATGTCCTTCAGGGCGGGCAGCTACTCCTCCTACGTGCAGGTCCGCGGCTCCGTGCCCCTCTACTGGAGCCAGGACATCTCCACCATGATGCCCAAACCACCTATACGCCGTACGTGTGTGTGTGTGTGTGTGTGTGTGTGTACACATGTCCACCATGATGCCCAAACCACCTATACGGCGTGTGTGTGTGTACATCTCCACCATGATGCCCAAACCATCTATACGCCGTACGTCTGAGTGTGTGTGTGTGTGTGTGTGTATGTGTGTATGTGTGTATGTGTGTATGTGTGTATGTGTGTGTGTGTGTGTGTGTGTGTGTGTGTGTGTGTGTGTGTGTATGTACACATGTCCACCATGATGCCCAAACCACCTATACGGTGTGTGTGTGTGTGTGTGTGTGTACATCTCCACCATGATGCCCAAACCATCTATACGCCATACGTGTGTGTGTGTGCGTGCATGTATGTGTGCGTGCATGTGTGTGCGCGTCTGTGTGCGTGTGTGTGTGCACGTGCGTGCGTGTGTACATCTCCACCATGATGCCCAAGCCGCCTATATGCCGTACGTGTGTGTGTGTGTGTGTGTGTGTGTGTGTGTTCACACATCTCCACCATGATGCCCAAGCCACCTATCTGCTGTAGGCGTGTGTGCGCGTTCGTGTGCATGTACATGTGCCCATTTCCACTATGATGCCGTACGTGTGTGTGTGTGTGTGTGTTTACACATCTCCATGTTTTTCTGTGTTTACACCTATCTGCCGTAAGTGTGTGCGTGTTCATGTGCACGTACGTGTGTGCACATTTATACCATGATGGCCAAACCATCTATACACCATAAGCCTGTGTGTGTGCATGCGTGTGTGTGTGTGTGTGCGTGTGTGTGTACATCTCCATTATGATGCTCCATCATGTGTACATCATGATGTCCAAATCACCTATTCAACTGTGTGTGTGTGAGTGTGTGTGTACACATCTCCACCATTATGGCCAAACTACCTGTCCTCGATGTATGTGTGTGCAATTTAAAGACTTGCACAGATCAGAGCTTATGTATGCAATTCAGGTTTTAGAGTTTGTGTGTGTGTGTGTATTTATGTGTGAGATTATCTGTGTGTGTATGTGAGAGGGAAGAAGAAACAAGACCAAAGAAGAGAGTGTGTGTACATACACGTGACTTGAATACTCTTTCAACTTAAAGGACACTTACCCTCTCTTGACTCGCTGGCTTTAATCTCCCAAGGCTGCTGGAGAGAGAGAGATACGTGTCCATTTCTTGTTTCACAAATCACAGCGAGTGTCACAGTCCAACATCTCTTTTTTTTGGTCAGCCCAACACGTTAACCTCCACGTGCTTCTCCACACGCTGCTCCACGTGACTCAAGTGATGGCTAAGTGTTAATTGCATTGCCACTTGCTTTAAATTGCACCCTTCATGAACCATCTCGGTTGGTGACACTCTTCTGGAAGCAGTTTTCATTTTCTGGGCCGGGCCCACAGCTGGTTATTTGGCTGTCGAGATGTAATGAATCTGGTGCCAGATTCGGCAGGCACCCGCCCAGAACAGGCCCTGGAACTGGAACTGGAACCTGCTCCTCGTGGAAGGCAGCCTAATAAGGAACCGTTGTAGTTCTTGGAACTAGTTTCAGTTCTTGACAGCGCAGGAACCTCCAGAGGCCCCTTCAGCCAGAGATGCCTGAACCACCCACACATGCTACGTTTCTACTCACTGAGATTATTATTATTATTTTATGTCTTTTCTTTGTTTTCTCTCTTGGCTTTCTATGTGGTTTTTTTTGTCACAGAGATCCTCTCCGTTATTTTGCTTTGTCTTTGTCTGTCTTTTTTTCTCTTTCTTATATTTAATTATGCACAACACAAATAAAATAGCTTCAGTGTTTGTACAGTATAAAGCATATTTGAGTGCATAAATAAAATGTAAATATATATATTTTTTTCTCTCTCCATCTCTCCCCCTTACTCTCTCTCCCTCATATTTCTATCTCTGTCTCTATCTGTTCACCCCTCTCTCTCTCTCTGTCTGTCTCTCTCTCTCTCCTTCTCCCTCTCCCTCTCTCTCTCCTCCTTAGTGGACCAGGCTGACCCGTATGCCCATGTGGCAGGGCTGCACTTTGATCAGATGCTCCGACGCTTCGGCTCCCCCATCATCATCCTCAACCTGGTGAAGGTCAGTGCTGTCCCACAGAGGCCTCTGTCTGAGTGCTGTGGTTCTCCCCTAAGTAGCCTTCCTGGAATTGGTGTCCTCCCCTGTGCCCTGTCCCCTGTGTCCTGTGCTCTGTGTCCTGCCCAGCTCTGAGTGTCTGCTCTCTCTGCCCGGTCATGTACCCATCTCCCCCTTCTGTGCAGGGATGGATTAAGGAATCATGTGCCCCAGGTCAAAAATGATCTTGCCCCCCCCACCTTCCCCCCTCCTAACCTCTCGGTTCGTCTGTCCATTTTTAACCTGGTTGGTTCCGAAGTTTTTTTGTACATATGCTACATATTTTGTACATATGTGCTACGCTTGGAGGGGTAGGGAAGGGGATGTTAATTTGACCTGGACCCTAGCACACTTTATTGGGGGGGGGGTTACCTAACATACGTACACTATGCCACCTAGTACATGAGGCCCCTTGAAGAAGGAGCTGACTGTGTGTGTGTATGTGTGTGTGTGTGTGTGTGTATGTGTGTACGTGTGTTTACCTAACATACGTACACTATGCCACCTGGTACATGAGGCCCCTTGAAGAAGGAGCTGACTGTGTGTGTGTGTGTGTATGTATGTGTATGTGTATGTGTGTGTGTGTGTGTGTGTGTGTGTGTGTGTGTGTATGTGTGGGGTGGGGGGTGGGTGGTAGTCCCAGTTTGTGACCTCTGCCCCCCTGGGCCTGGGCCTGGTAGTTATGTTCATTACATCACCCTTCTGTGCTCGTGCCACACTGGCATCACTGGACACATCGACAGAAAAAGTTGAATCACCGCACACCAAAAAGACTTCATTTTTGCTGTTTTATTTGCAAAGTGAACCTGAGGAAACAACGAGCGAAACGCGTCGTTCACAATAAAACAGCAAAAATTAAGTCTTTTCGGTGTGCAGTGATTCAAGTTTTTCTGTCGCTGGATTACCTTAACTGCACTTCACCGGCACCTGAAAACTGGCTGTGCATAGGACTTGTAAATTGATGAATCACTGGACACATGTTGAATATGTGCTGGCCAATCACAGCTTAGCAGTATCCATTCACATCAGGCTCACTTCAAAAATCACTTTATCAGTAGCTTGTAGTGTGTTCTTGTGTGTGTGTTTGTGTGTGTGTGTGTGTTTGTGCTTTTAAAGTTTGTGTGTGGAGTGCATCTACGATATACAACTGTAACACTTCCACACACTGAGAGGCTTATACCTGACAAATGTTCACAGCATCGGACATCGCATGTAAAATCCCACACGTGTGTGTGTGTGTGTGTGTGTGTGTGTGTGTGTGTGTGTGTGTGTGAGGGTGAGAGACGGGGAGAGAGAGACAGACCCTGGCTCTCTGGTGTCAGTTATCACATGGACAAGCACGTGAACACACACGCGCACACACACTAATAAGCACATGTATAAACAAGCCCATGTACTGAATATGCACACTGTATGGCTGCCAGTGACATGGACACAAACAAACATATGCTTGGTCAGGGGCCAGCCATGGGAGCTGGTCCTCCTGAAATGTCTCATTTCTGCTTCTCTGAAGAGACACAGATTGTGGAGGTGGGAGGTCGTGAGGGACAGAGAGAGAGATCATAAAGGTCTTTTGGGATGAGGAGGACAAGAAGAGCTACCAGTGTGTGTCTGTGTGTGTGTGTGTGTGTGTGTGTGTGTTTGTATGTTTGTATGTGTGTGCGTGTGTGAGTCAGGGGTTAATGTGACTTGTTATTCATTACAACCCTTCATCGTGGGCAGTCATCAATAAACATTGTTTTGTTTGTGTGCCTGTGTTATTGTTGAGCATAGTACACGTGTCTGCAGAGATGGCAAGGGATATGACGAGAGCAGATCTTAAATGAGAGACAGCGAGAGAGAGATTTTAAATTCCTTTTATTGAACCAAACATCCATGACATGACACACACCCTCCCACTAGAAAAAAATTCTAGAATTAGAGAATGGAAAAGAGAGAAAAAATGGAGAGAGAGAGAGAGACAGAGAGTGAGCAAGAGCACTAGCCCCATGGGGATTGAGAGATGTTCCTGGGTTATCTTGTTTTTACGATGTTTTTCTTTTTGAGCCTGAGTGGGTATGTGGTGGTGTGGTGGAGCAGGGGTGGGGTGGTGGGGGTGGGAGTGGGAGGGGGGGGGGGGGCAACTGGTCAGGGCTGGCCCCAGCTCACCCGGTCCTACAACCTACCTCTTGTTTGTTCTGTGAGGGTGTGTGTTTGTGGGGGTGCGGGTTGGCTGTGTGTGTGTGTGTGTGTTTGGTTGTGTGCATGTGTGTGTGGGTAATTTTTGTGTTTGTGTCTGTATGTGTGTGCAGTTGTGTGTGTGTGTGTGTGTGTGTGTGTGTGTGTATTTCTTAGTATTCCAGCCCCTAAATGATTTTATTTGTGTACTTTGTCATGTCAAGCAGAAAGCCAGTTCCACAGGTCGAGAAAATTCCCTAAACATTCTGCACCCATGATTGATCCAGTCCTTCCCAGTCCATTACGTATTGTGTGTGTGTGTGTGTGTGTGTGTGTGTGTGTGTGTGTGTGTGTCTGTGTGTGTGTGGTGAGGGGAGGTGGCGCTTTTTGTTTGTCTGGGAATGTGTGTGTTTTGTGTATGTGTATGTGCACATGTATGCATTTTGTATGTGTGTCTATGGTGAGTGT
>CM059282.1:13502452-13539952 GCA_030347295.1 Setipinna tenuifilis
AAATATTTTTGCCTGACTAATAATAACAACCCACGTAATTGTAGCCAAGGTAGCAGACATTATGACAATGGCTGCACTCAAATCATGTGACAAACAGTCTGGATAATTTGGATACCCTTATGAATCAATTCTAAAAAATAGATTCATTGTCATACTGTAGATTTTTTTCTGTTGGTAAGATTGTCATTTCTCTTCCTTTCTTAATGTCTTTTTTCCCCACTCTTTTTCATTTATTAATTTTCTCACTCCTTCCCTCCACTCGTTTAAAAACACCAGACTGGTGTGCTACGGACCAACTGTGTAGACTGCCTGGACCGCACAAACACCGCCCAGTTCATGGTGGGAAAGTGTGCCTTGGCCTATCAGCTGTTTGCACTGGGAATGATTGACAAGCCTAAGCTGCAGTTCGACACTGATTGTGTCAGGTATGTAAATAAAACAGGAGCTCTGTCATGTGCGACTCAAATTGACCATTTCCTGAATGTAAGTGTGACCTTATACAAATGCTTGTGTTCTCTTGTGTGTTTGTTTGTATGTTTGTGTGTGTATTTTGTGTGTATTGTGTGTGTGTGTGTGTGTGTGTGTGTGTGTGTGTGTGTGTGTGTGTGTGTGTGTGTGTGTGTGGATATGTGTGTAGGTTGTTTGAAGAGTTGTACGAGGACCACGGTGACACACTCTCACTGCAGTACGGTGGCTCTCAGCTGGTGCACAGAGTGAAGACCTACCGCAAGATCGCCCCCTGGACACAGCACTCCAAAGACATCATGCAGACCCTCTCTCGATACTACAGCAATGCTTTCTCAGGTAACACACACACACACACACACACACACACACACACACACACACACACACACACACACACACGAGATCGCCCCCTGGACACAGCATTTCAAAGACATCGTGCACACAGTCTCCTGATCCTACAGGAGTGTTCTTAGGTAACACACACACACAAACCTTGACACAGGCACAGTACTTCAAAGGCTCAATGCAGATTACGCATATGCACATACACATTCACCACAGATTTGCCTTCCAAGACACAACATACTATAACCATGCAGATCTCAGACACACACACACACACACACACACACACACACACACACACACACACACAAATACAGAGACGGAGAAAATTTGCCTTCTAGGTACAGTGTGACATAATGCAGATTGCACACACACACACACACACACACACACACACACACACACACACTTTTCAGTGTATTGAAACGTTGCCGTAACAGTGTACAGAAAAGCAGACGATGACTAGCTCCCTTAGACTCATTGACCTTTCTCTTACATACCCTTTATCACAATGCTGCAATAACACCGCCCACTCATTTTATGTCCACTGCTTACATAACATACACAAAGCTCTCACATGCGCACTACACACACACACACACACACACACATAAACATAAACAAACTCATGTCACACACTTATGCATGCACATACACATACACACATACACATGCACACTTAACACACACATAAATATTCACACACACACACACACACACACACACACACACACACACACACACACACACACACACACACACAGCATCTCTGAAAAGATTGCCCACCACCCACTAATCACTGCTGGTGAATAATTAATAATTTTATGCATTATGTACACCAGCCATTCCTGCTGATTTTCTCTCCTTGTGATCCATCATCACAGTGAACTAACAGTACGCTGCCCACCTGCCCCAACCCCAGGGGACACAGACTGTTTTTTTACACTGTAATGTTGCTGTTTATTATGTTTTTAACAAGGGTCTCATATTCAAATGTTTTAGAATTATAAACTAGAATAGAGTAACATTTTAAAAGTGTTTAAATTGTGTGATTATTATTTATTTGCTTAATTTCCTTTTTTAACAGTGTTTTGCATTTTATTTGTTTGTTTGTTTAAATTTCTATTTATAGTGTTTGTATTGTGAGAACTGCTTTGGCCATGAAATAACCACAGTTGCTGATATGGCATTCAATTTAACAAACAAACAAACAAACAAATCCCAAGTGACACCATCAGATACATATCCCACATGCTTGACCTTTGAACCCCAGCCTTAGATCTTGGTAGCAGTCATTGGGTGTAATGGTGAAAAGAAAAGTGGGTAAACAGTATGCCTTGCATTAAAAACGATGGGCAAACTATTCCTATTCTTAAAATTAGGGAACACAAAAAAGCAAACAAATGCTGTTTTTTTGTAGTTTTCAAAGGTGCATAAAACATCTTTCTGCTGCTTAATCGTCATCTTCTTCTTCCTCCTTTTCTTCTTCTTCATCTTTATTATTATTAATGATAATGTTTTTGTTGTTATCCTGTTCGTCGGAAAAGTAATTTCTCCCTTCTTCCTGGAGGGGTGTGGTGGTCTTGTGTGTTTTTACGGAACCTACAGCCGTCATGGCAACAGAGTGGCTCCCTGGCACCACTCACCCTGTTCACACTATCCTTGCCACACTGGGGAAAAAAACATGTCATTGTGTCTCTGTGTAGCTCTTTTGGGCACACTGTGGAACAGCTTTTTTTTCCCCACAACACCCTAAACGGCATTGCATAAATACCCTCATTTGGGTGAATTAGTTTGACAGTGCAGGGGCTACAACATTTTGTAGTGGACATAGGGTGAACCAAGGATTTCAAAAGGGGTCCCACGTGATTAATATGACACTGATTAAATTAACTAACTGGTCAATAAACTCATCATGTCTATCTATTAACACACTCACCCACATACACTAAGATATATATACACATACTCCTACCTATACACTTACACACACAACAGTTAGACACAATCACAGATGTGTACACACATGGCCACACACATGTACTCAATAATAGTCAATCACACACACACACACACACACACATTTGCACTGTCTCAAATGAACCCACAGAAGTGCTGATGGTGCCAAAGAAGTGATTGAGTTGAAAAGATGTAGAGATCTCAGAGCTTAACCGCTTAGCTATGCTAATGAGAGTAGGTGTGTAGGTGTGTGTTGTGGTGTTACGCAAGGCTGATGGCTTTTGTGTGTGTGTGTGTGTGTGTGTGTGTGTGTGTGTGTGTGTGTGTACAAGTGTGTGCAATCTGCGTCATTCAATGTGTTTCAGCAGGTCAGCAGCACATGACATGTCAGGAGGGAGTAGTGAGATTACTGAGATGCCACAGTATCGCGGCATGTAAATGTTTTATATGCACTTACTTTAGAACTTCCAATTGGTTACCCTTGTGTGTGTGTGTGTGTGGTGGGGGTGGGTGGTTGGGCCAGGTGGTTGGGGCAATGGTGATGCGCCTGTTTGCATCAAGGATGTATCTGTGGGTGTGTGTAGTTGTATTTGTGTGGGTGTGTGTAATTTTTCATGTGGATGGGTATGATTGCTATTAAAAGTGGAGGTGTATAATCAACTTAAACAGCTGGGATTAGATGTCCCAGTTCTGTAGGGGCATGACGTGTTGTTTCCTCCTGTCATGGTTCTCCTCCTTACCATTGTAAACAAACCGGATGTTATTTTCCCGTACCGTATCATAGTGGCCAGATTCACTGCTAGATAAGAAGTCTGACCCATTTAAAGCAGGGACAACATAAAAGGCATTAATTCCTGGATGTTTCAAACATGTCACTCTTGCACATATTGTTGATTAGCAAAAGATGAAGCCATTGTCTTGTAGAACACTTTGTATGCTTTGACTAGGTTACTGACCCACCCATAATGGAAATAAAGGCTTGACCACTGTTCTTTGAACCTGGAAAATGTGTCAACCTCCTAGGATTTGCTAGCCTGGGCCCGCACATACTGCCTGTGAGTCTACATTGAATTTCACGTTCAAGTCAGTCTGACCAAACTGCCTGTTCTCAGCTGTTCCTTTGCCCCAAAAATCGAGCACCAATGAAAAACGAACGCTACTCATTAATCATCAGAATGAGTGGTTGTAGCTGATTGGTTGTAGCTCTGTCCAGTAGTACACAGAGGCATTTGAAAGACACTCGTTGATCCCGACTCTGAGAACTTCCTGTCTGTTGGAGGTTTGCCCGACCAAGCTCCGTCTACGAGCTTGGTGTGTCAGCCAGGCTAAGGATTTGCCCCTTTAAGATGAGACGAGAGAGACATGATCAAAAACATCTGGAACGCATGCCATGTTAGAGTCTAATAAATCCGCATACTGTTGAGGCCATGTAGGACCCTGTCATCTGTGATTCAAATGGGTCAGATTACTTATCTAACAACAAATCTGTGGGAGGGTAATGTCCAGTTTGATTACTATGTCATAAAAAGCAAATTGACCATCAGTGGCCTGTTGTACTACCACTATAGTGTGTATGTGTTTATGTGTCATCTGAAGTAAGAATAGGGTGTGTGTAGGTGTGTGTGTGTGTGTTGTCTGCAGAGGAAGAACACACACACACACACACACACACACACACACACTCACACACACACACTCACACACACACGTACTGTACACATTCAGCAGCTGTCCCAGAAACACTTTTAACCACAACATGGAGCTCTTGTCAGGAGCTCTTGTTCAAGAGGGTGTTGTGTAGAGGACTGTTCCAGTTAAATAGTATTCTCTGTGGCTGAAATGTGGCAGACAGACATTATGTCACCACATAGTACAGGGGGAGTGTGAGGGGCGGAAAAAAGGTTCATGTTCTCTTTTTACCACAATGTAGAGAAGTAGAGATAGACAGCGACAAACACAGGTCTTGAGAACATTGCTGTCCACAGTCAAGGGCCCACTCTCCATCTCCCAGAGGAGCAGTGTGCAGTCTTCTGGGGACAAAGCATTCAGTTCTGCTGCCCTCTCTGCCTGCAAATATCCCAATATCTCAAACAACTGAAATCTCAGCTTTTTACCCAAGCCTTTGGCCTCTGACCTTGGATTCTCTGAAAGGCAATAAAAAGTTCTTTTGTAATACTACTACGACGACTACTACTACTACTACTAATATTAATAATAATAATAAAAATAATAATATTAAAAAAAAAAAAACTCTGCTTCAGTGGGTCGTGGCTGGACTGTACCCAGGATAGAAATAGTTACCAGTAGGGTATGTCTAGATTACTAGGCTAGAGTGAAATTGAAGTAGTTAGTAAAGCAGAGACGAGGAGCTTTATTGGAACACAAGCTATTTAACTACCCATTTTAGGAGGCAACATACATGTGTACACCACCAACAGCATTGCTGGAGCTGACAGTTAGCATAGTCTTAGTGGCTAATTAGAATCTTGAAAGGTGTGTTTATCTGTTTTCCACGTGGCTGTGTACCATGATGATGACACCAGAACTAGTTGCTAGTGACAACATGTTGCACGGCAGCCTGTTGGTGGTGGCCATATTGGCATTTGCAATTTTGAGGCACAAGGGGCAGTTTTGAGCTTGGCATGCAGCAGATTTGAATTCAGCATCCCTCAATACCTGTTTCCACCAAATTTTTCACCACAATTCACTCAGTTTGCCTACAGCACTTCAGAATTTTTTCCCCACAATTTACTCAGTTTGCCTTCAGCAATTTCAGAAATTAGTTTTCAAAACTAATTTTCAACCAAGCCCAATGAAGAAAAAGATATGTTCCTAAGCTGCCCAATGAGAACAGTGTAGGGCACAAGCTAGAGACTGACCGTCATTTGACCCCCATGGTTTTATGCATGTGCTTCCTGAACATGGTGACCATGACCTTGCCAGTGTGCTTACTGTGTACAGATCAGGTTATCCCATCATTAACACAGTCATGCTCCTATCCGCGCTTATTCACCAGGGGGCTGGTACTCGAGATTACAGAGAGAGTGAGAGAGAGTGAGCAAGCGAGAGCATGAGAAAGAGAGATGTTTTCAAAGAAACACTCATTAAATCACTCCCTTGATCGCATAGTTCCCATGGTTATGATTATGAAGCAGCTGCTGCTGCTGCTGATTGTTATAATTGTTGTTATTACTACTACTACTAATAATAATACGAAGAATATTATTCATAGCAGCAGTAGTAGTGTCATAAAACAACAAGAAGAACAACAATGTTTTTTTTTATCATACATACACACATGCATGCATGCATGAACAAGCAGACAGATACAGACCAGTCCTGTTGTTGGTGTCTCCCTTTGTGTTAGTCCTTCCAGTGATATTGTGCAGGGTGTGGCTATGAGCCAGAGAGGCCTCTGGGATAGTCTCATTCTCCACAGTACAGACAGGTGCTGCTGACCAGTAGGGGCCACACCTGACAAGAAGACACATGAGCACACTCCACAGTACACACTCTACGCTGGGTCTATGAATGCGTGTGTGTGTGAGAGAGAGAGAGAGAAAGAGAAAACCAGAGAGAGAGAGTGAGTATATGTGTGTGTACACCTGTGTGTGTGAAGAAAAGTAGACGGGAGACAGCATGTTCTGAATTAACCTAGTTTTTTTTTTTTTAACCTCCGCTGTCATTATGACCGAACAAAGGTAGAGCGGGCCAAGACTGACACCTGCCTTACTTTATTGACTCTGACTAAGAGACAGTGGGAGAGGAAGAGGATGTTCAAGAAAGAAGTAAAGAGAGAGGGGGGGGGCAAAGAGACAGAGAGAAAGACCCAGAGTAGGGCTAATTTCTGGTGGGGATAAGGTGTTGACCCAGTTGTGTTGTGTTCTCCCCTGTGATGTCGAGTCTGATAGACTGTGGCCCATCCGCCCCACCCTCTCAAGGACAGCAGGAGACCAGTGCCTGCCAGCTCATGGGAGGAAGGGAGAAAGAGAGGGAGAGAGGGAGAAAGGGAGAGAGAGAGGGGGAAAGAAGAAGGAGAGAGAGAGAGAGAAAGATCTGGAAAACTCAAGAGGGGGGCCCCACAGCCAAGCCCAGCTGTGTGTGTGATTGCCTCTGTCTGCTGTCACACTGCCCTGGACTCCTTTACCCACTTCAGCCGGCTCTCTTGCGTCACACCTGCATATTCACTATGCCAATGTTAATGTTGGCGCCAAATTAGCCACCTTTTTTACCTTCCCACTTCCCCTTCCCGCCAAAAAAAAAACCCAAAAAAACATACAACAAACACAACCCGGTTATTTTGCGTTTTTTTTTCTCTTCACATTTTCACCTCTTGAAATGGGGACACCGCATTACCTATTCACATTTCTTTTTCTCTCCTTCTTCACTTGACATGCCTTGCTAATATCGTTTTGTCATTCCCAATATTTTTTTTTTCATTTCTCCCGCTCAAAAGAGTAGAGTGCTTCTGGTGTGTGCTTGTGTGTGTTTTGTGTGCAGGTGACGTTATGTGTGTGTGTGTGTAGTCTGCACGCGTTGGTAGGTGAAGCACTCAGTCATTGGAAATAAACTGAAGGAAATAGACCATTACCCTACTTGGGTATACAGTCTTTCACTCTTTGTCTTTCTGTCTGTCTGGTTGGTGCAGACATGGTGATGCCGCTCTGTCTGTGTGCCTGTCTGTTTTTCCTTATTTATTAGCCTGGTTTTGTGCTGGTGACAATCACTCAGCCTGTCTGGACGTCCGTCTGTCTGTCTGTCTGTCCGTCTGTCCGTCTGTCTGTCTGTCTGTCTGTCTCCTTATTTGTTAGCCTGGTTTTGTGCTGGTGACGATCACTCAAACAGTTTGTCTCTCTGTCTGTCTGTCTGTCTGTTCATCTGTCTGTCTGCTGTGTGCAACTCCCTATCTTGTCTGTCTGTTCACATCTGTCTGTCTGTCTGTCTGTCTGTCCTCTGCGAATCTTCAGCTGTCTGCCTTTGTTAACCTTTGTCTCACTATCCCCACTAGCAGCACTGGCAACTCTGTCTGTCTGCCTTTCCGTCTTTGTTCACATCAGTCTGTGTCTCTCTATCTGTCTGTGTTTACATTGGGTCTGTGTGTGTGAGTGTGTGTGGGGCGCGGTGGTGGTGTTTAAAAGCACACATGAATCCAAGGCTGTTCTGCTGAGATGTGGGCTGGTGAATGATGTCTCTCCTCCAGAGAGCTGCTCTCTCTCTCTGTCTCTAGGCCAGCAGCAGTGAGCAGAAAGAGAGTAGAATAGGAAAAACGTTCTCAATCCCTTCCTGGGGTCCCTTCAGGGAAAGTGGGACTCCAGCAGTGAAGGCGGACCAAATGGAGATGCATACAGATAAAAAGTGGTAGTGGTGCTGTGTTTCACTCTCCTCTGATCCTCACGGCTCTGTAGCACTCAGACACTGCGCTTTACCCATTGAAGCTATTGCCTCTCTCTCCTCCTATGGGTGGTCATGTGCCTGTGGACATGTGAACATGTGCTGGTGTGTGTGTGTGTGTGTGTGCGTGTGCCCGTGTGTGCGTGCGTGCGTATGTGTATTGGCTTTGTCCTGTGTTTGTGTGCGCGTGCGTGTTTGTGTTCATGTGTGTTTGTGTGTTCGTGTCTGTGTGTGTGTGTGTGCGCGTGCATTGTTTGTGTGTGTGTCTGTGTGTGTGTGCGTGTGTGTGTGTGTTCGCGTGCATTAGCTTTGTCCTGTATTTGAGAGTGTGTGTGTGCTTGTTTGATGTGTGTGTGCACTAGGGTATGTGGATAGAATAGAGGCATGATTAAAGCATTGCTGTGCTCACTCACACTTCGTGTACTTACTCTTTCTTCTCTCCTGCTGTCACATACTCATATTTTTCTGGCTTTATTTTGTGTGTGTGTGTGTGTGTGTGTGTGTGTGTGTGTGTGTGTGTGTGTGTGTGTGTGCACACGCATGTGCATGTGTGTGTGCACGTGATTGTCTTTTTTGGCACCTCTTTGCTGTGAGGTCTTTCTTTGCTGTGTTTTATGTGAGCGTTGATGGGTGCTGGTACACATTGTGCGTAGGTGTACACGCCTGCACACATGTGCTTGTGTTTTTATATATGTGTGTGTGTGTGTGTGTGTGTGTGTGTGTGTGTGTGTGAGTATGTATATATGCTGTGTGTGTGCGTATCTATATAAGTGGGCGCATGGGGGCTCGTACACACTGTGTGTAGGTGTGTGTGTAGGTGTGTGTGTGTATATGCATGTGTATATGCATGTGCATACCCTATGTGTGTGTGTATTGTTGTATGAGTGTGTGTGCTCCTGAGGCATGTTAGCTGCTTTCCTGCTGGATGGGTGTGAAAGGCTGAGGAGGGCGGCAGAGGCGCAGTAATTACACCCTTAGCTTAATTAGAGCCAAATTGCTGCTAAACGCACACAGGCCTGCACGTGGCCCCAGAGAGAAGGGGAGAGAAGGAAGGAAGGAGGGAGGGAGCAGGAGAAAGAAACACATGGATAGATGGATGGATAGATGGATAGATAGATGGATATATAGATAGTCAGTGTGTCGCTCAGTCACTTGCTCAGTTACTTAGTTACTTACTTAGTTATTTAGTTACTTAGTTACTTAATTACTTACTTAGTTACTTAGTTAATAGTAAGTTACTTAGTTACTTATTTAATTAGTTATAGTTATTTAGTTAGTTACTTACTACTTAATTACTTAAGAACTTAAGTAATTACGTAAGTAACTAACTAAGTTACTTATTACTTATTTACTTATTACTTAGTACCTAAGTAAGTAATTCTTTAAGTAACTAACTAAGTAATAAGTAACTAACTAAGGGACTAAGTAACTAATTGGTTGCTTATTTACTTATTTGCTTACTTAGTTATTTAGTTAGTCACTTAGTTACTTATTACTTAGTAACTAAGTACTTACTTAGTTACTAAGTAAGGTACTAAGTAACGAACTAAATAAATAAGTAACTAAGTAAGTAACTAAGTAACTAGGTAAGTAACGTATTTACTTATTTACTAACTTAGTTACTTATTTACTTACTTACTTACTGACTTACAGCAGAAGGACTGAGAAAGAGGAGCTGATAGAAATATAGAGAAGCCAAGAGAAGAGGGGGGCAGGCAGGAGAGATGGCATACAGAGGAAAGGGTGACAGCATGCATAAGAGAGGAGGATTGGAAGAGGGTAAGTCAAAGTCAAAGTCAGCTTTATTGTCAAAAACCATATGCACAGGTTGTACACACAGAATTTGAAATTGCAGTAAGGCGGAGAAGACAATAAGAGAAATGGCATGTGAAGGAGTGCAGAGGAGAGGAGATGGCATGTGGAGGAGTAGGAAGAAGAGAAGGGGCGGAGAGACGAACAGGCTGTGCTGGCTGAGGTGACAACAGACACGTGCCTTATACATCTCCATCCTCTCGCCCTCCCCTCCTGCCTCACTCCCCCTCTCTCCTCCTCCTGCAGTCACTCCCCCTCTCTCCATCACTCCTACCCCCCTTCCTGTATGGCTATCACTCACTCTCTCTTTCTCTCTCTCCATCTCCCCTCTCATTCTCTCTCTCTGTTTAGAAAAGGAGTGTTAAGCCTCTCTTGCTCATGTTCTTTCTGTCTGTCTGTCTCTCTCTCTCACTCACCTTTTTGTATAGGAGGTTGTATAGGAACAGTGAGTTGTATAGAAAGTCTTTGTTGTATAGGAAGAGTGAGTTGTCTCACATTTTTTATTGGTAATAAAAGAAGCTTTAAAAATCTTTAGTCTTTAGTGCCACCTTTCCCACTATATTCCTGTTTTATATTCTTCCTCTCTCTTTCTTTCTCTCTCTCTCTTTTTCTGTGTATATAGGTATATACATACACACATATACATCTAGATGTCATTCCCCTCTTCCTGTGACATTTTCTCAACATGTCCTGGCCGAGTAATGTGTTTTACTTCGCAGTATCCTTACCGGCGCTACTACGACTAAAGACGATAATAAAGTCTTCATACGGCTATCTTTCTTTTGTCCCTCTGTCTGCCTTTTGTTTCTCTCTCTCTCTCTCTCTCTCTCTGTCGCAAATTCAAATTCAAAAAGCTTTATTGACATGACAAGAGCACTTGTGTTGTCAAAGCATTTACATCAATAAATAGATCAATAATACAACAACACGTAATAATAATAAAAAGAACAAGCAACTTTAAGAAATCATAATGAATGAATCCAAAAATGTGCCTCTCTTACTGTCTATCGCTCTGGGCATCTGTCTGTATGTCTCTCTCTATCTCTCTATCTCTCTGTCTCTCTATCTCTCTCTCTCTCTCTCTCTCTCTCTCTCTCTCTCTGTCACATGTACATGCACGCTATCCTTCTCTTCCTGCCCCCATCACCTATTGTTTTGCACACCTGACTGGTGCTGCTGCTGTGTGTGTGTGTGTGTGTGTGTGTGTGTGTGTGTGTGTGTGTATTGGCTACATCCTGTTGCTTTATCTTTGAGTGTGTGTGTGTGTGTGTGTGTGTGTGTGTGTGTGTGTGTGTGTGTGTTAGCCCACAGGGCTGATCAAGGATGAAAGGAATACCTCACACACACCCCCCCACACACACATACACACACACACACACACATACACACACACACACACAAGGTTTTATTGGTGACATGCTGTCAAAGGAGAAGCATGGGAGGAAGTGGAGAAATGATGTTCGTCCTCTTTATCCTTTTTCCCCTCCACCTCTTTTCATTTTTTTTCCTCTTCCTGTCCGTTTCTCTCATCGCACTCTTGTCTTATTGTACTCATTCATCCTTTACCCCTCCTGTCCCTCAACTCGCATTCTTACTCTTTCTTTTTTTCTCTTCATGTCACCTTTTCTCCTTCCCTCCCTCCCTCCCTCCCCCCCTTTATGTTTAAAACCTTTATTTGCATGGAGAATTTGAGTTGACGTGTGTGTCGAATTCTGTACATGTGACTTACATTTAGTGTGCAGACACATTGTCTTCAGATAACAGTGGTCACGTTTTTATTCAGTCTGTGGAAGAGAAAATGCGGAAGATGCTCCTTCACCTTGGGTGTGGGTGTACGTAGTTAACAATTGTCTGCAAGGTAGCGAAGAATATCCTGCCTCACCTTAAATGTCTTCTCCTCTTTACTTCTCTCTCCTCCTCCTCTCACCTTTTTTATTTCTCTATCTCTCACTTGCTCTCACTCACCTTCACTATCTTTCTTTTCTGTTCTTCTCTTTCTCGCTCCTAACTCCCTCTCTCCCTGTCTCTCCCTCCTTTCCTCTCTCTCTCTCTCTCTTTCCCTTTCTCTTTTTCTCCCTCTCTCCCCCTCTCTCTCTTCCCCCCTTTCTCTTTCTCTCCCTCTCTCTCTCTGTCTCTTTCTCTCTCCCTCTCTCCCTGTCTTTCCCTTCCATTCTCTCTGTTTCCCTCATTTCCTCTCTGTCTCTCCTTCCCTTTCTCTCTCTTTGTCTCTCTGTCTTTCTCCCCCCCTCTCTCTCTCCCCCCACCCCCACCCCCATTTCTCTTTTTCTCCCTCTCTCTCTCTCTCTGTTTTCTCTCTCCCTCTCTGCCCTTCTCAGATGCGGACAGACAGGATGCCATAAATCTCTTCCTGCAGGTGTATCAGCCAGGGGAGAACAAGCCCCATCTGTGGGAGCTCCCCACTGACTTCTACCTGCACCAGAGCAACACCCTCAGCCTGCTGCAGGACCGACGCAGGTCTGTGTGTGTGTGTGTGTGTGTGTGTGTGTGTGTGTGTGGGGGGGGGGGTGTATATGTGTGTCAATAGTGGGGAGTGTGTGTGTGTGTGTGTGTGTTTAAGTGTGTGGTATCATGTTTGTTTGCATTTGTGCAATTATCTGTGTGTGCTAGAGGAGGATTTTTTTTGTGTGTGTGTGTGTGTGTGTGTGTGTGTGTGTGTGTTACAAGTGCGGAATGTGTGTGTAGGGAGGCGGTAACATGTTTGTTTACATTTGCACATGTATCTTTGTGTGCTCAAGGGGGATTGTGTGTGTGTGTGTGTGTGTGTGTGTGTGTGTGTGTGTGTGTGTGTGTGTGTGTGTGTGTGTGTGTGTGTGTGTGTGTGTGTGTGTGTGTGTGTAGATGAGGGAGCAGGGAGATGGCGTTCTGTAGAATGAAAATACTGTCAGTTTAGTTTTTGTATAGCCCAAAACATCAAAATGACAATGCACACATGCTCAAAACATGCGCACACAGCCATGTGTGCTTGAGAAGATTGGATTTCTGCCACTACCCCTCTCCAGTTCCCCCCTCTCTATGACATATGGAGGAGGGAGGCCACGTGTCCCCCCCCTAGCCCAGTATTGTGTCTCCATCCCTGGGCTCAGCCTCAGACATGCTGGCCTCTTTATCATGGTTCTTCCATCCTCCTCTGTGGAAACTCCGGATGTGCCGGGGGCTGTTGACAGCTTCCAGGCCTGTGTTGGGTGGTCATTACTAAGGCCCACTTAATTTTGTTGCTCTGGCAAACTAACCCAGATTCAGCTCTGAGGTTTAAGTATGTCACATTAACTTTTAAACAAACCATTGCTTATATGGTCTAACAAACTTACTTACTTACTCACTCACTTACTCATTCACACACACACACACACACACACACACACACACACACACACCCACACCCATGAAGAACACACTATTTGCTACATTGGGGCTGAAACCAACTGTCAACTGTTAGTCAACTCATGAAATTGGACTGAATTAAAACTCCACTAGTCTCTGTAAGCAGTCTAACTCCCCCTATTTGCATCTTATTTACAACCTACTTACTGAATACAACTCTGACACGTCTGTGTGTGTGTGTGTGTGTGTCCGTGCATGCATGTGTTTGCAGTTACACATACTGGTGGTCAGAGGGAGTTCTGTGTTACCTGCCTGTTCCATATGATGAAGGTACGTAGTCACATATTTTTTTCTTCCCAACAACAGAACAACAAAACAATTGTGCACACACATTCTCTCTCATGCACACGCACACAATTAAAAAAATTATAAACCAAAAAAAAACAAACAAACACATTTACTGTACCCCCCTCTCTCCTGAATTTCCTTTGTGTTTTGGCTCTATATAAGTGACACACACACACGCATATATATATATGAAGAGTTCAGATGCAAAACCCCCTAAACACCATCTTTGAGAAAACTGAGTTAGTGATATTGTGTGAATCCTGTCTAAATCTAGATTTTATAAGTTAAATGTTTTTGTTTAAAAAAATAAAATAAACCGCTCCCCGCCGTGTCAAAATATTCTGTTTAAAATCAAAAACCGCTAAACACCACTTCACTTTAACAGCAAAACCCCCTAACTCCACTTGACCACTTTTTGAGGAAAACACCATTTTTTATCAGGCCTTTGTATTTAAGTATAGAAACCTAGATTTATTTGAAATCACAAGGACATTAGTTAGGGAAAACACTGTGTAAATTTCACAAATGTTACTTCAGCCAAATTACTGTTTTTAACAAGTATTTTCTTTCTTTGCCGTCAAAACCAGCTAAATCCATTAGTGCTTTGTGTGCAAAACCCTCTAAATCCATTTTTTCCATACAGGCATGGGAACGTGTTACAAAACCACCAAAGATACAACTGGAAACATTGAAAATGATTATGCCACACATATGGGGTGGTTATAATAGTGCTGGTGTTGTGGTTGGCCCATTCATATTAATCATGAAAATGAACACACACACACACACACACACACACACACACACACACACACACACACACACACATTCTTAAGGGGCACAATGTCACTAAACATGCACACATAACACTCAGACACTCTCACACAAAAATAAAGCAGCCTTGTTACCATAGTCAACCCTAGTTAATGTAAACTTAATTCTGTTTTTATGTGTACCTTCTCATACCTCAGTTTTCTAATGTTGAATTACCAAAAACAGGTTTGTCATCTAAAATAGTTGTCATGTTAATTGTCTTGTTAATACATTAAATGTATTGTCTCGTACCTCAACTTCATTTTCATGATTAATATGAATGGGCCAACCACAACACCAGCACTATTATAACCACCCCATATGTGTGGCATAATCCATTTCAATGTTTCCAGTTGTATCTTTGGTGGTTTTGTAACACGTTCCCATGCCTGTATGGAAAAAATGGATTTAGAGGGTTTTGCACATAAAGCACTAATGGATTTAGCTGGTTTTGACGGCAAAGAAAGAAAATACTTGTTAAAAACAGTAATTTGGCTGAAGTAACATTTGTGAAATTTACACAGTGTTTTCCCTAACTAATGTCCTTGTGATTTCAAATAAATCTAGGTTTCTATACTTAAATACAAAGGCCTGATAAAAAATGGTGTTTTTCTCAAAAAGTGGTCAAGTGGAGTTAGGGGGTTTTGCATCTGAACTCTTCATATATATATATATATATATATATATATATATATATATATATATATATATATATTTACAGAACCCAGAGCCGAGTAGAGCTCTCATTTTCCTGTCCTCTCTATCTCTTTCTCCACGCACACACACACACACACACACACACACACACACATACATACATACAGACACCTACACACACACATTTACAAAACACTAGCTGAGTAGAGCTCTCATCTTCCCTTCCTCCCTCTCTCTCTCTGTCACAAACACACATACATATATACATACACACACACACACACACACACACAATTACAAGCATGCTCCAGCCTCCTTTTTTCCTCAGTGCAGGCACTAATGCACTCCAGCCATGCTTCCCATCTGTTGTTTAGACAGCAGCAGCGGGTCGGCAGTGAGTCTCTGGTGTTCAAACAACCCCCACCAACACGGCCTCAACACTGGACAGTTTCAGCAAAAACTCAGTAGCACATGGTAGAGGCACGTGGTCCAGTTGTATAAGAAAATATTAAGTAACAAAAGTATCCTAGTATATGTATGACAATATTATCCGTTTTTGTTTAATATTATTTTTTAAGGTTTTTTTTTTTTTATATACAACATAATATACGCTTTTAGTACACCTTTATACAGTATACACATGTTTTGATCTTTCATAAGACATTTTCCTACAGCGTTTTTCAATCGTATTTCATGTGGTAACTCGACTACATAGTTCAAGTGACCTTTCCTCACAGTGGTAAAACTCAGGAAAACTGATCTTTCAAAGGGCTCACAATGTTCTTCAAATACCTCATCTTCTGCCCAGTTGGTGAAGGCCACAACACTGGTGCCGTTGATGGAGGCTCTGCTGAAACTGTATTAGAAATGGCAATGAACCAGACAGGAAATTCAGCCCTAAAACTCAGGTCTAAAACTGGCCTAAACTAAAACGGGTCTAAAACTCAGGTCTAAAATTCAGGTCTAAAACTCTGCCCAACCTGATTACATTGGGCCAGAAATCTGCCCGAAATGGTACAGTACAGCTCTGCTCAAAGCTGGACTCCAGTGCCATCTGATGAACATGACCGAATTCAGTAATCAAAATTTCAGTGTGTCTTATTGGGTGCCTTCATTTGAATTGAAGCTTTATTTGTAACTGCATAGTTATAATACTCTTCAAATACAACTATACAACAAAAATGTGTGGTTCCCCACTAGTTTGTTGCTTTTAAAAGGTAATAATAAATAAGATAAGTCTGGTTAGCATACAGTCATTAGGATTGTCTTGGTTGACAGCATAGCAGCAGTGCCACATCATAGTTCAAATTACAGGGGGTACTGGGGGGGTATGGTCAGTACCCCCCAAAGAGCCAAAAATGGCAGGGTTGGGGGGTACTGACACATTAATGTAATTTATGTAAAATGTAAAAGATGGTAGCCCCTGTAAAAAGGTGGTACCCCCAAAGCAGTAATCCACACCCTAAGGAGTAAGGAGTTAAGGAGTTGGACTTGCAGCCAAAGGGTCACAGGTTCAATTCCCCACACCAAGTAACTGACCAGCACTCTCCTCCATCCTCCCCCATGACTGAGGTGCCCTGAGCATGGGACCATCTCAGCAAACTGCTCCCCAGGCACTGTTGTCATGGCTGCCCCCTGCTCACACATGTGATGAGTTCAATGCATGTTGGATTTCGTTGTGGGCACTGTGTGTGCTGTGTGATCACAATAACAATAAGAATCACTTTAAACAGACAGACCGAAAGTTGGGTCCAAGCATTAAATGTATAGTGTCACTGTTAAAACAGTTACTCAGCTAAACTACAGACAGGCCAGGTTTTAAAACAAATTATTATGCCCAAGGACAAATCCATAAAAAAAATTCACCAGTGCTTCAAGCAGTAGCCATCTTGGGCTGCAGGCCACAATAGCACGGCTAAATGCAATCTGAAAACCTTCAGTTTGGTACCTAATAATAGCAGCCCTATTATGGCGTACCTAAAAAAAAAAACTATTATCCACTTGTGTCTTGAGTGAAGAGCTAAGCACTTAGCACTGCTAGCTACCTCTTTGGTTCTGTGGCGTGATTGTTGCCTTTCACTTGTAAGTCCACTGGATAAAAGCGTCTGCTAAATGTAATGTAATCGGTTCACCCAAGATTCTCATTTATACCCTTCAGAAAGCTTTGAGGTATAGTTTAGGGGATGACAAAAAGGAAAGCCTGTCACCTCAGTACATCTGTCAGCAAGCATGTGGAATAGTTTAATCTACAGGTGCTGGTCATATAACTAGAATATCATGAAAAAGCTGGTTTATTTCAGAAATGTCACTCAAAATGTGAAACTTGTATGTATACATTAATTTCACACAGACTCATATATCAAGTGTTTAATCTTTAGTCTTTTAATGTTGATGTTTATAACTGACAACTAATGAATACCGCAAATTGAGTATCTCAGAAGATTAGAATATTGTGGAAAGGTTCAATATTAAAGACACCTGGTGCCACACTCTAATCAGCTAACTAACTCAAAACACCTGCAAAGGCCTTTAAATCTCTCGGTCTAGTTCTGTAGGCTACACAATCATGGGGAAGACTGCTGACCTGACAGTTGTGTGTAATGAATGAACATAATATACAAGTCTCACTTTTTGAATGGAATTACTGATATAAATCAACTTTTTCATGGTATTCTAATTATATGACCAGCACCTGTATATCTTACATTTTCTATATTCGTAGTGTATTGTCTACATACTGTATGTTATGTTGTCTACAGATTGTTTGCTAATGTGTGAGTGTGTACATGTGTGTGTGTGTGTGTGTGTGGCAGTCCCTTGTGAGGAGAACCGCAAAAAGGTGCTGGTGAAGCGTGTGAACAGGTTTGATGAGAGCATCGACATCTACACAGAGTTCTACAAGCCCTACGAGCTCACCTCCTTTGATGACACCTTCTGCATCTCCATGACTAACTCCGCTCGGTAGGTATAGACCTACACACACACACACACACACACACACACACACACACACACACACACACACACACACACACACACACACACACACACACACACTCACACACACACACACACACACACACATTAGCAATCACCTTTTAGACAACATAACATATACTATGTAGACAATACACTACAAATATAGAAGGGGCAATAGGCAAGATATGGGTTAAACTCTTACAGTATGCACATTGGCAAATTATGTAATTATGTAGGCAACCATCTAGGTGACGCACAACAGCATACACACACACCCACATACACAAGGAACCACCTTGTAGAAATTCAGTCATTACCATGTACTACAGTTGCAATTACATTACATTGCACTTTTATCCAAAGCGACTTACAAAAAGAAGGACATAACCTAACAGAGGTGTGAAGGAACAGAGTAAGCAGACTACCTTGATACACACAAGGAGATGCATGTGTCTAAGTAGGGTTCCCAGAGCAGGGACACTACCGACACACATACTTCCTACACAGGGAGAGAATTATACAAGCATGAGGCACCTAGGGAGAGAGTTGGTTTTACATACTACAGCAAATGGAAAGTGTTTTTTCCAGTAAATTATGCTGTTTGTTTGTTTGCTTGTCTGTCTGTAGGGAGTTCATGCCCAAAACTGTGGGAGTGGATCCCAGCCCGTTCACCGTACGTAAACCGGAGGAGACCGGCAAATCAGTACTAGGGTATGTGTGTGTGTGTGTGTGTGTGTGTGTTTGTTTACATTTGTTTTCATTTGTGTATGTTCAGTTGTCTTTACTGCTGAGAAAGTGTGTTTGTGTGCCTTGTGTTTTTCACATTTTGTTTACGTGTTCTTTACCACTTCTGGAGGAAGTGAATGTGTTTAGACCTTCCATTGAAAAGAAAGCCGAAAGCTTACAACTAAAAGCTGGGTTTTTAGGAGTTCCTGACCCATTTACATGTGTTACACATGTTTTTTTTCAGTATTAAAGAAGCTAGTGTGATGAATGCGTCTGGGCACTTCAGCTTACCTCTACGGTCTCCTGACTCGCCTAAACCGTGTCTTCTTTGACAAATAGTAGTCCAGCTGTGGAGACTCAGCCTCTTTTTTCCTCCAGAAAATGCAAAACTGGGACAGTCCCCCCCAGACGGAGGTTAAATGTCTGAAGCGCAGAATACATTTCTAAATTGGAAAAAAGGGGGGGAGTGTTTGAACGCAATGACGACTCAGGCATGTAGGCCTTAAAAGTGCCATTACGGATAACCAGCTGACTGGCCCTTCTATTCGCTCGTCTTTTCAGTCGTCCTCAGTTAATGGTATAGATGGAGACCATCTCAGAGAGAACAAGTATGACAGGAGCAACAACACTAGTCAGTATTGAACAAGACCAGAGATGTCCATCACGGGTTCAGAAAGTAAAAAAAAACCCTTCCACAAATTTGATGCAACCAGTTCTGAATCAGCTGATTGTAATGAGCACTTCAGACAGGTAGATCAGCTTCTCAGTGAAGTCCACCTGTGTTAGAAGGAAAACATGGCAGGGTTTTTACTTTCTGAACCTGGGATTGACACCTCTGAACAAGACACAGTCTCAATTTTAAGTGCAATGCAGCTGTGAGAATGTGCCATTAAAAAAAAAAAAAAACCCTAAATGATTAATTCTGAAACGGAAAAAAACTGGTATAGAACAGAATAGAACTGGTGAGATCTCCTTTATGTGACAGTGATTTTGTGCAAAGAACTGGATGAACATGATTTTGTAGCCCATAGACCTATTCTTGTTGAAAAAGAGAGCTTTTAAGAATCAAGCATCATTAGGAATTAACCTGCATTTGGCTGCCGAAGGCCACTTGAATTAAGCTCAAGGCCTGACTCAAGCCTTTAATACGGTCTTCAGGCAGGCATGGGCGGACCCCAAAGTCACTCTGTAGGTTAATGTTACGAGAGTAGGGTCATTCCTCTCTACCTTCAAGAGGTACTTGAAGATCAGCCTGTATTTTAATGCATCAATTATTTCATTTTCTGTATTGATTCAAGGTCGCATTCCAATGTTTCTCTCAAACAAATGTTTTTCACAGCTCTGAGTGTGTGTGTGTTTGTGCGAGGGGTGTGTGTGTGTGTGTGTGTGTGCGCGCATGTGCATGCATGTGTGTGTTTGTGTATGCATGTGTTGTGTAATGTTTTTCTCTACCTCTTACAGTAACTCGGATTTAGGATCCAGGAACTTCCTGGATTGATTTTGTGTACATACTTGTTTTTGTATATACGTAATGCTTTTGACACTCTTTCTCTCTCTCTATCACTATCTCACTCTATATCTAGCTTTCTATCTCTCAGTGTGTGTTTGCACCTGTTTTGTATTGTTTTTCTCTGCCTCTTACAGTAACTGGTATTTATGTGTGTGTGCTCTGTGGTTTGTGTCCATACTCCATTGATTGGTTTTGTGTGTATGTGTAGTCCCTGTCATATCTTTCTGTGTGTGTGTGTGTGTGTGTGTGTGTGCGCGCACGTGCACGTGCATTTGTGTGCGATAATGACACCGTTTCATCAACAATAGAGGTGTGTGTGTGTTTTGCATCACTGTACCAGTCTGTGAGAGTGTGTTTATGTTTGCCTGTCTTAGTGTGTGTGTGTGAGAGAGATAGAGAGAGAGAGAGAGAGAGCGAACAAGTGTGTGATGATGTTATTCTCAGCCAATTCCATCAACTCTAGGTGTTCATGTGCACTTAACCCACAACAACATCCGCGTGATACAGCTGCTTCTTAACTGCTGGGAAACCAGTTATTTGTCACACTGTCACACACACACACTGTCTCTCTCTCACACACACACTGTCTCAAACACACACATTCTGACCTGCTGCAGCGTGCATATGTAGCTCTTAAGGTGGATCTGTTTTCACCTGGAAATTATGGTGTGTGTGTGTGTGCGTGTGTGTGTTTCTGGCAGAGAATGCGTGTCCTGTTTTCATGGTGCACAATTTTCTCTCTCTTACTCATCTTTCTCTCTCTGTCTTTTTTTCTCCCACTCTTTCACTGTCAACTAAGAATGCTTTCAAAAATGGAAGAGTGTGTGTGTGTGTGTGTGTGTGTGTGTGTGTGTGTGTGTGTGTGTGTGTGTATATATATATATATATATACACACACATATATATATACACATATATATGTGTGTGTGTGTGTGTGTGTGTGTGTGTGTGTCTGTGTGTGAGTACATACACGGAAATAGGTAGATCTCATTTCATGTGGCACTAAATATGTTTTTACAAAATGAATTCAATTACGATTAATTATTTTAGCAAAATAAAATAAAAAATATCAAATATTTTAAAACCTCCTTTTTCCCATTAGTTGGGTGGACAAGGCTATGATTGGGGGGGGGCAGGCTTGTGATTGGGCAAGGCCCACCCTGCCCCCCCTGTAGAGCCAGGCCTGCTGGTAAATCTGAATGCATGAGATGGGAAAGAACAGACACCCCAGTGTGAGATGAACAAGTGAGAGAGAGAGTGAAGAAGAAACAAACAGGCAGAATGTGTCAGAAAAAGGGAATAGATCATGTTCAAGCTGAAAGATAGTATAAAATGAAAAAAGGGGGGGGGGGCTGAACGCTGAAAATAAAGAAGACAAAAACATGGCTGCAGAAGAAGACAAAGATGCCCCAAGTCAATGTTGTTAATGTGGCCTGTGTGTTCCCTAGAGGGTCTGTGGATCAATCTCTGCTAGCTTAGACTGATATGTGTGGTCCAATCACTGATCAAGAGCTGTTGGTGTAATATCATACGTTTTTTTTCTCGCCCTCTGCATTAACGCCCAACCGCAGATGTTTTTCTTCCGTTTCTTTAATGTGATTTTTTTTCTTCTGTTTCTGATACTGAGTTTGTGCATATATAGATACTGAGTTTGTGCAAAGATGCAGTATTTTCAGCAATGGTTTCAGACTGCCTTTTTAGGTCTCTCCTCCCATTTTAGGATATAAGCATTTAGAATGTATCCTGTATTTTTGGCCTACCCTGTGTATATAGTTACATTTGTCACATTTATAATGGCCATAAAACGCCATGGTATTTGTATGATGTGAAGAATGACATGACATTTTTGCATTTTCTATTATTGGCTGTTGAACATGCACATTACATTACTGTTAAACTTCCATATTTTCCTTTGTGTCATCCATAATTAAAAATTGTCAGTAGTTATTTGGTATTTAAATGACTAACAGTCTTTAACCCCCCCGCTGCCGCCCCCCACCCCCCCAGGAAGAGCAGTAAGGACGAGACTGTGCTGCAGCGCAAGACGGCAGCCAGTGCCCCCCCTCCCCCCTCGGAGGAAGCGGTGTCCAGCAGCAGCGAGGACGACTCGGAGGAGGAGCGAGAGGACGATGGCTCCGCCTCCCAGCGCTCCACCCCCATCAAGATCGTCGAATCAGGAGACAGCGCGAGGACGCAGGAGGTAACTGGCTCCATCCTCATTCACAGCTGACGCCTAACCCAAACAGTCACTCCAGAGGAGAATACTAATACTTTCTAGTATTGTCTTGATTTTGTGTCTCAGAAACAAATAATATCTTGTATTACGCTGATTTTTATGTGTGAGGACACTATCAATATTATTATTCGTCATAACAAGACCCAAAGTAGCATTCTTTCGTAGGCCTCAAAAACTGTCTGCACTCCTCCTACACCAAAGATGAGACTGCTACATTTCTGCGTATTGCCGGGTCAAATAGAATGCTGTTTTATGATTGGCTGACGGGGTATGCATTAGTGTAATTCCATCAAACTGTTTAACTATGGAAAGTAGTTCTAAAATTCTGGCATAAAGTTTAAGCACCGTTGCATATCAGTGCCCCGTAGAACGGTAACTATAACAACCATACAGGCTAATTTAATGTTTGCTTTTCTGCTCTACTTTTTAACGACCGGTTACATTAAACAACAGACAGTGATTCCTTATGGTCCAGAAATTATAGAATTGAAATGTTCCAGCATAAAGTTTTAAATGTGTCTTAACTTCTCGAACGTGGTAACCGGGCCATAAGTGGGATAACAGCCTTCGAGGTGCGCATTCGACAGAATTAATTAACTTGTCATCGGGAAGTTATTCGAATCCGCCAGCGTTCAATAATTCTGTGGAATGCACGCCTCGGAAGCTGTTATCCCTTAGATAAAGCCTGGTAATCTCACATGTGTGTTCGACAAAGATTGCTTGAGTTTTGAAGTTACTGTTGCATGACTCTACATCTGTGGTTGCATCAGGCGGCTCTTCAAGGAGGCACTAACACACACGCACACACAACAATAAGCATGCACACACAGACACACACACACGCACACACATACAGATGCAAGTGTGCACACACACACAGAATTACAAACATGTTCACACAGACACACACACACACACACACACACACACACATACATGCACACATATATACACAAACAAACTAAGACACATAGTAAAAAACTCATGCACATGCTTCTAAGCACACACACAAGTACGTCATTAGACATGAGAGGCACTTTAAGGAGACTTGACATAGAAACACACACACACACACACACACACATCCTCTGACGCACGTTTCTTGGAAGTCTGTTTTGATTAAGGCAATCAGGCCAATTCAGGACATTCACTGGAAACATCAATACAATCAGTGGTCAACAAAGCATGGTGGCATCCCTCTGTGGAGGCCATGCCACTACACTGTAGACCGGTCGGTATTGACTGGACTGGACTGGACTGTGGCGCACAACAAAAGCTCCTTCAGATCCATCAGATAAATAATAAGGAGCTAATTTTACAGGTTGAAGTGAAATTGTTGAATGAAACCATCATTTCGTTCCCATGGGATTTTAGATGGCACACTAAGATGGCACCACTAAGCTTTTTATCTCTCCCTCTCTCTCTCTGTTCTTTTGTTGTTTGTCTATTTCTCTTTTTATACATCAGTCTCTCTCTCTCTCTCTCTCCCTCTCTCCCTCTCTCCCTCTCTCTCTCTCTCTCTCTCTCTCTCTGTGCGTGCGTGCGTGTGTGTGTGTGTGTGTGTGTGTGTGTGTGTGTGTGTCGCTATCATTGCCATGTGTATCAGACTGTCTTTTTCCTCTCCCTTCCTGTCTGTCTTACATGTGTGATGTGTTGATGAGTTGGTTCTTTAGATTTGATGAAAGGGCTTCCCATTTGTGTGTGTGTGCGTGCGTGCGTGTGTGTGTGTGAATAAGTGTGATGCATGCTTGACACATCGCTAGAAGGAGGGACCAGGGAGGCCCCTGCACAAGTTTACACACCACCCCCACTGCCCAGCGCCCCACCTGCATGCATCTGACATAGTGTCAGCGTGATTGCAACTAGTGTGTGTGTGTGTTTGTGTGTGTGTGTGTGTGTCTGTGTGTTTGTGTGTGTGTGTGTGTGATGCTGAGTGCCATGCTGTTGACCAACTGAGGAAACACCACTACAACTGCCACTAATTCAGGATCTCACACAGGAAGTGACAGTTAGGTGGCAGGGATCGGCCAATCAAAGCGTGCATGGGTGGCTACTAGCAGGAGGGAGTTTTTCAGTTGCAGGAAGCTGTCATGGCTTCGTCTGACACAGCTTACTGTCACCGATGTAGAGTGTAGTGTGTGTGTGTGTGTGTGTGTAGTGATGTCAGGGCCAGAAGTTACTCCGTATTTTCCTCAGATGGCAACTAGAGGATTAAGAGTTTTTTTCTGTGTTGGTTTGTTTTTTTTGTTTTTGTTTCTGTCTGTCTTTCTTCTGTGTTTTGTATTGACTTTCTATTGCTGGAAACTTCCTTGAAACAAAGTGTTGTTGTGTTTTTCTTTTCCTGCTAAGTGGGAGGGTCTTCATTTGGATTGGACACTGCAGACGGAGACAGGAGGTCTGACGAAATGATAATAAAAGGAAAGTCAGGGCTGTGAAGTTGACTCATTCTGTCTACGTGTGCTGTGGGGCATTTGGATCCATGCTTTACAATGAGCCTGAGTTGGTGACATGGTGACAGCCTGGCCATGTTAGCTAGTAGGCTCGCAGTAGGTGGCATATACAGTATGTATACTGTATGTGTGAGAAGTGGTGCTGTTGTACTGTAATATAACGACACTTGCTGTAAAGACTGTGCTGTGTGCAGTTACATAAGATGATTTTGCTGTTCAAATTATCTTTCTGGTGAAGAGGTAAAGGTAATTAGAATCAATTATGCTATAGAATATAATGCACTTATAATGCAATATTATGCAATTATGCTTTAGAATCAACAAAAGGCTACAACCATTTCTTGGAGGGACTTTCATTTTCTTGAGCTAAATTTGTTAGTCTCCAAGGGCTCTTAGTGTGTTCAGGCTTATATACTGTACGCACACACACACACGCACACACACTGGCATTGTGCTACTTTCAGACGCAGTCTCGAGCGTACGATTCTTGTTAGTAGCAGTCTGCATTGCGTCCTCATGATCTCTGTGAAATCGAATTAGCCATTTTGTGGCTTCATTAAAAAAGAGTCGTAACTGCGTCCGAAGTTTTCAGACGCACATTAAGTTTTGTGTGCTGCTTGAGCTGAACATGCGTAATGAACTTGTTTTTTTACTGTAGAAGATTCCCATTGTAAAACCCAGCGGCTATATTTGCAAGGTCTCCTGCCTTTCTCCCTTATTAAAAAACAGGCCGTTAATGACGGCATGGGAAAATTGGGTGAAGGGAAATGAAGTTATGAGATTTATGTGCTTCGAGCTCAGAAAAGCTAATTGAATTTAGCTCCTTGTGTTGATGATGTATTTCAGTTAGGTTCATCAGGTTTTTCTGACTTTGGCAAATATGTTTGTCTGTGTTTGTCGTCTGTGTGTGTTTGTGTGTTTGTGTGTGTGTGTGTGTGTGTGTGTGTGTGTGTGTGTGTGTGTGTGTGTGTGTGTGTGTAAGGGAAGGAGAGGGTCAGTATTGCTCTTTTTTTCATCATCTTCTATCTCATTTCATTGTCATCATTATCAGTAGCTGCAGCAGCCCTCATAATTATTGAATAAAGTATCATCAATCAATCATCATCTTAAAGGGCTCCTTCCGCTAAAAAACACTTTGAGTAGCTCTATTTACAATGTGGTGGGTCACAACAAGCAGTATATGCACGCAGCACTCCAAGACGTGAGATTCGACCCTCATGGTTTTACTGGTCATTGAAGGGTCGAGCTAATCAGAACGAGCGGACCAGAGCAGGCTAAACCTATCTACGTCACTAGGTCGTAAGCCCCGCCCAGAGCCATGTATGACACGCCCACATCCCAGAAGAAGAACAGTGGACAGAAGCTAGGTGAGCGAAAGAGAGAATTTGCCCAATCAGAGGTGCCTTATTGACACGTCATGGATATTCACGAGGGACACCGGAAAAGCCAGTCGTTCAACCACTAGACCTGTTCTAGCTTACGGAAAACAGCGTCAAGCAAGAGAACTAGGACATAATTTTTCACAGCAATGATGCACAATGCATTCAACTATAGTGGCGACACAGCAATATGAATAAAAATAGTTGGTAACACTTTACTTGACGGGTGAGTTCATAACACATTCATAGCAGCTGTCATAAACTGCACATAAAGCATTCATGACTGTTTCATGAGACATGACTTAACATTCATACCAGACCTTTCATGAATGTGAAAGACAGAACAACAAAAACTTGTCAAAATAAAAGTCCAGCAGTCACAAAGCAGCACTGCCGTTTTTCTTCTAAACCTCTTACCATCACGTCACATCTGAGTCACTGGGCTAGTCCAGTGCCAGAAAGACAGAACATTGCTAAGCAAGCAATTTTTGTTTTGTAAAACAATTACTGGTTTAATAATGTAACCTTTGCTGATGATTTATCTTTTGCTAATGGGAATGTCCAGGTTACACAAAAACGGGTCAGCTAAACGTAGGCTGGGTATACCTCCTAATGTTAAACTCAGTGATTACGAATACTTCACAACTTGTATAGTAAAGTGACATTCGATGTAGACTTCATAACATATTCATGAAATATTTACAAAGGCTGGAGAGATTACATTAATGTTATCCAGGTTGCACAAATATGAGTCAGCTGAACGTAGGCTAGTTTACCTCCCAATGTTAAACTCAGTGATTACGAATACTGCACAACTTGTATAGTAAAGTGACATTTAATGTAGACTTCATAAAACATTCATGAAATATTTACAAAGGCTGCACTGTAAAAAGTGAATCATTGGATCAATGTAAAAAAGCTGTTTACATTTTCACAATTGAAATTCTGCATTCATCCAATTTCCAAAAACTAGTTTGGCTTAAACTGTTTTTTTAATTTCCCTTAAACCACTCACTGGTGTATTGGTGTAAACCATAATTTGATGCAAGTCAACATTTTAAATTGGACAAAATTACAAAAGATGCTTTTCAAATGAATTTGGTTTACTTCAATCTAAAATATTTACGTGTCACAAGTAATGTATTTTGATGTGAATCATAGTTCTAAATTGGCTCAAATTCAAGGCGACCTCCAACGGTCTTGATCTAAATTCTGAGTTTACATGAATCAAAACCTAAACATTACACATCACATAATCATAATCTACAAATTTTTACATTATCTTAGTGCATTACATTACCATAATCTACAAATTCACATTAACTCAATATACAAAACAAACCAAATGGTTTTCTAAAAAATCATTTATTAAAACCACAATAAATATTGTATTGCAGCACAGCTTCTACAATGAGTAAAGGTCCTCTGAATTGCCACCGGTAGATGGTTTTCTGGCATGTCCTAAACGAACAAACGAAACAAGTGTAATTAATAACATAATAATGACAATACTTGAGTGTAACACTCGCTTTCCTGACACATGCAATGTGACTATCTGAAATGTAGCTGGGAGCAGTGAGGGGCCAACTATGAAGCAGTAAAGATTAGCAAATTGCCTTGGTAACAGAATGTACTTTAAGACAGATGTAACAAAGCACCTACAGTATGTTTTAAGACAATTCAGCAAAGACATTTGTGTAAAATGCACTAACTTAGAACGAGCCAGTCATCACAGAAACGGGTTCTCCCTGCCACAGAAAGCTCCCTGCCCTTACCAACAACGGCGGGAACGCAGCTTTCAATTTCATAATTATACTGTACAGACAATGTGGAGTTTGGGACGTATATCTCACAATTGATAAATTACAGGCAAGATACACACAAAGATCCATTCTCACCCAGTTGCTTAACTTAAGTGCCGGAATATTTGGCGATATTGTACTCTCAACCATTCTACACAGGAATGCTAACAACCCTACTAGCAACAGGTGACATGCCAGCCAATGCTTCTTTGAAAATGCTAGCAGCTTGCTGATAAAGGACACGTTCACTAATCGAATGCCAACGCTACCCATTCCCGCAGTTTGTACATAAAATGGTACCAAAGACATGTATTCTGTAATGATTTGGTAAAACGATGCCAATATAGCTACGTTGATAATGCTATGCTTCTGCTCCACAGCCCTCATATTATCCCACAACACTCCGCGTAACATGTAAAACGGTATATTTAACAGTTCACCTTATACAATTACATTTGAAGTGTAGAAATACATGACAACGATAACAAAAGACCAGTAATTTGCTAAAATCTTACCTCACAGAGACCTCGCGTAATCTCAAAGAGTCGAGACTTTACTGGACTTTCTCGACGACTCCTCAGCGCGTTCTCCAGTTGCCATATGTGCGCATGCGCGAATCGGGTTTATTGAATAGATGTCATTTGATCCAGAGCCGATTTGATCGAATGTACAATTGTCATTTTGTTCTTTCGTATTGGATCAAACCTCTTATATACAGTCGATGGATCAAACTAAGAAATGACATTGCAGGACTCCCACAATTTAAAAAATATAGTTTCACTTGACAATGCAATAACTGTAGGTTTATGAGATTTAAAAAATCACATCAAATGAAAAACACCAATTAAATTAATGGCATTCTTTGTGAAATATTGGAGGCATATTTAAAACCGTTAACACATTTTCCAAATGTGAATAACTCATCAAGTCATTATTGAATGAAAGTTTTCTTTTATTTTTTTTATTTCAACATTTTTTTATTTTCCAAACTGCAAAAACAGGCTACATCATTCACCACATCATTCCCATTAGCAAAAGATAAATCATCAGCAAAGGATACATTATTAAACTAATAATTTTTTTACAAAACAAAAATTGCTTGCTTAGCAATGTTCTGTCTTTCTGGCACTGGAATAGCCCATTGACTCAGACGTGACGTGATGGTAAGAGGTTTGGGGGGAAAAACGGCAGTACTGCTTTGCGACTGTTGGACTTTTATTTTGACAAGTTTTTGTCGTTCTGTCTTCCACATTCATGAAAGGTCTGGTATGAATGTTAAGTCATGTCTCATGAAACAGTCATGAATGCTTTATGTGAAGCAGGGGCGAATCTAGACCATTTTTAGGGGTGCCAAGGCACCCCCGTGAAACTGCTCGGCACCCCCTGGCTCAGCGCAAAATGAATAATATATTATATATAATAATAGTGTTGTGTGATAAGCACTGGGGGCCGGGCACCCCTAAAGACCAGATGCTAAAATCGCCCCTGATGTGAAGTTTATGACAGCTGCTATGAATGTGTTATGAACTCACCCGTCAAGTAAAGTGTTACCAAATAGTTTACCTTTAATCTCAATCATGATCTCAGTCCGTCAATCAGTGGTGATGGAGGTAGTGTGAGTCACAGTTGGTCTGTATTGATTCAGTGAATCATCATTATTATTCATCTTTACACTTAATCACGATCTCAATCAGTCAACTAGTCAATCAGTGGTAAAAATCTTGTAGTAGCGTGAGTCAGGGTTAATCTGTATTAATTTAATTAATCATCATTATCAGTCATTGTCTTCAATCTGAATTATGATCTCAATCAGTCAACTAGTCAATTAGTGGTGGTGGAATCTTGTAGTAGTGCGAGTCAGGGTTAATCTGTATTGATTTAATTAGTCATCCTCATCAATCATTATCTTCAATCTTGTGATCTCCGTGAGTCCACTAGTCAGTCAGTGCTGGTGGAGGTTGTGTGAGTCAGAGTTGGTCTGTGGTGTTACTGTGGTGGAGGGGAGCCGCCAGTGTACAAGCCCACTCTTGCCTCAGTGTGATCAGTGAATCAGCCGTCACTGGAGGACTATTTCAGATGGCTGTTTCAGTGCCATCAGCGTCACTGCCAACTGTCTGTCTGTTTGTCTGTCTCTCTCTCACTCTCTCTCTCTCTCTCTCTCTCTCTCTCTATTTCCCCCTCTCTGCCTCTCCCTCTTTCTCTCTCTGTCTGCCCCTCTCTCTCTCTCTCTCTCTCTCTCTCCCTCTCCCCATCTCTCCCTGCGTGGTGTTTGTGTCACCATCCTCTGTTAAATGTGTATGTTAGTTCTACAGTACAAGTCTTCAATAGCATGACCTAAACATGAGAGTAATATGGTGTCACTTTCACTGTTTGCAAAGTGTGTGTGTGTGTGTGTGTGTGTGTGTGTGTGTGAATGTTTGTGTGTGCATCTCTGTTTTTGGTCTTTGTTTATGTTTTGGATTTGAAAAGTTAAGGCATAATAATTTAATTGGCTTGTTTAGTGACAAAACAGCAAACATGCGCGCGCACACACACACAAACCTACAAATACTTAGGTAATCCTCTTTTAATTGGAACAACAGTCACACTGACCTGTTTGAGTGCTTTCTAGTTGTGTGGGTGTGGGCCCAACACTTTTTTTCACACACACACACACACACACACACACACACACACACACACACACACACACACACACACACACACACACACACACACAAACACTGACGCAAAGCAGGGCTGTAAAAGCGTCAGCTTGCCCCAGTGAAGATTAAAAAGTGCCTGTGTTTTCATGGAGATCTGTTGTCATGGAGAAGGAAATGTGTGGCATCCCTGGTGCCCTATCTTCTCAACACACACACACACACACACACACACACACACACACACACACACACACAGTCATTGTATGTGTGTCTTCTACAAGCAAACACACACACACTTAATTGCACAATGTATCGTATATGCACACATACTCATAAACCCAAACACCTCTCTCTCTCTCTTTCTCTCTCTCTCCCTCTCTCTCTCTCTCCCTCTCTTGCTATCTGTTGCAGTGGCTAACCCACTGGCTAACCAACACATGGTGCACTCTTCTTTACAAAGGATGCACTTTGGCAAAGACCTTGTGTGTGTGTGTGACTGACTCTGCGTGTCTGTGTCTGTAAAGTGTTTTCCTCTACTATTGCTTTAGCGGAGGGCAGAGGCTAGCTCAGTGCTGTTTCCAACTGCTATCATATACTGAATGCTAGCCTCCAGGACAGTGCCCTTATCTTGATGATTTGTAGTGGAAGTTAGATGCTAGTACAGTGTTGCTCATGATTTGTAGTGGATGCTAAAGGCTATACCACAGGGCTGCTTGTGGTTTGTAGTGCAGACTAAAAGCTAGCACCGCGTTGTTTCATACGGTTGTTCTGTATCGCAAGCTAGGGGCTAGCCCCAGTGTTCCCTATTGGTGCAAGGAGAACAAGTTGAGGGTCCACAAAGGTGTAGGTTAGATTGTTGGAGTTTGTAGGGAGTGCTCTGCCAGGTTTCAGTAAGAAGCAATAAATCAATTTTGTGTCTGCAAATAAGATCAGTAGCATGAACCTCTGCAACTGATAGCTTCTCAGCAGACTTGGTTGGCGACACGGACCTCGTCTAAACTCCACTGTTATTGGCGTTGTTTTCCTCATAATCTCTGCTCATTTTCAGAGAACACTGGAGGTTTAATGCTGATGATGTTTAATGCTTTGAGTCATTCTAGCAGGGTCCTTCTTGTCATGTTTTTGTACATTACATTACTTCATGGTCCACACTTTAGTGCAAGCGTTGTACGCAGCTGCCAGAGGCATATCCAAGGTCCCAACAGAGGAGGTGATTTGGGAACTTCTCTCTCTCTCAGCTTGTGAGGGCCATTGTTTTTGTTCACAAGAGTGTTTGTTGATGTACATGACATGTTTTAGGTTGTACTCCAAACATAGTCGTTATCAACCACGTTTGGCTCTGTCTGCACTGTTACAGAGCACTTGTCAGCAGGTAGACCCATGGTCAGCAGACAAAAGGTTGCATGGTAGAGAGAGAGGCTATAGTGGTCAGCCAAGATTTCGGCCCTAGTCCAGTTCTATGCTGTTTGGTCTAAAGAATGCTCTGCGGTTCCAAAATAGATTGAAATTGTCTATAAAATTCAGCCCCAAGGAAAAAAAACATGTCTTTGCTAGCCAAGTGTTCAGACAGAATAGTAGAGGGAATGCATTACATTTCATTTAGCAGATGGTTTTATTCAAAGCGACTTACAAAAGGAGGACATGAATGCATGAAAGCTTCACTGTGCTGGAAGTGGGCCACAAATAAAGGTTTGTATTCCGGGCTCATCTAGGATAGAGAAACGTTTTTTTTTTTAGATTGTCTTTGACACTGAGCTGTTCTCTAAAAATATTATTTGCTCGAACATGCACAATAGTGCATTTAACAGTTTTATGACTTGACACTGTCTTTGAAATACCGTTTTTAGTGTCAGAAAAGGACACATTAGGAAGGCAGCATACAGTCATCCATTCTCCTTCTAAATTTCTTAGTGGAGTTGGCACCTAGAACAAGGGTTGTAGGATAAGCAGGTGTTGATGGCTGTGATTCACCTTTGCTGAGACTGGGGTGAGAGTTAATGCATGTGCTGAATTGTAATTAACACATTTTACAGCATCACCTTAATTTTTTTAAGATCTGATTTTGGCTAAAATACACAGATACACACACACACACACACACACACACACACACACACACACACACACACACACACACACACAGTCATGCAGTCATGCACGCACACACACATATGTGCACACACACTAACGTACACACATGCACATGCACGCACGCACACACACACACACACACACACACACACACGATCACACATTCTCTCCTCTCTCCTTATGTAATGTGTCTGTATGTGTTTGTGTGTGTGAGCAAGTCTGTATGTGTTTGTGTGTTTGCGTCTGTGTGCGTTTGTGTGTGTGTGTGCGCGAGACTATGTGTTTTTGTGTGCATGTGTGGGCACGTGTATATGTGTGTGTCTGGTGTGGGGGTGTGGGCTCTAATAAGTTTAATACTTTCACCCTGGCAACAGGGAGCAGGGAGTTACATATTAAAATATTCACCACCAGAGATTAATCATGTACCTTATCATAATGATTCTGTATGTTTTTGTGTGTGTGTGTGTGTGTGTGTGTGTGTGTGTGTGTATTTGTGTGTGTGTATTCGTATGGGGGCGATGAATTGTACTGCATTTTATGCTGCTATGCATAGAAATTGGTAATGGTCTGTGCTTGGTTTTGTGTATCTGTGTCTGAGAGAAAGAGTTTGCCCAACTCTGACAGAAAGATAACGTGAATTATTATTAGGTGTGTGTGTGTGTGTTTTTTTTGTGTGTGTGTTGTTTTTTCTTTTGTTATGTACATGTATTGTCATGCATGATGGAATAGTGTGTGTGTGTGTGTGTGTGTAGGTGTGTGTGTGTGTGTGTGTGTGTGTGTGTAGGTGTGTGTGTGTTTCATATCTTACATCTGATCTGTTGCACTTAAATTGGAAGAGATAGATGCAGTCTTCTGTCAATTTGTGTCGCAGAAGGTTACAAAGAATGCTATGTGTTCATTTAAAGTCTGGCTACGCATGCACGCACACACACACACACACACACACTTTCTACTTTTGCTTGCATTCTTTGAAGTTTGTGTGTCTGCGCCCATTTATGTTTGCATCTTTGAATATGCCTGTGTGTGTGTGTGTGTGTGTGTGTGTGTGTGTGTGAGAGAGGGAGAGAGTGCATGTGTGCGGCTGTTTGTTCATGCTCCCACTCACGTGTCACACACTCGGCCTCGTGTCTCTGCCCGTAAGCCAGAGCGGCGGGATTGATCACCACGGTAACTGAAAAATCTGCAACTGATAAAATATTTAAACATATGATTACCAGCCTCCTCCTCTCTGCACAATTACCTCTCAGCACTTTGTGTGTTTGTGTGATTGTGTGTGTGTGTGTTTGTTTGTGTGTGTGTGTGTCTGTGTGTGTGTGTGTGTGTGTGTGTGTGTGTGTGTGTGTGTGTGTGTGTGTGTGTGTGTGTGTGTGTGTATGCATGCTTTTTTTTTTTTTTTGCATCTTTTTTTTTTCTTCTTTATGAGGTGTGTGTATCTGTGTCTGTGTGTGTCTGAGCGGCTAAAGCTTGTGCGAGCACACTCAAATGTGTGTGTGTGTGTGTCTCATTAGTTCACGTACAATCAGAAAGTTGTGTATCTGTTTGATGTGTGTTTCTACATGTGTTGATAATAGTGTGTTAACAATGTGTTTGTTGTCACCCATTGTGTTGAGGCAGTGGCAGTGGTAGTGGCAGTGTTAGGGGCAGACTTGTTTAATGTTCCTGCCGCACCATCATACATTATACAGGAGTTTAAAGCCGTGTGTGTTTGAGAGACCATCTGTGAATTGTCACATTAAGTGGCAGCAGACAAATGAAGGGGCAGTGGGCATAATCACTATGGCAGGATTGGAAATAATTGATTTGGTCTAGGACTGTGTGTGTGTGTGTGTGTGTGTGTGTGTGTGTGTGTGTGTGTGTGTGTGTGTGTGTGTGTGTGTGTGTGTGTGTGTGTGTGTGTGTGTGTGTGTGTGTGTGTGTGTGTGTGTGTGTGTGTGTGTGTGTGTGTGTGTGTGTGTGTGTGTGTGTGTGTGTGTGTGTGTGTGTGTGTGTAATAAGAAAGTGCATGTATGTGTATCACTGCTAGAATGAATTTAAGCCCCTGTCGTAGTGATGGGATCACGTAAAGAAAAATGCTGATGGCTTACTGTTACATAATTGTATAATGCCTGTATGTATGTGTGTGTGTGTGTGTGTGTGTGTGTGTGTATGTAAGTGTGTGTGTTTTGAAATGCACCCACTCACCTGTCACTTTGAGATGGAAAACACATCAATGTACTCTAGAGACCTGCTTGGAGCATAGTGTTAGAAGAATCCCCTTTTATTGTGCTTTTTCCAGCTTTTCCTGCCCCCACCCTCACCACCATCTTTTCTCAAATCTCCTTGAAATGTCATGACTTTATAGTTGACACGTTGCAAGATGGAAAAGTGAATGCAGTCACTCTTTCCTCAAAGAATCGTTCATTTTTCCTGTGGCCTTAAAACAAGTACCTCAGCCTGTAACGATCACGTGCACCTAACTCATGCGTTTTTGCATCTAATGGTGTCTGTCTCCTCAAATCTTCCAATCAGTAGACCATCCCAGTCACATGGTTGTGTATGGAAGCAGCATAGTTTGCTGTAATCATTGTAGTAGGGATTTGAAGAAATGTTGACCACATTGTGTCAAACCGTACTCAGCACTCAGTCAGCTGTAGATTGTGTCTTCAGTGGTATCTGATTCAGTTGCATGTGCCATTTAATAGCAACATTTTTTTTTATTAACAAGGCCAAAAAGCAACCTTTGTGGTTAAAGCTGCAGTAGATCGATTTTTCCATGCAGAAGAGCGGTTAGAGATGCTGTGCAGATCTTGAAGGTCTTCTGTTCAGAAGTGTCTCACAGAGGGAGAAGGAGTCTTGTAAGCTCAGTAGTCCTTGAGAAGAGCGCACACAGACCGAAAAAAGAAACTAGCCAGGCAGCTCACCCAGCAAGCCAGCAAGGACATTTCTATACTTAGGAGGAGAAGAAATTGCCAAGAATCTGCAGTAGCAGTGGCAAACAACAACAGCAAGGTTTCTGATAAATAATATGCTGAATGCAAAAGAGGGTGAATTGCACGGTGTGTACTATGTTGCAGGTCATTCAGCAACAGTAGGGACAGGGCCTGGTGAGAGGTCAAACAGGCTTAAATATAATAACCTGAGCTGGAGATTCTGCATGCAGGAAATGGAAACCCTGCTATGTATTTGTTGTGCCTGTGCACTTGACACAGGTGATTATACTAATTAGCCTAATTATCTACCTGCCTAATTAGCTTATCTATAACCCCCGCCCCCCATACCCCACTTGTGCGATTGTGGTTCCAGGAAGTGACTTGTCATGAAGGATCTTGCCGTATCTACCATCTTTGACTGGGTGATTGACATGACCTTTGACCTCTGTGTCCTCTTCCCTTCTTCCCCTTTCCAGGAGCCTCAGCCTCAGCTAGTGAAGGAGCCCTATGGCCTCAGCCTCTCTGAACCTCTCGCCGATGAGGACCTGCTCATCTATCACAGGTGTGTGTGTGTGTGTCTGTGTGTGTGTGTCTGTATGTGTCTGTGCGTGTCTGAGCGTGTCTGTGTCTGTTTATCTTTCACTGTGTCTGTGTCTATCCGTCTGTCTGTCTGTCTGTCTCTCTCTCTCTCTCTCTCTCTCTCTCTGTCTCTCTGTCTCTCTGTCTCTCTGTGCTTTTGCGTTTATAAAGTGAACTCTGTTAACATCTGCATACGCTCACACTATCATACAGTATGGTGTGGTAGGTGGTGCCATACAATACTTGTGTGTGTGTCTGTGTGTGTGTCTGTGTGTGTGTCTGTGTGTGTGTGTGTGTCTGTGTCTGTGTGTCTGGGAAATCATAATGAACACAGAAAGACAAGTGTCATTGATTTCTGTGGATGTGTTCCAACATTATAACGTAATGCAGCGGAAGATATTAAACAGCTTTTTCACTGTGTGTGTGTGTGTGTGTGTGTGTGTGTGTGTGTGTGTGTGTGTGTGTGTGTGTGTGTGTGTGTTAATGTGTGTAATGGCCTCAAAGTTAAAAGGTTGTAATTGTAAGCCTTATAGACCATCAGCTGTTTCTAATGACATGAGAGAAACTTAATGATTGTATGTGTTTGTGTATGTGCGTGTGCCTGTGTGTGCGTGTGTGTGTGTGTTTCAGGTTTGCTCATTTGGGTCAGAATCAACACAAAGTGGAGAAATCGGACAATCCGCCCGAATACAGACACCCAGATCACATCATTAACCTGTGAGTGCACACACACACACACGCTTCAGTGAGCAAGCCCTGGATAAAACCTTTATTTCCCTTCTCTATTTCTTGTCCTTAGTTAATGCACATGCACACACATCAACACAGACCTGCATGCATTCTTAAATCTTCATACATACACACGCAAACGCGCACACACACACACACACACAGTTCATAGTGGTGTGATTGGTTGTTGACCTACATTGTTAAAGGTCTTATCTCAAAACCAATCACAGTTTTGCAGTCTGTGTGTCTGCACTGTGTCGTTACATGTGCATGTGTCTGTGTATGTGGTTACATTTCTGTGTGTGTGTGTGGTGTGTGTATGTGTGTATG